>CM038680.1:265975101-266317431 GCA_021605205.1 Aegilops longissima | reverse complement strand
GGGCGGTGAGTGGGCACGGAGCGCGGTCAGGCGAACAAGCGAGGGGAGGGCAGGCGCAGGCCCGTGCGTGAGGTGCTGGGCCGTGGGTGACCGTCTTGGGCGCACCAGGTCTTCTGTGGCGAGCGAGAGGGGAAGGCGGGCGGTGCTCACGTGGTGCGGCACCGCATTGAACTTTGCAAATCACGGTTCGTCCAGAAGTGCATAATAGCCACTGCGAGCGGGACTATGTCAAAGATTAACTCCTCGCTTGGAAATTATTCGGGGATCCGAAGACCACCTCAAGTGTGGCGAGCCTGTCAGATTGGCCTCTACACAGTATGGCGCCTTTAAAGGTCGTCTTTGTGGGTTTAATCCTTGAGGGATCTATGCCCATTTTTGCCTTTGTATCCCGATCTGACAGGTTCAAAGGCTGCCGCCGTCCATAAGGACTCTAGTGAGGTGAAATCCGTCAATGATTGGGTCTAGAACCAATGCGGCGGATCCTCCATGGCGGATGCTAGTGGGGTGGTCCTTGATCAAAAGTGATCGGCAGGAGGACCATGGGTTGAACTTTGGGGCGTGGCTCCAACGCATATCGTCCACGAGTGCCTTCCGCTCCCTTTTGGGTATGTGGGTTGCGTATATCATGTTCACCGTCCGCACTTGCGAAGAAGCCCTTCTGTCCCCTATTGTTCGGGCGGCGGCGCTCTCCTCGTCATCGCTATGCAACCCCTTGTCCTGTTTTCGCATTTAACACTCGCCTATTTGAACACCCAACAATCCCTGTTGGTATGGTTGGCTGGTTTGTCGGGGGTGCCATGTATCTGGCATGAGCGATCGAGTATTCGGTCCAAACTGGACGGGCCCGGAGTATTTCTTTTAAATGGATTTTTCCGCTGACCGGGTTTAGAGCCTCTGAATCCGGCATTAACTGTCGTATCTTCAGCATTATCGCCGTTAATGCGGCTCTTGTGCTTGTTGCGACGCGACCTGCCATTGCTGTCCTTGGTATCCAATTACGGGGCTCTTGGTCATGTTATTACTACGAGCTAGCTAGCTGTCTTCTCCAGCAAAGCGGGTCATGAGTGTTGTAAGGGCTGCCATGGATTTGGCTTTTCTGTCCTAGGTGCCGGGCAAGCCATTAAATCACGGATGTTATGTTTGAAGATTGCGAGGGCCTCTGCGTCCGGACGATCAACTATTTGATTTTTCTTAGTTAGGAACCGTGTCCGAATTGTCGGCGATTCCTCTGGCTGCTGAATTATGTGGCTTAGGTCATCGGCGTCTGGTGGTCGCACATAGGTGCCCTGGAAATTGTCGAGGAATGCAGCTTCCAGGTCCTCCCAACAACCAATTGACTCTGCTGGCAAGCTGTTAAGCCAATGTCGAGCTGGTCCTTTAAGCTTGAGTGGGAGGTATTTGATGGCATGTAGATCATCACCGCGGGCCATGTGGATATGAAGGAGGTAATCCTCGATCTATACCGCAGGATCTGTTGTGTCGTCATATGATTCGTTGTTTACGGGTTTGAAACCCTCGGGGATTTGATGATCCATTACTTCATCTGTGAAGCATAGTGGGTGTGCGGTGCCTCTGTACTGGGCTATATCGCGACGTAGCTCAAATGAGCTTTGTCTCATGTTCGGCCCGCCGAATTGCCATATCCGGCATGATGGTTATCGCCAGCGTGGTAGGCGCCACGCGATCCATAGATCGATCTTGTTTGCCTTGCCTTGTCCTCCAATATATCTCACAGTGCAGGCGCATTTCCCGTGCCTTGGTATTCTTTGAGCGACGCCGAGGTGCGGCTTGAGTGGAGGGCGAGAGCCTCTTCATCCTGACCACGAGGTGGCGGTCGGCCGCGTCGTCGCTGGTGATGTAGGTTTAGGTGCTTCCTCCTCTAATCGGGGTAGCAGCCTGTGCTTTGGGTAGCTCTTGGAGGGGCGTTCGAGTTCGTACTCTTCAACCTCAAGGACTTCAGTCCATCTGTCGGCTAGCAGGTCTTGGTCAGCTCTAAGTTGTTGCTGTTTTTTCTTGAGGCTGCTCGCCGTGGCCATAAGCCTGCGTTTGAAACGCTCTTGTTCGACGGGATCCTCAGGCACGACAAATTCATCATCGTCGAGGCTTGCCTCGTCTTCGGAGGGAGGCATGTAATTGTCGTCCTCTACCTCTCTGTCTGCCGCTCTCTCATGAGGGTTGGCTTCTCTATCCTCCTGTGCTAAATCCTCTTTGGAGGGTTGTCTCCGACCTTTATGCAGGGTGTTATTATCTCCGTGCGGAATTGCCGTTTTTGGTTTGGCGGGATTTAGAGCGGCGCCGCTGATGCCGGCGCTTAGGCTGCTTCTTGGAGGGGTCATCCTCCGTTGTTCCATCGACATTCCCTTCTTTTGGGGTGTCCACCATGTATATGTCGTATGACGAGGTGGCCTTCTAGTGCCTTGTAGGCGCTGGTTCTTGGTCGTCTCCTGCATCGGCGTCCATACCGTCGATGTCTTCAGAGTCGAAGTCGAGCATGTCGGTTAAGTCATCGACAATGGCTACGAAGTGGGTGGTGGGTGGGCTTTGAATTTCTTCGTCGTCGCATCCCAACCTTGCTGACCATAGTCCGGCGAGGCTCTCTGATAAAGAGAGACTTTAGCGAATTCAGGATGTCGCTGAAGGGCGAGTCTTGAAAAGATGTCATGACGGCAAACTCCATGATTGCCGCCCAATCGGATTCGATTAGCGGTAGCGCTGAAGGTTGGAGTCCGGAGAGAGTCCGGCACCTTGGAGTCACGAGCTTCGCAAAGGACAAGGCTGGTGTTCGGCTCGATCGCCGTAGAGATTGCAGCCCCGGGCGGTGTCCAGCCACCCATCCTCGATCGGCGCGGTCGACTCCGAACTAAGGGTCGGAGCGGACATCGATGCGACTGCGAGGCCTTTGTTGGCGACGGAGCTAGATCATGCCCATCATGACAAAGGTCACGGTGCGCTTGGCTGTGGCTCGAACCCGTCGAAGATCAAGTCTCCGCGGGCGTCAACCGTGTAGTTCAAACTTCAAATCTGACACGATGGCGGGCGTAGCTTCGATCTGCTCCGGATGGCTGCTTAATTGGCCCTTGATGCAAAGCCGCCGAATCGAAGATCTGTCCGGGAGAAAAGTCTCACCTGGACGCGTCGTTATTTTTTATCGGAGGAGCCATCGGGCCTAAAGATGGCGACAGAGGAACTCTCAGCGAAAGCACCAATGTCGGTGTCAAAACCGGCGGATCTCGGTAGGGGTCCCGAATGTGCGTCTAAGCGGATGGTAAAGGAGACAAGGGACACGATGTTTTACCCAGGTTCGGGCCCTCTCGATGGAGGTAAAACCCTACTCCCGCTTAATTAATATTGATGATATGGGTAGTACAAGAGTAGATCTACCACGAGATCGAGAGGCTAAACCCTAGAAGCTAGCCTATGGTATGATTGTTGTTAGATCCTCTGGACTAAAACCCTCCGTTTATATAGACCTTTGGAGAGGGCTAGGGTTACATGCAGTCGGTTACAATGGGAGAGATCTACATATTAGTATCGCCAAGCTTGCCTTCCACGCCAAGGAAAGTCCCATCCGGACACGGGACGAAGTCTTCAATCTTGTATCTTCATAGTCCAGGAGTCCGGCCAAAGGTTATAGTCCGGCCATCCGGACACCCCCTAATCCAGGACTCCCTCAGGGCCTATGACATTGGGATTGGCATCACATGTGCCATCAGCCCGAGGAGCAGAAGGACCGGGGTTGAAGTCTATTCCCAGCGATTTCTTGTTTTCTTTGGCCGATGCCTTTGCAGTCTGAAAGATGCGCTTGAAAATATTATCGTCACGACACCATAGCAATGATGATGGGTCAGCATTGGCAGGCTATGGTAAACGGACCATACATGGGTAGAAACCCTGAGCAATAGCTTCAGCTCTGTTCTTGGGTTGAAGATTTCGAAAGAGAATATCACCCCAAGGACACTTGATGGCATTCTTCTCAGCATACTCCTGGGTCATGAACTTGTATTTGAACCATTGTTCGGCCCAATATCTTCGAATCCACTTGATTTGAGTTTGGCGCTGATTGTAATCCTCTTCTGGATCAGTCTTGTACAACTCATAGAGATCTGGTGGCAAATCCCTTGATGTGCCCCCACGGCGCTGCCTGCCGCCCTTCCTTGCAGACTTTTCTGTGGCCATGAAGTTCAGACTGAATGGCTTCAAAGCTGTCAAAGTCTTCCGTCTGCTGGTCAGACAAGAACTAGCTTCAGGAGAATTGATGTGATGTTGTAAGAACTCACACGAAGAACTGCTAGACGGAGTAGAGAGGAGGCCGACAGTTTGATCTTCCGTGCCCTAACTTGGCGACGGAGGACACCTACGGCAGCGTCGGAGAAGACAAGGTCCGCGGCCGGCGTGAGGACGACGTCGATGAGGTCACGGCAACTAAGCGCTTCGTCGCCGGCATCGTCGAGAGCTAGCGGTGGCGCTAGGGTTTGTCGAGGTGGAGAGGTGGAAGAAAGATTTTGACCATGATGTGATGTGCATTTATAGGGAGAGGGACAGCACAGCGCAATTACGCAGGTGCCCTTGGCAGTTCACATCTAAGGGACACGTGGCGAACATGCAACACACTGGAAGTTGTTCCATGTCCCCACGCACGCCTGGACTGTCGGGTGGTCGTTCCGGCTTCTCCGGGTTTCAGGCAATAAGGATTGAGCATTTAAAACTGATTCAATGTTTGTCTCTGTATCTTCTGCTAACAAGGACGCAGAGAAGACATTCGACGGTTTCAATAGAATGCATATGATTTGGATAGATAGAATTTGAGGAAGAAGCATAGAAGAGGTTAGGGTCTGATCATGTTCACTTAGTTCAAAAGATTCAAATGAGAAGACATAGCTATAAGTGAATGCTATAGAGGACAGAACACAAATATATGTATATATCTGAGTAAGACTAAATCATCAAAGTAACGATCATCATGAAGACAAATCAATGTTGAAGATAAATCAAATGCGAAGACTTAGCAAGTGTAACACCAAGATAAAACACTCCAAACAAGAATTTGGTGGTGGCGTTACCCACCGTATAGGAAGTATTAGACCCAGACACGGCGCACAATTATCATGGTGCTCCAAAGTCAAATTCCGCATTAATGTATTCACACTCAGAGTGTAAGTCTTCATTGATTGAAGATATACATTACTTCGTGTGTTGTACATCTAAGTCATCAACATGCATAAGTGTTAGGATGTGTGCCTAATCACAGGACATTCGAGGATTCCAAGATATTTAGCTCACACCGCAACTTGCAAAACCTTTTCTCATCCAAGGGCTTTGTGAAGATATCTGCCAATTGCTCTTCAGTGTTGATGTGAATGATATCAATATCTTCCTTCATGACATGATCTCTGAGAAAGTGATGACGAATTACAATGTGCTTTGTCTTGAGTCTGAAGCGGGTTGTTGGCAATCTTGATGGCGCTTTCATTGTCGCAGTAGAGTGGTACTTGCTTCAGATGGATGCCATAGTCCTTGAGTGTTTGCTTCATCCATAGAAGCCGAGCGCAGCAAGATCCAGCAGCAATGTATTCAGATTCAGTAGTGGAGAGAGATACACAGTTCTGCTTCTTTGAAGAACAACAGACAAGTGATCGTCCTAGAAAGTGACATGTGCCTCATGTAGACTTGCGATCCACCTTGTCACCAGCATAATCAGCATCTAAGAATCCAACTAGATCAAACTCTGAGCCCTTTGGATACCATAATCCTAGTGTTGGGGTGTAAGCCAGATATCGAAGAATTCGCTTCACAGCTAAGTGATGCGATTCCTTTGGTGCCGCTTGGAATCGGGCACACATGCAAACACTGAGCATGATGTCTAGCCTAGATGCACATAAATAAAGTAAAGAACCAATCATGGAGCGGTATACCTTTTGATCAAACTCTTTACCATTGGCGTCAGGACCCAGATGACTTTTGGTTGGCATAGGCGTCGTGTAACCTTTGCAGTCTTGCATTCTAAACTTCTTCAGGCAGTCTTTGAGGTATTTCTCTTGAGATATAAAGATGCCTTTGCTCTGCTGACGAATTTGAAGACCAAGGTAGAACTTCAGCTCACCCATCATGGACATCTGATATTGCTCTTGCATCATGTGTCCAAACTCATCAGTGTATTTCTGGTTAGTGCAGCTGAAGATAATGTCATCCAAATATATCTGGCACACAAACAGTTCACCATCATATGTCTTCTGAAGAGTGTGGGATCCAGAGAACCAGGTTTGAAGCCTTTGCTCTTCCGGAAGTCTTTGAGTGTGTCATGCCAAGCGTGAGGGGCTTGTTTGAGGCAATACAATGCCTTGTTAAGCTTGTATACCATATCAGGATGTTTTGGATCTTCAAAGCCAGGTGGTTGTGCAACATACATTTCTTCTTCAATCTTGCCATTGAGAAAGGCACTCTTCACATCCATCTGATGCAAAAGGATGTTATGATCGTTTGCATGGGCTAGCAGTATGCGAATAGCTTCAAGCCTAGCCACATGAGCAAATGTGTCATCAAAGTCTATCCCTTCATCTTAAGTGTATCCTTGAGCAACGAGGCGAGCCTTTTTCTGAGAACTTGACCATGCTCATCTTGCTTGTTGCGATATATCCATTTGGTTCCTATTATGTTGTGCTTACGAGGGTCAGGACGCTTGACTAGTTCCCACACATTGTTCGGCTTGAACTGTTGAAGCTCTTCTTGCATAGCTTGAATCCATTCAGGTTCCATGAAGGCTTTAGCAACTTTCTTGGGTTCTGATATTGAGACAAATGCAAAGTGCCCACAGAAATTTGCTAGCTGTGTTGCTCTTAAACGAGTGAGTGTTCCTGGTGCATTGATGCTATCAATTATCTTCTCAATCTGTACTTCATTTGCAACACGAGGATGAACTGGACGAAGATTTTGCTCTTGATGATCATTGTCATCATTTGGAGGATTGTCTTCAGGCTGAGCATTGGCTTCAGGTTGATTAGTGCAGAAATGATGAGTTCCTCTGCAGCCTGTGCCTCAGAAGGTATGATCTCTCCAGTTCCCATGAGCTTGATGGATTCACTAGGTGGATCTTCATCTAGCACAGTTGGAAGGTGCTCTCTTTGCGAGCCGTTAGTCTCATCGAACCGCACATCTACAGTTTCAGCCACTTTATAGTGAAAGAGGTTGAAGACTCTGTAGGAGTGTGAATCCTTTCCATAACCAAGCATAAAACCTTCATGTGCTTTCGGTGCAAATTTTGAAGTGTGATGTGGATCCTTGATCCAGCACCTAGCACCAAATACTCTAAAGTAACTGACATTTGGCTTCTTACCAGTCAGGAGTTCATAGGATGTCTTCTTCAGAAGCTTGTGAAGATAAACACGGTTGATGACGTGGCATGCAGTATCAATGGCTTTGGGCCAGAACTTTCTTGGAGTCTTGTATTCATCAAACATCGTCCGAGCCATCTTAATGAGTGTTCGGTTCTTGCGATCCATGATGCCATTCTGCTGAGGAGTGTACGGAGCGGAGAACTCATGAGTGATGCCCAATGTATCCAGGTAAAGGTCGAGGCCGGTGTTCTTGAACTCTGTGCCATTGTCACTTCTAATATGCTTGATCTTGACGCCATAGTTATTCATGGCACGGTTGGTGAAGCGTCTGAAGACATCCTGCACTTCAGTCTTGTAGAGGATTATATGCACCCACGTATATCTTGAATAATCATCAACAATGACGAAGCCATAGAGACAAGCATTATTAGTGAGAGTAGAGTAGTGAGTAGGGCCAAATAAGTCCATGTGTAGCAGCTCGAAGGGTTGAGATGTCGTCATGATTGTCTTTGAGGGGTGCTTGCCCCATGTCATCTTTCCAGCTTCGCAGGCACCGCATAAGTGATCCTTCTTGAACTTGACGCCCTTGATGCCTATGACGTGTTTCTTCTTCTTCGAGAGTGTACAGATTCCTCATGCTCGCATGTCCTAGCCTCCGATGCCAGAGCCAGCACTCTGAAGCCTTTGCTAGAAGACATACGGCTAGCTGTTGTCCTGCTGAGAAATCTACCATGTACAAATCATCTTTCTGATACCCTTCAAAGACTAGAGACTTGTCAGATTCCATTAGTACAAGGCAATGATATTTTGCAAATGTCACAATCATGTTCAAGTCACAAAGCATTGAGACAGACATTAAGTTGAAAACAAGGGATTCAACAAGCATCACTTTATCCATGTGCTGATCCTTTGAGATTGCAACTCTACCTAGACCCAATACCTTGCTTTTACGGTGTCGACCAAATGTGATGTGACTCTTGTCGGATGGACGTAAGGTTGAGTCCATGAGAAGACTTGATCACCGTCATATGATTAGTGCATCCATTGTCCATAATCCATTACGAAGCATGAGGCGTCATACCCTCTGATGCAGTTAGGGGATATGCTTCACCAAGAGTATTGTGAAGCATAAACATTTGGCGACAAGAGGATTATCAAAGCTCGAGATCAAGGTTAGGACTGATAGGATGATTGGCAGCGATTAGGAACAAAATACATAGTAAGACCATTTGGGCATTTTATCTTGCGCCCTACAAGATGTTTTAGGTCCCCAGCAAAAGCATCGGACGCCTTTGATTTCCGGCTGGAGACCTTTCCCTGCAAAGGAAAGTTATTTTTTCTTAACCACCCACATTTTCAAGGGTGGCTTAGAAGCAATGAGTCTAAGTGCAGCATCTGAGAACTTCGGCTTTGAAGCCCTAGCAAATAGCGTTGTAGGAGGCGAATAGTACTCACATGAATAAGCAGAATAGTTCTTAGTCTTATGAACATAGTGGTTTGATGACACGCGCTCATATTCATAAGTTTGAGTATGATTTCCCTGCAAAACATTGGCGTTAGGGTGACTCAGGTGAGTCCTGTGTCTGTGTAAAGCCTTTGGGCCATATGAAGCCTTTGGTCTGGGGTTTGTCTTGTTCCTTTGTCGTGTCATGACGACATTCACAGGAAGATTCTCAAGACACTTTTTGGGCACCCAGATCTTCTTTATAGGTGGTCCATTCCTGCAGTTAGTACCAATATACATGGCAAACACTTCACCATTCGATTCTTAAGCAGTTTATAGTTTGCATCAAAGTTCATCAATGATAATTGGATTAGCACAAGTGAAGCGGATAAGGTGGATGGATCCACTAAAGGTCCCTTTATGACAACCCATGTGGTTTTGGGGTCTTGCTCGGGCTTCGATAAGAACCATCAACATTCATTTTCCTCTCGAACCCAACACCCTCTTTTCTAGGATTTCGGTTCAGAATAGGCTTTTTGAGGACATCGCACAGTGTTTGATGCCCTTTGAGACTTTTGTATATCCCTGTCTCAAGCAATGTCTTCAACCTAGCATTTTCATCAGCAATAGTAGTGGCATCCTCAGCAGAGGGGTTAGTTACCACATCAACAGTTGAAGATATTGCACTAGTAGTAGCAGTAGAACTTTCAGCAACAGAAGTAGCATTATCACGCTCAAGGCATTTTAGACATGGTGGTTCAAATCCTTCCTGAGCGGGACTGATCTGTTGAGCGTGAAGTGACTTATTCTCTTTTTGAAGATCTTCATGAGCCACTCTCAATTTCTCAAGTTCTTGCTTCCTTTGAAGATAATCGTAGGAAAGCTTTTCATGAGTTGTTGACAGCGTTTCATGACAACTTTCAAGTTCCTCGTACTTAACATGAAGATTTTTTATGTCTTCAATTAAGGACTGAGATCGGGTCATTTCCGCGTCCAACAGGTCATCGCTTTTGTCTAACAGTTTTTGAATATGTTCCATAGCTTTCTGTTGTTCAGTTGCAATTTTAGCAAGTGTTTTGTAGCTGGGTTTGGATTCACAATTAGAGTCATCTTCACTTGATCTTTGAAATTAAGCATTGCGTGAGTTTACCTTGGCACCACGTGCCATGAAGCAGTAGGTGGGAGCGGAGTCGTCCTTGTCATTAGCATCAGCGTTGGTGATGGAGCCATTGTCTTCAGTGTTGAAGATGGACTTGGCAACGTAAGTTGTAGCTAGAGCCAGACTTGCAACGCCAGAGTCGGACTCCTCCTCAGACTCCACCTCCGCCACCTCAGAAGCAGACTCCTCCTATGAATCCATCTCCTTGCCAACAAAAGCACGAGCCTTGCCAGATGAGCTCTTCTTGTGTGATGAAGACTTCGATGAAGATTTGGAAGAAGACTTGAGGATTTCTTCTTATTCTTGTCATTAGAATCATATTCCTTGCTCTTTTTCTTCTTGTTGTTTTCATTGTCCCACTCTGGACACTCAGAGATGTAGTGACCGGGTTTCTTGCACTTGTGGCATGTTCTCTTCTTCTGGTCATGAGTAGAAGCTTCATCATTTCTTGAGCTGGATCGTGAAGACTTTCTGAAGCCTTTCTTCTTAGTGAACTTCTGGAACTTCTTCACCAGCATAGCAAGCTCCTTTCCAATGTCTTCAGGATCACCAGAACTGCAGTCAGATTCTTCTTCAGATGGGGAGACAACCTTTGCCTTCAAAGCGCGAGTTCGGCCATAGTTGGGACCATAATGTCTCTTTTCTCAAATAGCTGAAATCATGTGTGTTGAGCCTCTCAAGTATGTCAGACGGATCGAGTGTCTTGAAGTAAGGGCGTTCTTGAATCATCAGGGCTAGGGTGTCAAACGAGCTGTCAAGTGATCTCAGGAGTGTCTTGACTCTTTCATGCTTGGTGATCTCAGTGGTGCCGAGAGCATGAAGCTCATTTGTGATGTCAGTGAGGCGATCAAATGTGAGCTGGACATTCTCATTGTCGTTGCTCTTGAAGCGGTCGAAGAGGTTGCGAAGAACACTGATCCTTTGATCTCTCTGGGTTGAGACACCTTCATTGACCTTGGAGAGCCAGTCCCAGACTAGCTTCGACGTTTCCAGAGCACTAACACGACCATAATGTCCTTTGGTCAGATGACCTCAGATGATGTTCTTGGCAGTAGAATCCAGTTGAATGAACTTCTTGACATCAGCAGGGGTGACACCTTCACCAGTCTTGGGAATGCCGTTCTTGACGACATACCATAGATCAACATCAATGGCTTCAAGATGCATGCGCATTTTATTCTTCCAGTATGGATAATCAGTGCCATCAAAGACGGGGCACGCAGCGGAGACTTTGATTATCCCTGCAGTCGACATAGCTAAAACTCCAGGTGATTAAACCGAATCACACAGAACAAGGGAGTACCTTGCTCTGATACCAGTTGAAAGTGCTAATTATCGACTAGAGGGGGGGTGAATAGGCATTTTTTATGAAAGTCTTCAAAACATGGAAGTTTCGAAGACAAACAATAGAAATGAACCTATTAACATGCAGCGGAAGGTAGACTACACTAGGCAAGCCATAGTCAAGTATTCAATGAAGTGAAAGCACGAAGACTAATAGCAGCTAGGTAGTAATGATCAAGATGAAAGATAGTATGAAGCCAAACAACAATAGTAGTCACACAGTGAAGTCAAACAGGTAACGCAAGCAGGCAATGACTTCATGAAGACAAACTGTAAGTAAAGAGAGGGAGAAGATAGAACCAGTCACTTGGTGAGGACAAGGATTTGTTGGACCAGTTTCAGTTGCTGTGATAGCTGTGCGTCTGGTTAGGGAGGCTGAGATTCAACTCAGAAGACCATGTCTTCACCTTATTCCCCTTGAGCTAAGGACACCAAGTCCTTGCCCAATCACTCTGGTAAGTCTTTAAGCTAGACTTCCAAACCTTCACAGACTTCGTTCACAGGCAATCCACAATGACTCTTGGATGCTCGAGCAGCGGCGCCTAACAATTTGGAGGATTCACAGTCCTCAAGTGTAACAAGTCTTTAGGTCACGCGGACAGAAAGACTTCAGTGATGCCTAACACTCTTTGGCTCTGGGTGTTTTGGGCTTTGTCCTCGCAAGGATTTGTCTCTCTTAAAAGCTTCGGAGGTGGGTTGCTCTCAAACGACAAAAGTTGTGCACTAACTCTGAGCAGCCACCAATTTATGGTGTAGGGGTTGGCTATTTATAGCCACTAGGCAACCCGACCCGATTTGTCCGAAATGACCCTGGGTCATTAAGGAACTGACAAGTGTTCCAACGGTCAGATTTCAAACACACGCGGCAGCTTGACTTGGGCTACAAGTAAAGCTGACTCATCCAACTCTGGATAAGATTTGCTCTCATTGTCTTTGCTCGAAGACATAGGATTTGGTTGAGCATCACTTCAGTCACTCTGACTTTGTTCACTTGGACCCCACTTGATAGTACAGTGGTTCCTATGACTCAACAAAGAAGAAAAAGGAAACTACGAAACAACTATGTCTTTGCACTCCATGGTCTTCACGTGAATGTCTTCTCGAGTCATAAGCTTCGGTGTGATTGTCTTCACATAACACCATTTTCTTCATTGTCTTCATACATTTTAGGGGTCATCTCCGGTAGGTAAACCGAATTAATGAGGGACTACTACCTGTGTTATCCTGCAATTCTCATAAACACATTAATCCCTCAACCAGGTTTGTCGTCAATACTCCAAAACCAACTAGGCGTGGCACTAGATGCACTTACAGGGTGGAAGGCCATTCGCCGACCCGCGACCAATTCCTTATTCGTTGCAGTAACATCGGGGACTCTCGTGTTTTCAGAGAAGCTGGCAAATTTGGCGTTTCTCCCTTGCCACGTAAGCAGTCAACGGTGACTATGCCAGGTCGTGGGTCGGTCTAGAAACGTCGGGACTTCAATGTATCTATGTGGAGCAGAAATGTCATACGGTTGGGCGTTTACCAAAAATATTAGATCATGGTAAAGTTTCTGAAAGGGTCAATATGTGCCAATCTTTCCATCAAGGATCAAAATAGTGATTTTGGCGAGACTTGGCTTGGGCACTTTTATGAGTTGGGTGCTTTAACCAGTTTTCATATAGAAAGATATATCATAGAAAAATAAAATCAAAAATATTCTGAGATGGCAAATATTTAGAGATGACTATGAAACACCTCTCTGGATCCTCGAATTGAAAGAGAGATTGAGAGGGCATGCAAGGAACCTGGTACGAATTTTTGACGTGCATGCTTGGTGTCTATCAGATATTTTCATTTTTTTCAAGTACTACTGCTATTTTTGAAGGATTATATGCGCATGCGCACAATATAAATCTCATCATCACCTAAGTAAAATGTGTATCAAGTGATCAAGAGATACGCACACTTGTCTACATCGAGTACTCACTCGGTTCCAAAATATTCAAAGTTTTAAGTTTTTTTCAATTAAAAAAAAGACCAACTTTATGATTTTTTTGCCAATAGCAGCAACATTAAGTATATATAGTACTATGAAAATACATCTTATAAAAATCTAACAAAATTAATTTAATGTTGTAAATGTTGGTATATTTTTTACAAACTTATTTTTTAAAACAAAATTAGAACTTTAAATATTTGGAAACGAAAGGAGTAGTAAATATTGTTTTTTGAGTCCATCATCAAGGCATTTTACCTAAATGATAAGTGTAACACGTATGGCACGAAGCACTTCGGTCCTGACGTTTTTTACCTAAAGTTTCCATCTAAAAAGGGGAAAACTAACACAAGAAATATTGATACTTGTCATCCGAAAAGAAGTTGTCATGCTTGACAACTAAACTTGCCATCCTTGCGTTACTATACTTGCCATAAAAATGTTCGAATTTGCCATGTGTTCGTGCCATAAGTATGGCACTTATCAGGGTCATTTTATTACTAAAATAGGCGGTGCATCATTTTTTAAACTTATCACAAAGGGAGACGCACATACACTCATCCTTATGAACGCACGCACGCACATACACACTCTCTCTATGAGCACCTTTGAAAGACTGAGCCGGCACATCCTCAGTAACGTCTCCTCCCATTATACGAACATCACCGGAAGACTGAAATAAATCCACAAAAATACGGGTACAATGTTAAGTCTTGGACTTAAACTCTGGTGGATTGGTTTTAGTACAAAGAACCTAATCATCTGACTTAGACTCAGTTTGCTTGGAAATAAAAAAGGCAGCGATTATACATCAAAGAAGGACCTATTGGACTCCAATTTTCGTGGATTGCTCCCCACGGGAGCCTCATGCAGCCGCCACCTTTCCGAAAAAGCTTAGGGTTTCTTTGCCTCCCGCCAGTGTTCTTCGGTCTGCCTCGTTTTCGGTGGCTTTAGCACCATTGCGGTGCGCTGGATTCCGGACCTTGCCAGTAGGAGGGATCCGCTTTTAGATATTCCTTTGAATTATGTTAAGATTTGTGTTCGGCTTAGGAAAACGAGACGGCGGCGGCTCTCTGGATGGAATAAGGTTCTCCCTGATGAAGTCATATACCTAGGGTAGGGTCATGGACCTGTCCAAGATACCCTCCCCAAGGACATCTCTAGAAGAAACTACCTTTCAGTCGACCTGGAAGGGTTCCACTCGACCAACTGGAAGACACTCGACCATGAAGCCAACCACTCGACCGCCAGGAGATCTAAAGCCAGTTTGCACACAAACGGTCGGTCATTAAGTAGCTTTTATGGTCATCATAGCACTTTATGTGGGCGTTACCAGTAACCCCCTATCTTAATGTACCTTAATCCCTGCATAACTGAGGGTCGGAGGGGCTGGCGAACTCTATATAAGCCACCCCCCTCCTCAGTATAAAGGGTTCGCACCCATGTAATTCATAGGCATATAATACAGTCGACCGCCTCCGGGCTCCGAGATGTAGGGCGGTTACTTCCTCCGAGAAGGGCATGAACTCGTGAACATCTTGCGTATACAATTACTCCATAGCTAGGATCTTGCCTCTCCATACCTACCCCCCATTCTACTGTCAGACTTAGAACCATGATAGTTGGCGCCCACCGTGGGGCAGGGGTCTTAGCGACTTGTTGGAGAAGTTGCATTTTTTCCGATCCCATTCATCATGGTTTGAGCGGAGTTTTGGTTGAGGCGCGAGATCCATCTCGGCAGCTCACGTTCATCGCCGGCGACTCCGCTTGGTTGCGAAGGCTCCACTCGGCGTTGCGCCTCCCGTCTGCATGAGAACGCACTTCGCGTCGTCCATGGCGTCCTCCTATGAAGCCGTCGACCCGATGTCGGTTGGCTCTGTGTCGTCCTCCTCCCAGTCTCGCGCGGCATAAGCGCTCCGGTCAATCGAGGCTTCAGCGGTGGGTGAGGCAGCGGTGGCCCTTGATCGGCCACTCCCAAGTCGCGGCAATCGAGCCCGAGCGAATCTCTCTGGCATGTTCAATCATCGTGGCTCCTGAGAGACTGCATCCGAGTCTGACAACAGCGATCCAGCGGTGGAGGTTACGATGGTCGACGGGCCACACATCCTCCTGGTTTCCCAGCGCCAGCGGGCGTTGGCGGGCGAGCAGCGCGAGTTCACGAACAGTACCAGCCGAGCCCCTCACTTTCTGCGAGAGGGAGGAGCTTGGCCGCGGAACATGGATCGCTTCACACTCCTATCGTTGAAACCCCGAGGCCCGTGCCTTAGAAGATGCGCGTTTGGCCAACTTGGCTGGCGCTTTTCATTGGAAAATCTCCGGCGAGTGCTTTCGATTTAACAGCGTAACTGCGGGTCCGTAGTCCGGTCGGCGTCAACTCTTACCACAACCGACTCAGGTATCTGAACTCCCATTCAGAATCTAGTAGCTGCAGCCTGTATAGCGAGTCCATTCAGCCTTCCTAGTCGGAGGCTGGCGAGGCTTACTCGGATCGGAGAGATTTGCTCCGGGCAGCGGAGATCAAAATTCAGTTATATCGCGATCGCGAGCAGGATTCACAACAGATCCGTCGCTGCGAATACGATCGATCGGCACATAGCCAAAGATCGCCCCGGCGTGAGGACATGGAGGCGGCGTGATCGATATGAGGACCGATTCGATCGTGATGATCAACGTCGAGTGCCCTCCTCCCTAAGGGTGGGTCATATGTGCCTCGCCGACAAGATGACGGATGCCCGACATAGTGTTGGATGAAGGATTCGGTCGACCCGAGGAACCAGGCTTTGATCGAGATCCATCATCGTTCAAGGTGCAGTCGGCGAAATGCGAGCTAACCGAGAAGGCCATGATGCAAATCGCCCATCGGCAGCGAGTACCGTCTCGGGACCAAAGTGTTTTAGCGAGCCATCGAGCGCGGTGATTCTTCCCAACCGGGTTGGCGTGGAGTCGACAAGTTCCTTTGGTTAATCGAAGCGGATACGGCTTGAGGACTACCAGAGTGGCTGTCAGATTAGCGGCGACAATGATGAAGTGGCCATGAAACACCTGCCTCTTATGTTCGAGGCTCGGCGGGCGTGGTTGAATCGATTAGCACCAGCAGCATTTACACTTGGGAAGATCTTGCCCAGTGTTTGTCGAGAAATTTGAAGGAACTTGCAAGCATCCAGCAGGGTTGTGAGTTGCGATCGTGTGTGCGAAGTCGAATGAAACTCGAGGATTACATCGAGAGATGGATCACTTTGCACCACACAATAGAGAATGTCGATCATCATGCGATCTGTGCCTTCAAGGAAGGCGTTAAAACGAGAGTTGAGTTTGAAATTGGTCGGACGGAGATATGACCCTGAGTTGAATGATGGAGATTGCCACCAAATGCGCCAATGGTGAAGAAGAGGATCGGCTCGGAGTGGCAAGTACAAATCAGCCGCTAATGAAACCGGGGAGGGAACTCGATCGGAAGCGAAGCGGAAGCCGAGCCAGCTGCTCTGGAGAAGCCTTGGCGTAACTCGAGGAAAGTTCAAGAAAACCAAGGGGCCTTGGAACCCCAAGAAAGTGAAAGACCAAGATGGAAATGATGTGTTGGACTTGCCATGTCACATTCACACGAAGAAAGATGAAGAGGTAAACTCATTTACCCAAAACATACCACTCGGCGATCTTGGCTCTTGATTCAGCGGTTCGGGAAGCAGCCCAAGGACAAGGAAAAGAGTCGGACAAAGTTGAGGACAAGGAAGATAGTGACGGTGGATACCCTCAGGTCAATTCCACTATAGAGATTTTTCCTGGCGTTGAAAGCAAAAGTCGATTGAAAGTTATCAACCGAGAAGTGAATATGGTCGCGCCGCGGCGACACCCGATTATCTGAAATGGTGCGAGACCGCCATCATATTCGACCGGTCGATCACCCGACACACATAGCCACCCACAGGAAAGCAAGCGTTGGTGGTCGACCCAGTCGTCGAAGGCACTCGACTAACTAAGGTTTTGATGGATGGAGGCATTGGCCTGAACATATTATATGCAGAGATGTTGAAAGGGATGGGTGTTCCGATGTCCAGACTCGGCACCAGCAACATGAGCTTCCATGGAGTCATTCCTGAAAAGAAGGCTGAGTCACTCGGCCAAATTGCTCTCGATGTGGTTTTTGGTGACTACAAGAATTTTCGGAAGGAAAAGTTGACCTTTGAGGTCGTGGATTTCCAAAGCGCTTATCACGCTATCCTGGGGAGGCCGGCATATGCACGTTTCATGGCTCGACCATGTTATGTGTACCTCAAATTGAAGATGCGAGTCCCAAAGGTGTGATCACATCCGGCAATCGGAAGAAGCGAAGAGTGTTTTCGGAAAGGCTCTAAGATCGTGATGCTCGGATGGCGGTGGAGAGCTGCAAGAGTACCGAAAACTGCAGACCAGTGATTTGTTGCGAGCCAAGAAGCCCACCACGGAGTCACCGTTTCAGTCGTCCGGGGAGATGAAACCGATTCATATTCACCCGACTGATCCCAATGCTGCTCCGACCCACATCTCAACAACACTCGACTCCAAATAGGAAGAAGCGCTCATCCAGTTCCTCCGTGAGAACTAGGACATCTTCGCAAGGAAGCCTGGCGACATGCGGGTGTTCCTGGGGGACTGGCTGAGCATCGATCTCTGAGTCGACTCAAAAGTTAAACCTGTCAAAGAACATCTTGACGGTCCGCCGTCCGGAAGAGAAAGGCCATTGGCGAGGTGGCTCGCTCAGCTCTTAGCAGCAGAGTTTATCCGAGATTTACTACTCGAGTGGCTCGCCAATGTTGTCATGGTCCCTAAGAAGGACAAGTCACTTCGCATGTGCATCGACTTCAAACATATCAATCGGACCTGCCGAAGATCATTTTCCTCTCCCCGCATCGACCAAATAATCGACTTCATTGCGGGATGTGAGCGGATTGTCTTTTTAGGCGCCTATTCCGGGTACCATCGATCCGTCTATATGGACCCGGCGAGATCAAAACAGCTTTTATCACTCCATTCGGTGCTTCGTTATGTCACCATGCCATTCGGCCTCAATAATGCGAACCACGTTCATGAGGATGATTCGAAGTGTTTACTCACTCAAATCGGTCGAATGTGGAAGCATACATGGATGACATTGTGGTCAAGTCACGGAAGGTTCCGACCTGTTGGTGACCTTGCTGAAACATTGCCAATCTCGGGAGGTATGATATCAAGCAATCCATCAAAGTGCACATTCGGAGTTCTGGCGGAAAGTTACTCGGTTTTCTCGTTTCGAGCGAGGAATCGGCGCCAACCAGAAAAAGTTGGCACTATACTCAGAATGAAACGCATACATGCGTGTGCGATGTCCATAAGCTTCTTGGATGCTTGGCGCTTTAAGTCGATTCATCTCTCGCCTCGGTGAAAAGGCATTGCCTCCTTACCGACTGATGAAGAAGTCAGACAAGTTCGAGTGGACTCCTGAAGCTGATGCAGCGTTTGCAGAGCTCAAAGCTCTACTCTCCACCCAGCCGGTGCTTGCTGCCCCAATCAGCAAGGAGTCGTTGCTGCTTACATTGCAGCCACAGGACAAGTCGTCAGTACAGTACTTATGGTTGAGCGGGAAGAAGAAGGAAAGGCCTTCAAAGTTCAGCGCCCAGTATATTATCTTTCTGAAGTATTAACCCCATCAAAGCAAAGATACCCTCATTATCAGAAGATTGTGTATGGGATTTATATGACTGCGAAGAAGGTTGCTCATTACTTCTCTGATCATTCCATTACGATCGTCGTGACGCCCATTGTCGAGATTTTGCTGTGAGAGATGCAACTGGTCGAGTGGCGAAATGGGCGATTGAACTCCTTCCCCTTGATATCAAGTTTGAGGCAAAGAAAGCCATCAAGTCCCAAGCAGTAGCAGATTTCATCGCCGAGTGGATCAAATAGCAATTACCGACTCAAGTTCACTCGGAGCACTGGACCATGTTCTTTGACGATTCCAAGATGCTGAATGGTTCCGGTGGTGGGGTAGTGTTGGTTTTCCCCCGAGGAGATAAGCTCAGATATGTGCTCCAGATTCACTTTGATTCTTCCAACAATGAAGCAGAATACGAAGCGTTGTTGTATGGGTTGCGTATGGCCATTTCACTCAGTGTCCGTCACCTCCTGGTCTACCGTGACTCAGATTTAGTGGTTAATCAAGTGATGAAGGAGTGGGACGTCAGAAGTCCAGCCATGACTGGTTATTGCAATGCAGTGAGGAAGCTAGAGAAGAAGTTTGAGGGTTAGAGCTTCATCATATACCCCATTGAAAAATCAAGCTCTTTGACGATTTTCGAAAATAGGGTCCAAGAGGAAGCTATTCCCGGTGATGTGTTTTGGAGCACATCCACACCGTCGATTCAAGAGGATCCTTTCACCGAAGCTCCGCAGCCAAAAAGTGCCAGCGATCCGGTGAAGTTGAGGTCCCAGTATGGTCGACCTGGTCATGGAAGTCGTGGTCATCACTCCCGATGGGCGGTGCCGTTACATCGTGTATATCCTAAGGAAAGAGCTCACGAAGAGCGAAGAAGAGGCTCGACGGATCGTCCGCCGATCCAAGGCCTTCTTGTGATCAAGGGACAGATTATCTGAGAAAGCCCGGATGGAGTCGGCCGAGAAATGCATAACGCCGGAAGAAGGTCGGATAATTCTTGATGATATCCACTCGGGGACTGTGGTCACCATCGTCCTCTCGGACCATTGTGGCTAAAGCATACCAAGCGGGATTTTACTGGCCAAAAGCAAATGAAATGGCAAAGGAAATAGTCGACAAGTGTGAAGGATGTCAGTTCTACTCCAATAAGTCACACAAACCCGCCTCAGCGTTGAAGACCATTCCACTCATCTGGCCTTTCGTTGTTTGGGGGTTGGATATGATTGGACCCTTGAGAACTGGCAGAAGCGGTTTCACTCATTTGCTAGTGGCAGTCGACAAGTTTATGAAGTGGATCGAAGCTAAACCTATCAAGAACCTCGATGCGTGCACTGCTATCAGTTTCATCAGAGAGTTGATATTCAGATATGGAGTTCCGCATAGCATCATCGCGACAATGGGTCAAACTTGATTCCGACAAGTTCAAAGCCTTTTGAGCCTCTCGAGAACACGCGAGTCGACTATGCTTGATTGCTCACCCCGGTCGAATGGACAAGCGAGCGAGCAAATGACCTAATTCTCAAAGGATTGAAACCTCGGTGATCGTGATCTCAAGCATGCAGCGGAGGCGTGGGTCGACGAACTTCGTCGGTTCTTTGGGGATTGAGGACCACTCCTAATCGGTCAACCGAGAACTCCATTCTTTACGGTCTATGGAGCTGAAGCAGTTCGCCAAGTGACCTGCTTCTAATGCACCCAGTCGAACTCTACTCTAAAGATGAAGCGGAGCAAGCCCGACAAGATGCGATCGACCTCCTTGAAGAGGAGAGAGAGATGGCCCTGATCCGCTCGACCATCTATCAGCAGGACTTGCGTTGATTTCATGCTAGAAATGTGAAGAGCCGAACCTTTCAAGAAGGAGACTTGGTCCTCCGAGTGGATCAACAGAAACCACACAAGCTCGCTCCCACTTGGGAAGGTCCCTTCATCGTCACCAGAGTTCTCCATAATGGAGCATATCATCTTTACAACGTCGATTGCCAGATTGATGAGCCTCGAGCTTGGAATGCGGAGCTACTCCGTCCCTTTTACACTTAAGTACTCACTCGGGTGAGATGTAATAAAAGTACTTCTGTAGTTTGTTTATCAAAGACAAGAATGTTATAATTTTCCCAGTGATTGTTATTACTTTTCGTTTACATAAGAAATTTCCCCCAGTGGGTGGCTTAGCCGCGAACCCGTTTCGCCTAAGTTTATAAAAAAAAACCTGCCGAGTGGAGAGCCAGATTCCCACTCGGGGGCTTAGCTGCGAATCCGTTTCGCCTAAGTATCTGAAAATCCTACCGAGTGGTGAGCCAGCCTCCCACTCGGAGGCTTAGCTGCATTCCAAGTACTCGCCTAAGTATCTAAAATCCTACCGAGTGGTGAGCCAGCCTCCCACTGGGGGGCTTAGCTGCAGTCCAAGTACTCGCCTAAGTTTGAAAATCCTACCGAGTGAGGAGCCAGCCTCCCACTCGGGGGCTTAGCTGCAGTCCAAGTACTCGCCTAAGTATTTAATACAATGTGTGCTTTGCAAGGATGACAAGGTACAGGTTGACTGTTGCCTTCCCCTTCAGAGTTAAGACACAAAAATCCTCCTCGGAGGCTTAGCTGCAGTCCAAGACTACGCCTAAGTTTAAAAATCCTACAGAGTGGAGAGCAAACCTCCCACTCGGGGCTTAGCAACAGTCCATGCTAGCCTAAGTTTGAAAAATCCTACCGAGTGGAGAGCAAACCTCCCACTCGGGGCTTAGCAACAGTCCATGCTAGCCTAAGTTTGAAAAAATCCTACCGGTGGAGAGCAAACCTCCCACTCGGGGGCTTAGCGATGATCCGATGCTACGCCTAAGTATCCGAAAATCCTACCGAGTGGAGAGCAACCCTCCCACTCGGGGCTTAGCAACAGTCCATGACTAGCCTAAGTATCCGAAAATCCTACCGAGTGAGAGCAACCCTCCTACTCGGGGCCTAGCTGCAGTCGATGCTACGCCTAAATCACGAAATCCATTCCAATCCGCCACAGACGACGAGGTGCAGGTCGACTGTTACCTTCTCCTTCGGAACTACGCCACAAGTACAACGTGCGCTCCATCCCGATCCGCAAGGACGACGAGGTGCAGGTCGACTGTTACCTTGTCCTTCAGAGCTGCGCCACAAGCACGACGTGCGCTCCATCCCGATCCGCAAGGACGACGAGGTGCAGGTCGACTGTTACCTTCTCCTTCGGAGCTGCGCCATAAGAACAATCCGAACTCCATCCCTGCCCGCAAGAACAATGAAGTGTAGGTCGACTGGATTTTCCACCTCAGAGCTGCATCTCAAACATTGAAGCATAATCCGAGTGAAGAACAAGGTTTACTTGAAGGCAAACAAAAGCATATTTCGACGATAAGTAAAGTTCGGATAACATCCTAAGGATGCAGAAGTACCCAGGCCTCAAGCCTGTTAAAGTTTATCGATTCTGAGGATCACTCGGCATTACGAAGCAAATTTAAGGCGAATCATAGAAGTTTTTACTCCTCGGTGGAGGATGGAAGGCGCGACGAACTGGTCGGTCGATCCATCAGCGATTCGGTGGCAGCACCAATGAAAGTCTCCATGAAAGATCGGAAGTCGTACTTCTTGGTATTGGCAACTTTGATGGGCCTTGACCTTTCCTCTCGCGCCTCCTTGCGGTGAGCGAGACCAGGGACAGAGCGACATCAGCACCACATCTGGCGAAGACTTCTTCCATTCCTGCACTCGACTTGGGCGTCATTCGATCGAGTCATTAAAGACCGAGGTCATTTTGAAGTGTTTCGCTGGCGAGTGTTGAGTCGATCCACGACACCGCAACCTTGATCGGCGAGGTAGTCCACCACAGCTGCAACCACGAGACTCGGTCGGAGCACATTAATGGCAGCTTCATCCTTCACGGGAAGTTAATGGGGTCCAGACTTGTCTCCACTCGACTAGTCTCTTCCTCGAAGTTCTGACAGAATTCTACAAACACAACTCGATTTCAAGCTATTGGTTCTATGATGAGTCGGTGATAACAAGTCGATCGGATAAGAAGAATTACCTTCAAGCATGAGGAATAACTTCTTGGCGAGCCCTCCACGATAAGCCTCTAAATCATTCCTCTTCCCGCCATTCGCCACCTTGTCGCTCGAGCTATCTTGTCGTTCTTGATCAGCTAACCTCCTTGTTGGCGCGTCGAGAGCAGCTTTCAGATTGGCATTCTCTTCTTCAAGTTTTCCGATGAAGACAGCTTTTCTTCCATGAGCTTGGTTTTGTCCAAAGCCGTTTTACGTGCCTCGGCAAGGTCATGATCCTTCTTCTTGAGCCTCATCCATTTTGTCGCAAAATAGCGGTGAGGTCGAAATTAGGAAGGACAGAAAAACAAAGACGATCGTCAAGATCTCACCAGCCATACCTTTTGCTTCATCTCTGCTTATACGCAAGTTCTCTGAGCAAGCTTCAAGTCAAGGTTGAGCTGGATCTGTTTGTTCTCCAATTCAGTGTATCGAGCCACAAGCTCGCAAGATTTCTGCAAAGAATCAGTCGGCAGACATCACAGATAGGTTACTTCCAAGTGACTAAGAAAAATCATTGTGTTTCTAAGACTACAGCCGAATCAAAATATTCGGCAGTAGTCTCGGGGACTACACCCAGTGGGTGCACTTAGCGTGCCCCCACTGGTCCTACCGACTTGGTTCAATCAGTCGACCGAAAGAGACAAAAAAGGGGTTCTACAGACTACGGTCGACTGCCAGCAGTCCACCCTAGTCTCGGGGACTACACCCAGTGGGTGCACTCAGCGTGCCCCAACCGGTTTCAAGATTCCATTCGACATGGTTCGACCGGACCGAGTGAAGAAGTTACCAAAGAAATATAAAGTATAAAGACTACGATTGACCGCGAGATCCACCATAGTCTCGGGGACTACACCGGTGGGTGCACTCGGCGTGCCCCACCCGTCCAAAATTCAGTCGACACCCGGTGGGTGTCTGAGATCTGAGATCTTGAAAGAAGAGTTTTCAGGTAGCATATCCTAACAGAACAAGTGGTGATCAACTAACGTGGACGTTGCTCTGAAGAGCTGAGCTGGCGTCATAGGCCGCTTGGCTGGCCTCCAGGACCACCTTCACTTGCTGCATCATGATCCCCGCCTGGCGTATAGCTTCCTTGGCAGCACCTACTTGATCCTCTGGGACGTGGTGTGTGGCGAAAGGGAGGCGGATCAGCGATCGACGATGAAGGCGGACACTTTCGTCGGCGCCGCAGCGAAGACACGGAAGTCCGAGTGGTGTTGCCACCCTCATGAACCAACACGTCGAGCATTGATGCAACTGGCGGTCTTGCGGCGAGCGCCTTCTTAGTCCTCCTCTGCCTCAGCGGCGCCTCATCATCATCATCAGGGAGATCAATGACATGAGGAGGGACTACGGGAAAGATTCAAAGTTAAAAACGGAAATCCAATCGACCAAAAGCGAAATTACAGCGATCATACCAAGGTTAGAGGTAACAGCATCTTCCATCTCCTGGTCTTCGTTTCTGATTGAGGTCTCGAAGGTGGCAGCGCTGCAGATTTCAGAAAATCAGTTGATCAGTCAACAAGTCGACCAAAAGTATGTCCACGCTGAACAAGAAAACACAAGTTCTGATGTACCCGGAGATAGTGGGGATAACCATCTTCATCTTGGGCAAAACCTTCATCGGCTTTGATGGCTTCGCTCGGGTTGCTTCGTCGCTTTTTCAGTCGGCGCCGGAGAGGTCGTCCGAGGACGTTTAAATCAAGCGCCCGACAGTAGCGATAGCCTTGCCCTTCGACCGCGGGGTCATCGTGAGCTTGGACCGCCTTTCCATGCGAGGAGGGTCGACTTCTTCCTCCTCTTCCTCCTCCTCCTCTTCGTCGGGCCGTCGTCATCTTCGTCCTCCGCCTTTGTCGGTTGCCATTCCTCCGGCTTTCACCTCCGCTCCCTTCCTCCTCCTCAAGCTGGTTCTTGCGCCCGTTGGGCATCGAGTACATCTCGGTAGTGACCTGGAAGAAGACAAACAAGGCGAAAGTCGATCGACCGATTTAAGCAAACAAGATGGAGTAAGCGAGTCGAGTCAAAGATACGGGATTGAACCTTGTGCAGCTCGTGCGATTGGTCGAGTGGAGGATCCTCCGGCTCCTCGGGGTTATCTTTGTTCCTGTGATGGCGGTCATCCATCTCTCGATGTGGCATCCTCGACCTCCTCCGGGTGGACCCGAGTGGTGTCATCGGTGCGAAATACATCCACATCGGATGGTCTCGATATTGAAGTGGCTGGATCGCCGTCAAAGAAAAACCTCGGAAGATCCATACCAGTCACCCCTTCACGGATGAGCTAGACTACACGCTCGACCAAAACGTTGACCTAAGCCTTCTCCTCCGGGACCACCTTTAGAGAGGACGACTTGTTCACTCGATCCATGGATAAAGGAGGAGTCCAATCGATCGCCTGGTGTCGGTGGTCTTAGCGATAGAACCAGGTCGACTGCCACCCTCGGACCGACTCAGGAAGGACCATGGCTGGAAAAGCACTCTTACCCCTCATCCGAACCCCAAGACCCCCACACATCTGAATCACTTGGGTTCTCTCGTCACTCGGATTGGCCTTTTTCACCGTCTGGGGCGACGGTGAAAATGTGTTTGAAGAGGCCCCAATCGGACCGACAACCCAAAAATTCTCACACAAGGACACGAAAGCAGCGAGGTACACGATGGAGTTGGGTGTGAAGTGGTGGAGTTGTGCCCCAAAGAAGTTCAAAATCCTCGAAAGTAAGGGTGGGGCGGCAAAAAAACCCGCAGTCAGCGTGAGTGGCTAAGAGGGCCTTTTCGCCCTCCACGAGGCTGCGGCTGCCACTCCATCCCAGAAGCCTCGCTGATCCGTGAGGATCAGTCCTTCATTAGCCAGGTCGTCAAGATCTTTACGGCGGATGGTCGGCGAATCGATCGCCTGGATCCAGCCCTTCGGCAAACCGGCCCGCGACGAGGATCCGCCCCGACTGGTCGCCCTCCCCTTCGCCTTCGCCGTCGCCTTCTTCGCCCGTTCCAAAGTCGCCGTCTTTTCTTTCACCATTGTTGTCGGAGGAACGCGCGCGGAGCAGCAGTTCGGAGGTGGAGGCAGGCGCGGCGGATGAATCTGGGGAAAGGAGGAGAAAATGGGAACGCACTGTTCAAAAAACCTCCCGTCCGGGACCTTATATGGGGTTGCTTCCGAGTGGCTGACTGGTAGGCCCAGGCAATCCTGTCAAATCTCACAACAGTCTCCCGCACGATACGTGGCGAAAAAGGTGGCGTGGATATCGAGGCATCCCTGCCTTATCCCGTCCGATCACTGCGGCTACCTCCGCTCCGCTCGCTTCCCGAAATTCAAATCCCGCTAAATCCGCGCGCCGCAGAGCAAATCGTCAGACAGAAGATTTCCTCCGTCCTGTCATTCGGGAATCGCCAAGTACGGGAAACGGACTCGACGGATACAAAGAATGGATCAAAGCGACTGAAAAAGAAGTTGATGCCGTCACTTAAGTCCATTGATCCAAAACAAGACACAATTGCAGCACAAGAATGAGTCGGGAGTATGTTCAACTCCTTCCCCACTCAAACCTCGATCCATTCGGGGGCTAATGATGAAGTCATATACCTAGGGTAGGGTCATGGACCTGTCCAAGATACCCTCCCCAAGGACATCTCTAGAAGAAACTACATTTCAGTCGACCTGGAAGGGTTCCACTCGACCAACTAGAAGACACTCGACCATGAAGCCAACCACTCGACCGCCAGGAGATCTAAAGCCAGTCTGCACACAAATGGTCGGTCATTAAGTAGCTTTATGGTCATCATAGCACTTTATGTGGGCGTTATCGGTAACCCCTATCTTAATGTACCTTAATCCTGCATAGCGAGGGCGGAGGGGCGAACTCTATATAAGCCACCCCTCCTCGGTGTAAAGGGTTCGCACCCTGTAATTCATACGCATATAATACTGATCGACCGCCTCCGGCTCCGAGGCGTGGGGTTGTTACTTCCTTCGAGAAGGGCTGAACTCGTAAACATCTTGCGTATACAACTACTCCATAGCTAGGATCTTGCCTCTCCATACCTACCCCCCATTCTACTGTCAGACTTAGAACCACGACACTCCCTGCCTAGTCCCCGCCCTAGTGGTGCTTCTAGCATCGTTGGTGGGTGTGTGAATGTGTGTCTCCGGCGGATCTGTCCTTGGTAGATTTGCTTGGATCCGGTCATATTTCGTCTACGTTTGTGTGTCTTCAGTTTAGATCATTCCGATCTACGTTACTCTTAGACGCTGGTGGTTGCTGTTCTGCTGCGTTGGTCCTATGAGGCCTTAACAAAATGACATCCCGATTGTCTACTACAATAAGTTTTGCCTAGCTCCAGCAAAGGAGCGACGATGACGATGGTGCACATTCAGCTGGCTTTAGTGCTTTTTTCTGGGAGAACAGGGGGCTTTAGTGCATGTAGTCATCGCTAGATGATCTACGAATATGGATGTAATTTTAATTATTTTCTGCATTCGTTGTACTGTCATGATTGAATATGAATAGATTGAAAGTTTACTCTAATTTAAGTACTTTCTTTGCACAAAAATTGAGCTGCAAAATAGAGATGTTTACATTGCGGGAAATTCTCGTGACGAGTGACGTGTCTGAAACCTGTACATCGCGCGTGATAGCTGCTTAGAGGCTAGGGCGTCCGCCTGGTTTGTAGTCATCCTCTCAGGCGACGTGCATATGACCTGGCATGGCACAGGCGACGTGCCGCAACGTTAACATCTCAGTCAACGCAGATGAGCCCCATATCCTGTGCCTATCCATAGCTCGTACGGGCTCAAAGTTGTTGTGTGGCCGCTTGACGTCAACAAACGTGCATCGGTACATGCCAACTAGCGAAGTTTGGCTGCACTAGTGCTGGAATACGTTCGTGGGAATAGCTAAAATGTCGGTATTGATTCTGGATTTCATCTGTTTGAGTCGGCCGACCGAACGATCCTTTTTGGTTTTGATCGGTGATGTGCGTGCGTCCCGGCCGACGCATTTGAAATTGTGTTCGTCTTTTGAACTTAAAAATTTAATCATAAAATACATAAAATAATTAAAATTAACTTATATACTACTATTACATTAAGTCCAAAAGTACTCCGGTTGTCCATTAAACTTGAACTAAAACTAAAGAAAATAAAAAGAAACTAGTGAGGAAACCCTAGATCGGCTGTAGCCGCCGTCGCCGTCTTCATGTCGTCGCCGTCATCCTAGTCTTCTTCTTCGTCCTCGGTGAGGTTGATGAATGGCGGTGGCTATCATGTATAAGGTCACCGTCCGAGTTTTTCTAGATTTTTGTTGAACTGACAAAATATCGTCTAGTTTAAATAAAATATATCAAACTTATGTCCGCTTGCATGAATTATGTCCAGTTTATTTGTATTGTAGATAGACATTTACGACAAGCGTTGGATGTCCGGCTCCCATATCAATACCTGCGGACAAGTACTATTTGTTTTGGAGTCCGCTGGAGATGCCCTTTTTTCTTTTGAAATAAACATCAACTTTATGAATTAGAAATAATAGTTATCAATCATTAAAGATACAAAATCATTCATAGGCTTCTCATTCATGTGTCTTTAATGAAGTCCCCAGCTTGTGCATGTTGCAATTTGTTTTCATTCCTCCAAACAAACCGATCGAATAGTGAAGAAACCATTTTTGTATAGCTCCAAGCAATGAAGTGCGACATATATGGGGAGGGGAATCACTAGCACCCTTTGAGCAACAATTGACCACAACGTATGTCTCATCAAATTTTCATCCCAAGAATTAGTGACTGGGTCAATAAGATCACAAACCCTTGCCCCCTTCTAGGAGTAATAATTTTCCTATTCGCACAGTTTGGGATCCCGACATCTCTCCAAATATCAATATTTTGTCCATTTCCAACTCGCCAGATATAACCATTTTATAGAGAATTTACTGCCGCCATAGTACTTGGCCAATTAAAAGAGGAACCCTATTTTAGGCTTGCACTCATTAAATCACCTTCCGAAAAATATTTAGCTCTCAAGTAGTAGCACATAAAGACTCAGGATTATCAAGCAGATGCCATGCTTATTTGGCTAATAAAGCCAGATTGAACAGTATATACCCATACCTCATTGGTTTTTTGGGACACAGATCTTCCACCACCCCATCCAATGCATTCTCTTCTAATTGTCTTCGTCACCCCACCAAAATTGCGACATCGCATCAATGATTCATTTACAATTTTTTTAGGAATTTTAAAGACGGACGTTGGAGATGCCCTTAGCTTACCATCAAATTACATGCATCTGCCCATTAAAAATGAGATTTGCAATAACTGCGGTCTATTTTCAGTAACAACTCCTGTAAATTATGCAAGATCTATTCCCAAGAAAAAACATGCGCTAGTTCTATTCTTATGCGACATAATTTCTTTTAAATTGTATTTTTGAAACAGATATTTTTAGAAACACATGAATATTTTTATGAATCTATAAAGATTTTTAAACACATGAATATATTTTAAATTTATGATCATTTTTTCAAATGCATGAAAATCTTTTTCAATGAATGAACATTTTTGCCAAATGCACGAACATCTTTTTTAGTTCATGATCATCTTTTTCCCAAATGCACCTCAACAGGACAGCTCCCGACTTTCATCGTGTTGGCGTTGGCCACGTTGCAGGTTGTTAGAGTTGTGTCGAATATAGTGTACAAGGTAGGTTACAGTTGGACTTGTAGTTGTATTGTGTTTAGATAGGATATGGAGCCGTGTCCTAGTAGGACACTTGTATCCTAGGCCTCTCATATATAGCGAGGATAGACACATGATGTAACCTATGCCAACATAATAGCACGAACGCAAGAAGGAGCCCGGCGGCGTGTGCGGCGCCGCAGTGGCGGTGTCTTGCGGTATTGTGATCTTGTCATGGGGAGGCGCCGTAATCAGGCCCGGATGTAGCCATATCGGTGAACCTCGTTAACAAATCTCGGTTTCGTGCTCGTGTGATTGCTTGGTCCTCGGATGATCGACTACGCGCCTTGGATTTATTCTAACAAATGGTATCATGAGCTAGGTTGTTCAGAGATCGTGGAAGGTTGATTAAGAGGATAGCTCGTTGGTTGGTTGGTTGATTTCGTTGATGGTGCTAATGGTCGCGATTATGTAATTTGCACCGGAAGCAGCGACGGAAGGCGGCGTAGCAGTCGAAGCTAGCGGCACGGGCGTTCTGGACGAAGACTCGTCGGGATCAGATTGTTGTTGGAACCGTACACGTGCAGCTTCGCATGAGCGCAGTCAGCAGCAGTGGTCAAGGCCCAGGCGTGGGGCTGGCTAAAGGGTTGTGGATCGCGGGAGACAGCGGCCCATGGCACGAGCAGCATGCGGGCGTTGGGCTGTTGTGGTGGCGCAAGTAGGGACGGGTGAAATCAGCCATCGGAGGAGCAATCTGGGCAACATATACGAGATTTGTTTGGACAAAAACTATTGGCGCAAGGACCAAGGATCAGGCGTGATGCTATCTAAAAATAAGAAAGAAATACAAGTCCAGAAGCTACATGTGACGGATTGGAGTTTGACTAGCTAGCTTGTCATCGATCTCTTTTGGTGCGTGCACACAGGAAGGCTACAAGGGATTTTATTTTGGTCTTCTTTTGTTTGGTATACAATTTGTGTATGGATGGTAGTCAGGGTTGATGATTTGGGAGCCTTGAGTGTGTCATACAGTCGAACGAGTTCGGCTGGGTCGGACTATGCAGTCTGACGGATCGATGAGAGTCAGTTGGTACAGAAGACGGTGGTGGGATTGGCGATGACGACTTAGGAGCGTGATGCTGATGGTGACCGTCTTCTGGGCGTGGAAACACATGGCGCAGGCTCAAGAGCTTGTGCGGCTTCGACAAGACTATGGCGCGGGATTGATTTAAGGTGGTGTATACACAGAGCTTGAAGTCGATGGGGTGCGAGGGTGGACTGATCATCTACCATGAAGTCATGTTGAAGGTGGAGCTGAAGTCTAGAGGAATTCACTCGTTGCTGATTGAGGGGCTACGGCGTAAGTGCACGGAGAGTCGAAGCCTATTCAGCGGGAAAAAACAAGTGATATGCAATTCGGACTGGAGCCTAGTGGTCTGATGGAAGCATGAAGCTCTTCATCGGTCGGTGATGATCAGTGGTACTCTGCAGTGGGGGTTGAGTGGTGTGGGTTCGTGACCCTTGAGACTCGATCGGGACAGCATAGGCTCGACGCGGTAATAGCGGCGAGGCATGCAGTATGCACGTGACATGGAGACGGGCCAGGGCTCTGGTGGTCATACATGTGGTGATACAACTGTGAATTTGACTCGGGATGACTACAAGCAATAGTGAAATTCCTTCAAGTTTCAGACAGGCGGTCAAGAAAGGAGCGGTGATATTGAGTTCAGGTAACTCCTTATGTGTGACACCCAATATGTGAGTTGTTCACTTTCAGACAGATCAGTGATCAGTGTGTGATGGTGTTGGACTGATACTCTGGAAGTTGGGAGCACAAAATAGAGTAACAAGGAACTTAATTTTGCTCGAGTGTTGACTATGGTCAAGAAAAGGAGGGACTACAAGTTGCAGGTGGAGTCATGGAGTCTTTGGAGTAGCAGCAGTGCTCATGGGATAAAACAAGTCCAATATACATGAAAGTTTGACGCATGGACGAATTCAAGATGGTGGAGAATATTCGCCAAGGTGGAGTTTGTTAGAGTTGTGTCGAATATTGTGTACAAGATAGGTTACAGTTGGACTTGTAGTTGTATTATGTTTAGATAGGATATGGAGCCGTGTCCTAGTAGGACACTTGTATCCTAGGCCTCTCATATATAGCGGGGGTAGACACACGATGTAACCTATGCTAACATAATAGCACAGACATGCAAGGGGGAGCCGGCGGCGTCTTGGCGCCGGTGTAACAGTGTCTTGTATTGTGACGGTATCACGGGGAGGAGCGCCCGTAATTAGGCCCCAGGGATGTAGCCATATCGGTGATCCTCGTTAACAAATCTCAGTGGCGTGCTCGTGTGATTGCTTGGTCCTCGGATGATCGACTATGTGCCTCGGATTTATTCTAACACAGGTAATGAGCGGGTGCAGCTTGCTTGAAGCTGACGCCATCCCTACACCATGGCATCCTGGGCTGCTTCCTTGCCTCCCGCTACTACTGTTGGAAATATGAGTAAATTACTACGAGATTTAATCCGAATGAACAGAAGATAACTCATGACAACAATAGAAATTAAACTAATCATGCGAACTAGCATAGTAGATGAACAGATCACATCTAAGGCACATACTAGAAACATGAATTCTACCACGATCTTGAACAGGAAGGATAGAATCACATACGGTGCATCGGGAGCAGCACCGCCGGCGTTGACGTTGTCGCCCATGTCGTCGAGGACGAGGTCAGAGAAGAAGTCATCGTTCGCAAAGTCGTCGCTGCCAGTAGTCGCGCGAGTGCGCTCCCCAAAAACCTGATCGCCCCTCTCCCGTACATGATCACGAGAGGCGGGGTTCCGGAGGCCTGTTGTTCCTTCTCCCGGTGCATGCTGAAAGGAGGGATGGAGAAGACTTGCTTGGCGGCGCAATGATCTGGAACGGTGGTGCGAAACCATATGAAGTGGCGGCGGCTAGAGTAGACGTCTGTCTGACTATATAGTGCGGACCGGGTAGGTCATGGGAGTAAACCCCACGTCTGAGTCGTCACGATCCAAAAGAATCGGAAACGTTTCAATAATTAACGCGTCTGTTAATTATTAATTAATGACTCATTAATTTTTCCCGAGCAGCAAAAGTATAGACAACGTGCATAGCTCTGTCCTCGACTCGGCTCAATCCCGCAACCCGCGGCGCAGTGTGGCGAGGCAAGCGAGGAGGAGGAGCGTGTGTAGGTCTCCTCTTCTCATGCTCATACAAGTGGTAGAAGAGCTCACCTTACAAAGATGTGAAACTCTCTTTCAACTTCCGTGGTGGGACTAAACTTTAGTCTCACTCACACCACTCACATGTGTGCATGCATAGGCCAAGAGAATTTCAGAATTTTAGTTGGGCTTTGGGTCAAAGGCCTACTAGCAAAATTCCAACAATCCCCCACAAAGTCTCATTCGCACATCTCATCATTTGGTTCCAAAACATTGTTTGTATACCGGTGCTTAGTGAAGACTGTGAAGTTGAACTTCCACTTAGAGTTTTATGCTACACTAGATCATAACTTGAATAGTGGACTATGCCTTGAACTACAAGTTTTCTGCGAAACACGTTTCACACAAATTCTTGACTGATGTTAGGCTGCCGTAAGGCTTCCCCGCGGGTGGAGCGTATACGTCATACTCCGGGGCATTTTCATGAATTTATTAGAGAACACCCAATTCTCACAGACTGCGACGTTAACAGCCAAATTCATATAGGTGTGTTCCTCAGGAGATGTTCTGCAGAACAACATATCTGCTTACCCGAATACGCCACTTGGAACACATTAAGATAAGTATCAACCTGCCACGCAGATCAGGAGGGTATTGCATCTTCAAGGAGTGGTTTAATTAATATAGGGATACTCTCCTTCCAGCTGACCGACAGCTTGTCTCCCACTTCTACTTCGCGGGATCTCCGATCACATAGAGTGGGTTACCACTATGGACAACTCATGCGATGGGTCTCAAACCCATCTCCATCGATGCATTATCTATCACATTACGTGATAAACCCTTTGTGAAGGGATCTTCCAAGTTTTTCGACGTTTGGATATAATCCAACGTAATAACTCTGGAGTTCCTCAATTTTCTGACAGATTTTAGTCTCCTCTTCACATGCCCTGAGGACTTCATATTGTCCTTAGAACTGTTTGTCTTGATGATCACAGTTTGATTATCACAGTTCATCAGGATAGGGGGTATTGGGTTTTCAACCATAGGTAAGTCTATCAAGAGCTCACGAAGCCACTCTGCTTCAATAGTGGCGGTGTCTAATGATGTGAGTTCTGCTTCCATAGTTGACCTTGTTAAGATGGTATGTGAGGGAGTCCTGGACTAAGGGGTCCTCGGGCGTCCGGCCTGTTAGCCACGGGCCGGACTGATGGGCTGTGAAAATATGAAGACCGAAGACTGCACCCGTGTCCGGATAGGACTCTCCTTGGCGTGGGAGGCAAGCTTGGCAACCAAATATGTAGATTCCTTTCTTTCTAACCGACCTTGTGTAACCCTAAATCCACCCGGTGTCTATATAAACCGGAGGACTTAGTCCGGAGAGAGGGAGACTCATTTGACCATAGTCATACAGGCTAGACTTCTAGGGTTTAGCCATTACGATCGCGTGGTAGATCAACTCGTGTAATACTCATATTCATCAAGATCAATCAAGCAGGAAGTAAGGTATACCTCCATAGAGAGGGTCCGAACCTGGGTAAACATCGTGTCCCATGTCTCCTGTTACCATCGACCTTAGACGCACAGTTCGGGACCCGCTACCCGAGATCCACCGGTTTTGACACCGACATTGGTGCTTTCATTGAGAGTTCCACTGTGCCGTCCCCCAAAAGGTTCGATGGCCCCTTAAATCATCGACAATGACGCCGTGCAAGGAGAAACCTTCCTCCCCGGACAGATCTTCGTGTTCGGCGGCTTCGCGCTGCGAGCCAACTCGTTTGGCCATCTGGAGCAGATCGATAGCTACGCCCCTGGCCATCAGGTCAGATTTGGGAGCTTGAATTACGTTGCGGACATCAGTGGAGATTTGATCTTCGCCAGATTCGATACCGCCGCGACCACTCCTGGTCACCTTGACAAACATGACCTAAATATGTCGCCAGACCGCATCCAGGAGATAGCTCCTATAACCACTCTGGCCTTAGATCCAGAGCACACTGCGGCATCCAAGGATTGGAGGCTCAACTGTTGGGGAACGTTGCAGAAAATTAAAATTTTTCCTACGGTTTCACCAAGATCCATCTATGAGTTCATCTAAGCAACGATTCATGGGAGAGTGATTGCATCTACATACCACTTGTAGATCGCGTGCGGAAGCGTTCAATGGAACGGGGATGATGGAGTCGTACTCGCCGTGATTCAGATCACCGATGACCTAGTCTTTGAGCGAACAACACCTCCGCGTTCAACACACGTGCGGAGCGGATGACGTCTCCTCCTTCTTGATCCAGCAAGGGAAAGGAGAGGTTGATGATGATCCAGCAGCACGACGGCGTGGTGGTGGATGCAGCAGAACTCGGCGAGGCTTCGCTAAGCAACTACGGGAGGAGGAGGAGGTGTTACAGGAGGAGGGAGGCTCGGGGGCTTATGGGTGCGGCCACACCTCCCTCCCTCCCTTTATATAGGTGCAAGAGAGGGGGGCGAGCCTGCCCTTCCTCCAAGGAAGGGGTGCGGCCAGAAGGGGAGGAGTCCATCCTCCCAAGGCACCTCGGAGGTGCCTTCCCTTTAGGACTCTCCCTTTTCTTATATCTTGGCGCATGGGCCTCTTGGGGCTGGTTCCTTGGCCAATATAGGCCAAGGCGCACCCCTACAGCCCATGTGGCCCCCGAGGCAGGTGGACCCCGGTGGACCCCGGACCCCTTCGGCACTCCGGTACAATACCGATAACGCGAAACTTTTCTGACGACCAAAATAAGACTTCCTATATATGAATCTTTACCTCCGGACCATTCCGGAACTCCTCGTGACGTCCGGGATCTCATCCGGGACTCCGAACAACATTCGGTTTGCTGCATACTCATATTCATACAACCCTAGCGTCACCGAACCTTAAGTGTGTAGACCCTACGAGTTCGGGAGACATGCAGACATGACCGAGACGGCTCTCGGGCAATAACCAACAGCGGGATCTGGATACCCATGTTGGCTCCCACATGCTCCTCGATGATATCATCGGATGAACCACGATGTCGAGGATTCAATCAACCCCGTATACTATTCCCTTTGTCAATCGGTATTTTACTTGCCCGAGATTCGATCGTCGGTATCCCAATACCTCGTTCAATCTCGTTGTCGGCAAGTCACTTTACTCAGATCGTAATGCATGATCCGTGACCAAACACTTGGTCACTTTGAGCTCATTATGATGATGCACTACCGAGTGGGCCCAGTGATACCTCTCCGTCATACGGAGTGACAAATCCTGATCTCGATCTGTGTCAACCCAATGAGACACTTTTGGAGATACCTGTAATGCACCTTTATAGTCACCCGATTCGTTGTGGCGTTTGGTACACCCAAAGCACTCCTACGGTATCCGGGAGTTACGATCTTATGGTCTAAGGAAGAGATACTTGACATTGGAAAAGCTCTAGCAAAACGAACTACGATCTTGTGCTATGCTTAGGATTGGGTCTTGTCCATCACATCATTCTCCTAATGATGTGATCCGTTATCAATGACATCCAATGTCCATAGTCAGAAACCATGACTATCTGTTGATCAACGAGCTAGTCAACTAGAGGCTCACTAGGGACATTTTGTGGTCTATGTATTCACACGTGTATTACGATTTCCGGATAATACAATTATAGCATGAATAAAAGACAATTATCATGAACAAGGAAATATAATAATAATACTTTTATTATTGCCTCTAGGGCATATTTCCAACATCAACCCCACCACAAAGGCCACAGAATCCCTGGCGTTGGAGCTGCACATGGACTTAACCTCACACGATACCAATGTCACCGGAACTCCGGACTCGTCTCTGGTTATAAGTTCCGAACCATGTGAGTTCGCGGACGCCGAACGTGATCGTTTATTGATCTTCGAGTTCAGCACCGCAGACATCTTCCAACACTCGCCCTTCGGCGATCTGCTAAACTCATTAAAGAACCTGTCCCTGGCGGAGGACCCACAGCCGAATTATATCCGGTTTGAACTGGAGGCTAATGATGGAGAATCTCGTTTCCCACCCACCGCCCACTTCATAGCCACTGTCGAAGACCTAACCGACACGCTCGACTACGACTTCGAAGATATCGACGGTATGGACGACGACGCCGGAGACGAGGAGGCCCAAAACCCGCCATTCACTGGACGATGGACGGCCACCTCCTCATATGACGTATACATGGTAGATACATGATACGTCTCCAACGTATCTATAATTTTTGATTGCTCCATGCTACTTTATCTACTGTTTTAGGCAATATTGGGCTTTCTTATCCACTTTTGTATTATTTTTGAGACTAACCTATTAACCGGAGGCCTAGCCCAGATTTGTTGTTTTATGCCTATTTCAGTGTTTCGAGGAAAAGGAATATCAGACGGAGTCAAAACGGAACGAAATCAACTGGAGAAGTTATTTTTGGAAGGAAACCCACCTGATGGACTTGGACCCCACGTCAGAAGATACGGGAGGTGCTCACGAGGCTGGGGCGCGCCACCCTCTCCCCGGCGCCCCCTGCCTCGTGGGGCCCCGTAGCTCCACCGACGTACTCCTTTCACCCATATATACCTCGTGCCTAAAACTTCCGAGCAGAAGATAGATCGGGAGTTCCGTCGCGCAAGCCTTTGTAGCCACCAAAACCAATCGGGACCTGTTCCAAGCACCTACCGAGGAGGATCCCATCACCGGTGGACATCTTCATCATCCCGGCGCGGACGAGGAGGGAGTAGTTCACCCTCGGGGCTGAGGGTATGTACCAGTAGCTATGTGTTTGATCTCTCTCTCACTCTCGTGTTCTCTCTCGTGTTCCCTCTATGGCACGATCTTGATGTATCCCGAGCTTTTCTATTGTAGTTGGATCTTATGATGTTTCTCCCCCTCTACTCTCTTGTGATGAATTGAGTTTCCCCTTTGAAGTTATCTTATCAGATTGAGTCTTTTATGAGAACACTTGATGTATGTCTTGCCGTGCTTATCCGTGGTGAAAATGGGATATCATGTGCCACTTGATGTATGTTTTGGTGACCAACTTGCGGGTTCCGCCCATGAACCTATGCATAGGGGTTGGCACACGTTCTTGATTCTCCGGTAGAAACTTTTGGGCACTCTTTGAAGTACTTTTATGTTGGTTGGATAAATCTGAGATTGTGTGATGCATATCGTATAATCATGCCCACGGATACTTGAGGTGACAATGGAGTATCTAGGTGACTTTAGGGTTTTGGTTGATTTGTATCTTAAGGTGTTATTCTAGTACGAACTCTAGGGCTGTTTGTGACACTTATAGGAATAGCCCAACGGATTGATTGGAAAGAATAACTTTGAGGTGGTTTCGTACCCTACCATAATCTCTACGTTTGTTCTCCGCTATTAGTGGCTTTGGAGTGACTCTTTGTTGCATGTTGAGGGATTGTTATATGATCTATCTATGTTATTATTGTTGAGAGAACTTGCACTAGTGAAAGTATGAACCCTAGGCCTTGTTTCCTATCATTGCAATACCGTTTACGCTCACTTTTATCACTTGTTACCTTGCTGTTTTTATATTTTCAGTTTACAAAAACTTATATCTACCATCCATATTGCACTTGTATCACCATCTCTTCCCGAACTAGTGCACCTATACAATTTACCATTGTATTGGGTGTGTTGGGGACACAAGAGACTCTTTGTTATTTGGTTGCAGGGTTGCTTGAGAAAGACCATCTTCATCCTACGCCTCCCACGGATTGATAAACCTTAGGTCATCCACTTGAGGGAAATTTGCTACTATCCTACAAACCTGTGCACTTGGAGGCCCAACAACGTCTACAAGAAGAAGGTTGTGTAGTAGACATCAAGCTCTTTTCTGGCGCCGTTGCCGGGGAGGCTAGGTAAGTGAAGGTATATCTTTAGATCTTGCAATCGAATCTTTTTGTTTCTTGTTTTAGCACTAGTTTAGTCTATAAAAGAAAACTACAAAAAATGGAATTGAGTTTGTCTCATACGCTTCATCTTTTTTATATCTTCCGTGAGAATGATGGAAAGAAAAATTGTGCCAAAGTGTTAGAAGAAGAATGCATTAAAATGTTTGGCACTAAATATTTGAATGATGAGCATGATTGCAATGTTGTTAGTATGAATTCCTTGAATATTTATGAAGCTAATTATATGCAAAGCCACAAGCTTGGGGAAGCTATGTTTGATGAAGATGATATTTTTTGTCCCCCAAGCTTTGATGAGCAAATTTACTATGATGAGAGCATGCCTCCTATCTATGATGATTATTGTGATTACACGTATGCTTTAAATAATAATGATAACCATTAAACTTTTCATCTTGATCTTAATTTTCAATCACATGATAGTTATTTTGTTGAGTTTGCTCCCACTATTGTTCATGAGAAGAAATTTGCTTATGTGGAGAGTAGTAAATTTTCTATGCAAGTAGATCATGAAAAGAATGCTTTAGGTGCTGGTTATATTGTTGAATTCATTCATGATGCTACTGAAAATTATTATGAGATAGGGTCATATGCTTCTATATATTGCAATAATATCAAGTTTCCTCTCTATGTGCTTAAAATCTTGAAGTTATGCTTGTTTTACCTTCCTATGCAAGTTGATTCTTGTTCCCATAAGTTGTTTGCTCACAAAATCCCTATGCATAGGAAGTGGGTTAGACTTAAATGTGCTAGTCATATTCTTCATGATGCTCTCTTTATGTTTTAATTCTTATCTTTTATGTGAGCATCATCGAAATCATCATGCCTAGCTAGGGGCGTTAAACGATAGCGCTTGTTGGGAGGCAACCCAATTTTATTTTAGTTTCTTGCTTTTTGGTTCTGTTTAGGAATAAATAATACATATAGCTTCTGGTTAGATGTGGTTTTATGTTTTAATTAGTGTTTGTGCCAAGTATAACCTTTGGGAAGACTTGGGTGAAGTCTTTATGATCATGCTGTATAAAACAGAAACTTTAGCGCTCACGAGATTAGCTATAACTTTTTGCTGGAGAGTGCTATTTAGTTGATTATTTTTGCATATGATTAATAGAAAAATTCCTCAGGTCCACCAATTTATTTTAGAATTTTTGGAGTTCCATAAGTTTGCGTTAGTTACAGATTACTACAGACTTCTATTTTTGACAGATTCTGTTTTCATTGTGTTGTTTGCTTATTTTGATGAATCTATGGCTAGTAAAATAGTTTATAAACCATAGAGAAGTTTGAATACAGTAGGTTTAACACCAATATAAATAAAGAATGAGTTCATTACATTACCTTGATGTGGTGTTTTGTTTTCTTTCGCTGACGGAGCTCACGAGTTTTCTGTTAAGTTTTGTGTTGTGAAGTTTTCAAGTTTTGGGTAAAGATTCGATGGACTATGGAATAAGGAGTGGCAAGAGCCTAAGCTTGGGTATGCCCAAGGAACCCCAAGGTAATATTCAAGGATAACCAAGAGCCTAAGCTTGGGGATTCCCCGGAAGGCATCCCCTCTTTCGTCTTCGTTCATCGGTAACTTTACTTGGAGCTATATTTTTATTCACCACATGATATGTGTTTTGCTTGGAGCGTCATGTCATTTTCTTTAGCTTTGCTTGCTGTTTGAATAAAGTATCAAGATCTGAAATTATTAAATGAGAGAGAGTCTTCGCATAGTTGCATAATTATTTAGCTACTCATTGATCTTCACTTATATATTTCGGAGTAGTTTGTCGTTTGCTCTAGTGCTTCACTTATATCTTTTAGAGCACGATGGTGGTTTTATTTTGAAGAAATAGATGAACTCTCATGCTTCACTTAGATTATTTCGAGAGTCGTTAATAGCATGGTAATTTGCTTAATGTTAATATACTTAGTGTTTAAGATATGTGAAACTTTCTTTTTGAGTGAATTGAATACTAAGATAAGTTTGATGCTTGATAATTGTTTTGAGATATGGAGGTGATAATATCAAAGTCGGGCTAGTTGATAATTGTGAATTTGAGAAACACTTGTGTTGAAGTTTGCAAGTCCCGTAGCATGCACGTATGGTTAAAGTTGTGTAACAAATTTGAAACATGAAGTGTACCTGGCTTGTGCATCCTTATGAGTGGCGGTCGGGGACGAGCGATGGTCTTTTCCTACCAATCTATCCCCTAGGAGCATGCGCGTAGTACTTGATTTTGATGGCTTATAAATTTTTCAATAAGTATATGAGTTCTTTTGACTAATGTTGAGTCCATGGATTATCGCACTCTCACCTTTCCGCCTTTGCTAGCCTCTTGATGCCGTGCATTGCCCTTTCTCACCTTGAGAGTTGGTGCAAACTTAGCGGTGCATCCAAACCCCGTGATACGATACGCTCTATCACACATAAACCTCCTTAAACCTTCCTCAAAACAGCCACCATACCTACCTATCATGGCATTTCCATAGCCATTCCGAGATATATTGACATGCAACTTCCATCATCATTATTATGACATACATTACTTTTGTCATATTGCCATTGCATGATCATGTAGTTGACATCGTATTTGTGGCAAAGCCACCATGCATTATGTAACATCACAAATTTCCTATTTGGAATGTTTTACAATTATAGCTAAGCATCTATGCATCATGTTTGAATTTGAATGCCATTTGGAGTTTCAGAAGAGATTTGAGTTTTGAATTTGAATTCAAACTATGGCAAGTGGGAATCATTTCAAAAACTATGCCTGATAAATACTTGATCAAAAGTATGAGAGGAGTAAACATGACACTCCAAAAATATCAGAGGAAAACCTTGCCAAAAGTTTTGAATTCAAACTTGAGTTTTATTTGAATTTGAAAAAATGAAATTTTATAAAGTTTGGATTTTGCCTTTGGAAAAATGTTCAGATGATAGGAATATTCCCCGATCATTTTGGTATATATATGTCCTATATAAAATATTTATATTTATTAAGTTATCTCTTTTTGTTTTATTTAAAAAATAAATTAAAATAAAACCCAGTAGCCAGCCAGCATCGGCCCAGCCAGCCCACAGACCGCCCACCAGCCCCATCCGGCCAGCCAATGAGCCAATGCCGGCCAGTCAACCCCCTCGCCTGAACTGCTTGGCTCGGTCGACCGCCCGCCCGCCCCTCTCCCCCACGCCAGGCGGACCCCACCCGTCTTCAACCTCCCGCCCATAACGCCCGCGCCGCCGCCGATCGCGGGATCCGTGAGATCCGGATCCGAACCCCCGATCGATCGCCTCCCTTGCCACGCCGAGGCCCCCTATTTATACCCCTCCCCGCACCCCATTCCCCCCTCGCCCCTCAAACCTCTCTTCTCTCTCACGCCGTCGCTGAGCCGAGCCTACCGCCGCCGCCATTTGCGTCGCCGTCGCCGCCCTAGCCCTCCCCGACCTCCACCGACTCCACCAAACACCTCCCCGAGCTCGTCCGCACCCGCCGGAGCTCTCCGCCGACCTCCCCGACGACCGGAGAGGCCAACGCACTCGCCGCCGTCGCCGCCGCCGCCGCCGAGCTCCGGTAAGTCGCCGGAGTTACTCTCCCCCGTCCGATGCGTTATCGACGGCTAGGATTAGACCCCCGAAGGGGTACGTCTTTTAAATAAAACCGGCCGGTTCGTTTACGGTTTAGTTTTTAGTTAGGTTTTTTTTATTTAGCCGGCCCGATTCAGTTTAACCCTAGGCCCGTTTAGTTTATATTACGCTCAGTGCGTAGTTTAGGCCCATTAGGCCATTTTTCATTTATTTTCGTTTTCTGTTTTAACATAATAGTTCCTGTTTTGAAAATTTCATATCTTTTATTCTGTTTAATATTTTTAGGTGATTCTTTTTTGTTGGTTTGCAAATTTTCTATAGTTTCTGTAGAAAATATAATTAGCTATGTTATAATTAATTAAAATTGCTTTATTTTAGTTTTAGTCAGAATAGTAAATCTGTTATAACATGAGCTAGGAAAATTAGTTTTATATGATTCTTTTTGTCCCAACTTTATTTTGACATTGCCAAACCATAGGAATTAATTTGGGTATTTTAGGATTAATAAAAAAATAGTTTTAAGCAGAATCTTGTTAATCCTAATTAATTAACTAGCTATTGTTTTCCTATTATTATAATTAGTAAATAAATTTATTTTTAACATGTGATTGATTATTCTAGGATAGTTTCTGTTGCTTTAAGGGATGAACTTTTATTTATAATAAATAAAAGTTTTATTTTATTTTCTTAATAGAAATTGAATTAGGCCTAATAGGAGTTTCATAATGGATTTTAATTAATTCTTTTTGCTCCTAGTTGCTTAATGAAATCTTTTCTGTTAAGTTAACATAAAACCATGATTAGGTTATGTTGAGAAAATTTTTGTTATATAAAACTATTCTAGTTGTTGTTTGAAGTAGGAAACTTGAGTTGGTTTTCTTTGAGTTTTCCTTGGGTTTTGATTTGGTTGTTTTGATGTGTTATGTTGCTATTGCTATGCTATTGTGTTATGTGATCCTATGCTATATGCTTATTGTGATTATTGTTTGTCTCGGTAGAGTTTCCGAGTCTAAGCTTGCTACTCTGAATCTTTAGCTTACGAGGATCATCGGCAAGGCAAGTTTTGATCATGTTATTTTCTATACCTATGTTTTTGTGCATTAGAAATTATCACCACCCCACCATGCATGCAGTAGTTGAAATTTTGAAGTTGTTAATCTTGAGTAGTATCATGTGGTAGGATGAACCAATCCCTTGTTACCATGACCCGGGACGAAGTAGTTTACTTTGCTATGCTCGTGAGCGGGTTTTGGTTGAGTGAAATTCATAAGAAAGATGTGAGAGTCAATGATGATGACAACCCCATGAACTACAAGAATCAAGATGGACTTGAATTCACTCTTTGGGTGGAGGACGGTTGACGGGCACCCCGAGAACCCAGTGGTTGGCGGGATGCATGGAGAAGTGCCATGACATCTTGCGGAAAGCTTCACCCAGCCACGAAGAGACGGATGGATGCCCCATGACCGAAGCTTACATGCAGCCGCAAGCCATTATGGGCTCTGGCTGGGTTAACCCTAGTAGTGACGCTGGCTGGGCGGTACTACGAGATGTAGAAGAACGGTAGGATTGGATGGGTACCGCAGTAGCGGAAGAACTCTTTGGAAGACCTGTTTCATTCGTCCGTCTTCAAACACCATGAAGTGCGAAGACTTAAAAGGAGGGAATGATTCTTGCGGGAAAAGTCATAAACCTCTGCGAGTTAAAGATCTAATCGATTAGCCGTGTCCCGATTACGGACAATTTGAGCCTCTGGAATCTTGGAAGTATTCGAAATCTCAACACTAAAACTAATGAATTAATTTGAGGGTTTTATGACTTAATAATTTGGGAATGAGATATTGGTTGGCGGAACCATCTCAATAACTACCAACAATTTGTAGTAATATTTGCAAGCAAGTCCACTGTAGTAGGAGAAAATTGGCTTTTCGCAAAATGATGAAACTTAGAGCCCCACAGCCAAAATGCATATAGTGATAGTAATTTTACTTTTGTTATTCATGACTTGCCAGCTTATTCAAAAGCTGACCTACACGGCTGCAACGTCTTATGTTGCGTAGATTTATTCGATCGGGGTGAGGCTACGCTCGCGCTTGGCGATTGCCCTTTGGAGTCGGATGGACTCGCTTTATCTTCTACGCTTCCGCAGCATTGGTAGTTTATTTCTCATGAGTTGGCCTTGAGCCGAATTTATTCTCTTGTAATAAAGACTCTATATGAGAAACGTGTAATAAATTCAGGTGTGATTGAACTTTGATTTTTTCATCGATGTCTTGTGAGTACCAAAGCATGATCTTGGGATGGTATGCATACGTAGATTTGACCGATTTTGGGTCAGGTCGCTCTGAGATGGTATCGAGCACACGCTGACCGTAGGATCGTAACCCCTAGGATCGGAAAGCCATAGGAAGAGACCATTTACTTTATATCCTTATCATTCCGTAATTCTCCCTGTTCATTTCTAACTCCTCTCCGATTTTCAACATTCTAGATGGCCGTCGAGTTCACCCCGCTTTGCTACGGAGTTTTGCCACCCGATGAGGCGATGCCCTTTGGCGGGAAGCTGGTCCAGATGGTGAAGAAGCTGAAGATTGCTCTACCCTCGATCACCGGAAGCCAACTAATGCACTTCCGACGGACACCGCTCTGAGATTGAAGTGCATATCCTGGGAGAACCTTCGGAGGACATCGGAGCCTATTGACTTTGAGTTCACCGACTTCAAGCTGGATCATCGGAAGGGACATGGCGATCTATCGTGCCCTTGGACATCTCCGAGAGGGGTACAGGGCGAGCTCGATCCCTCAAGACCTCGCCATGGTTTCTCGCAGGGCAAGGAATGGAGATATCATCCGCACCGTAGAGGACGACTCCACTCTCTCTTATATCCAGGACTTGGAGTGCCTCCTCAGGAAACAGGAGATTCAGACTCGCCGTAACTCGAAGGCACATAGGAGGCTTTTGTTCCGTGAACTGGAACTGGAGGAGAAGGCACACGCAGACTTCCTTAACCATGAGGAAGAAGTCGCGGACTTCATGGAGACGGTCGGCGACACGAAGATGAAGCTTGCGCGATAGAAGAAAAGATGGACTTGGGAGAGGACCTTTTTCGAGTGGAGATGACGGACCCTCGTGAGCAATGATCAGGATTATGAAGGAGTTCCACCGAGGAAGCCGCAAGAGGAGGCGCCACAACAGAGGACATCACACCGAGGGCGCAAGGATTATTGATGAAGACTTTTAGTCGACCACCATGTTATTTTTACTTTTTCGTCGATCAGTTAGGCCGATATTTTTTTTGATTAGTCATGAGCTTTGGTAATCGAGATTGAACCATGTTTGAGTGGAATGAATAAATGATTGGTGTGTTTATGATTGTGCATTCATATGGGTAGTGTTATTTCTCATAGACCATTGTTCTATTCTAATTCTCTCGTCCACTCCAAAACACCAGATGCCTCCGAGACGTGACACCGGTTTTCCGCCAGAGCTCACCCAGCTGCTTCAACAGCAGAATGCACTCATGCAGCTACTCATCCAGAATCAGAACAACAACACCAACAATCCACCGCCACCACCCCACGGACAACTTGACTCGATTCACGAGGCTGAATCCGCCAGTGTTCTCTAGTAGCACTGAGTCGATTGTGGCTGATGATTGGCTCCGCAAAGTCGGAAGAGAGCTAATCACTGTTGGATGCACTGATGCAGAGAAGGTGCGCTTTGCCGCGCATCAACTTGATGGACCTGCAGCTTCTTGGTGGGAGAACTACACCGCCACTTATCCCATTGGTGCCATCACGTGGGATCAATTCCAGCAGCCTTCCGCACGCTCATGTTTCAGCTGGAGCCATGAGTGCGAAAGAAGCGTGAGTTCCGCAACTTACGCCCGAGGAACCGTCTTGTGGCGCGATGCGTGGATGAGTTCAGCAAGCTCGCTCGCTATGCCCCGAATGATGTGGCCACAGATGCATAAAGCAGGAGAAGTTCCTTGAGGGACTCAATGACGAGCTGAGTATGCAGCTTATTGTGGCTACCTTCAACAACTACCGGAGCTGGTAGACAAGGCCACCATACTTGAAGGCAAGCAGCAGCAGATTCAAAGCCGCAGCGGAAGTACAGCCGGGGAAGCACAACTCGGGAGCTCAGCGAAGCCCGTTATGCACCATACTCGGGAGGGCACACCCATCATAACCATGGAGGTCATAACCATGGAGGAAATGGGAACAACCGCAGCCAGACAACAAGTCGAGGCCATGGCAATGGCAACGGAAGCGGTAATGGCAATCAGCATCGTTCGCCCGGCTCCGAAGGATCTGAGCCACATCACCGCTTCAAGTGCGGAAGACAGGCACTATGCCACCGACTGCCCGGAGGCTGCAGGGGAATGGAAAGCGGCAATGGAGGCTCAAATAAGAAGCCCAATCCGTTCCCTCGTGCTCGGTGAACCACATCAGCGTGGAGGGCGTCTATGATCAGCCGGAACAACGTGGTTGGTAAGTTTTATTGAATTCACGTTCAGATTGGTACTCTTTGATTACGGTGCAACGCATTCATTCATATCAAGGGTAGTTGTGGAAAAGTACAGGTTGCCCACTAAAACCCTTAGAAGCCCCTTCGCGTCGGTTCCGCAGAGGAGAAATGATGGCGAGCTTAGGCTGTCATGCAACCCTCAACATCGGGAACCATAAATTTCCCAGAGACCTCATAGTGTTGGAAACCCGGACCTTGGATGTAATCCTAGGCATGGATTGGTTGACGAAGTTTGAAGGAACATAGATCGTGCCCAAGAAGTCTATTCTGCTCACCACCCCGGAGCGAAGAGGATCAAGTATGTAGCCGAGCATAGCCGGATGAAGAATCAGTTCATTCCCTCACGGGAGTTGTTCAGGAGGAAGTGCCAGTAGTGCAAGATTTTCCCGATGTGTTTCCGGAGGAATTACCAGGAATGCCACCGGACAGGGACATTGAGTTTCTGATTGAGTTATTGCCCGGCACAGCCCCAATATCCAAGAGACCCTATCGGATGCCACCGAATGAGTTGAAAGAGATCAAGGATCAAATTAATGAGTTATTGGAGAAAGGATATATTCGGCCAAGCTCATCACCTTGGGGAGCCCCAGTTCTTTTGGTAGAGAAGAAGGATGGAAGCTTGAGGATGGTTGTGGATTATCGTGCGTTGAACGAAGTAACCATCAAGAACAAGTACCCTTTGCTGATGATTAATGATCTGTTTGATCAGCTAGTTGGAGCCAAAGTATTCTCTAAGATCGATCTTCGATCATGGTATCATCAGTTGAAGATCCGTGAAAAGGATATACCCAAAACAGCATTCACTACCAGGTATGGTTTATATGAGTATACCGTCATGTCATTTGGATTGACTAATGCTCCTGCATACTTCATGAATTTGATGAACAAGGTGTTTATGGAATATCTGGACAAGTTTGTCGTGGTGTTCATCGATGATATATTGATTTTCTCCAAGAGCGAGGAAGAGCATAAGGAACATTTGCGTCTAGTTACGGAGAAACTTCGAGAACATCGGTTGTATGCCAAGTTCAGCAAATGTGAATTTTGGTGAAGGAAGTTGGATTCCTCGGACATGTTATTTCAGGAGAAGGAATAGCAGTTGATCCCGCCAAGGTTGAATCGATCACCGATTGGCGGTCACCCACCTCGATCAAGGAGATCCGCAGTTTTCTCGGACTCGCAGGATATTATCGGAGGTTTATTGAGAACTTCTCGAAGATTGCCAAGCCCATGACTGAGCTGTTGAAGAAGGAAGCAAAGTATGTTTGGACCGAGGAATGTGAAGCCAGTTTTCAGGAATTGAAGAAACGGTTGGTTACAGCTCCAGTGTTAATTTTGCCAGACATACATAAGGAATACCAGGTCTATTGTGACGCTTCTCGTCAAGGACTCGGAGGAGTATTAATGCAGGAAGGAAAAGTTGTAGCTTATGCCTCCAGACAGCTACGACCTCATGAGATGAATTATGCCACACATGATTTGGAGCTAGCAGCCGTAGTGCATGCACTCAAGACCTGGAGACATTTCCTCATCGGAAACCATTGTGATGTTTACACAGATCACAAGAGCTTGAAGTATATTTTCACACAGAAGGAGTTGAACCTCAGGCAGAGGAGATGGCTAGAGTTGATAAAGGACTACGACATGAGATTGCATTACCACCCAGGTAAGGCTAATGTTGTAGCCGATGCTTTGAGCCGTAAGAGTTATGTGAATACGCTTACGGCGGGAGGATTGCCCGGAGTTAGTCGATGACCTCGTAGATCTCCGATCGGAGATAGTTCCGAGAGGATATGTTGCAACTCGAAGTTCAGTCCACCTTGGCGAAAGGATTCGTGAAGCCCGTAAGTCGGACAAGGAAATTGATGAGATAAAGCAAAAGATGAATGAAGGAAAAGCTAAAAGATTCCGTAAGGATGAACACGGAACTATATGGTTCGAGGATCGTATTTATGTACCCAATGATCCCGAGCTCAGGAAGCTAATTCTTCAGGAGGCTCATGATTCACCGTACTCGATTCACCCCGGCAACACCAAGATGTACCTGGATTTGAAGGAAAGTTTCTGGTGGACAGGTATGAAGAAAGATATTGCCGAGTACGTAGCCGTATGCGATGTTGTCAACGAGTAAAGGCAGAACATCAGAAGCCAGCAGGGCTACTTCAACCTTTGCCGATTCCCGATTGGAAATGGAAGAAACTTGGAATGGATTTCATCACAGGATTACCCAGGACCCGTTCAGGTTATGATTCTATCTGGGTAGTGGTTGATCGTTTGACCAAGGTAGCTCACTTCATTCCCGTGAAGACTACCTATACCAGTGCTAAGTTGGCCAAGATATACATGACCAGGATCATATGTCTGCATGGAGTTCCGAGGAGTATCGTGTCCGATAGAGGAACGCAGATTTACCTCAAAGTTTTGGAAGCGCTTGCATGAAACTTTGGGTGCGAGGCTGGAATTGATGACAGCTTTTCATCCGCAGCAGATGGACAGACCGAGAGTCAACCAGATTCGGAGGACATGTTGAGAGCTTGTGTGCTAGACTATGGGTCTAGCTGGGATGATAATTTGCCATCGCAGAGTTCTCATACAACAACAGTTATCAATCCATCAAGATGGCCCCTTCGAAGCTCTATACGGAAGGAGGTGCGTAACACCATTCTTTGTGGGATAGTGTTGGAGATCGATCACTTTTTGGTTCCGACCTTATCGAGGATTCGAAGAGAAGTCAAGTTGATTCGAGACAGGCTCAAGATAGCACAATCGAGACGGAAGAGTTATGCCGACGAAGCGCAAGGAAGTGACTTACGAAGCGGGGACCGAGCATATCTTCGTGTGTCTCACTTCGTGGAATCAAGAGGTTTGGTGTCAAAGGAAAGTTAGCACCCGATTTATTGGCCCTACAAAATCCTCGAGCGTCGTGGAGAAGTTGCTTACAAGTTGGAATTGCGGAAGGATTGTCCGGAGTTCATGATGTCTTCCATGTTTCTCACCAAGAAGTGTCATGCCGACATGGCGATATACCGTTGAGAGACACAAGGTGCCCTAGAGGCCATACAGCTTGACAAAGGTGATCTGACCTACAAGGAGAAACCCGTCCGAATTCTCGAGACTGCGAGCGAGTCACCCGCAGCAAGGTCATCAAGTTTTGCAAGGTCTTTGTGGAGTCACCACACCGAGGAAGAAGCCACACAGGCGCCAAGAAGACCTTCTTGAGACCACCCGCACCTATTTGCTAGCCAACCCGAATCTCGAGGGCTAGATTCATCTTAAGGTGGTAGGTTTGTAACATCCCAAATTTCCTATTTGGAATGTTTTACAATTATAGCTAAGCATCTATGCATCCTGTTTGAATTTGAATGCCATTTGGAGTTTCAGAAGAGATTTGAGTTTTGAATTTGAATTCAAACTATGGCAAGTGGGAATCATTTCAAAAACTATGCCTGATAAATACTTGATCAAAAGTATGAGAGGAGTAAACATGACACTCCAAAAATATCAGAGGAAAACCTTGCCAAAAGTTTTGAATTCAAACTTGAGTTTTATTTGAATTTGAAAAAAATGAAATTTTATAAAGTTTGGATTTTGCCTTTGGAAAAATGTTCAAATGATAGGGAATATTCCCCTGATCATTTTGGTATATATATGTCCTATATAAAATATTTATATTTATTAAGTTATCTCTTTTTTGTTTTATGTAAAAAATAAATTTAAAAAAGAAAAAAACCCCCAGCGCCACCAAAGCACTGCCCAGCCAGCGCCACCAGACCCACCACCAGCGCCCATCCGCCAGCCAATGAGCCAGCCAGAGCCGCCCAGTCAACCCCCCTTGCCGAACTCGCTTGGCTCGGTCGACCGCCCGCCCGCCCCCTCTCCCCCCTGCCAGCGGACCCCACCCCGTCTTCAACCCCACCCGCACGCAACGCCGCCGCCGATCGCGGGATCCGTGAGATCCGGGATCCGATCCCCCTCCCGATCGCCTCCCTTGCCACGCCGAGGCCCCCTATTTATACCCTCCCCCGCACCCCATTCCCCCTCGCCCCTGCCGAACCTCTCTTCTCTCTCACGCCGTCGCCAGAGCCCGAGCTTACCGCCGCCGCCATTTGCGTCGCCGTCGCCGCCCTAGCCCTCCCCGACCTCCACCGACTCCACCAAACACCTCCCCGAGCTCGTCCGCACCCGCCGGAGCTCTCCGCCGACCTCCCCGACGACCGGAGAGGCCAACGCACTCGCCGCCGTCGCTGCCGCCGCCGCCGAGCTCCGGTAAGTCACCGGAGTTACTCTCCCCCGTCAGATGCGTTATCGACGGCTAGGATTAGACCCCCGAAGGGGTACGTCTATTAAATAAAACCGGCCGGTTCGTTTACGGTTTAGTTTTTAGTTAGGTTTTTTTTTTAGTCGGCCCGATTCAGTTTGACCCTAGGCCCGTTTAGTTTATATTACGCTCAGTGCGTAGTTTAGGCCCATTAGGCCATTTTTCATTTATTTTCGTTTTCTGTTTTAACAGAATAGTTCCTGTTTTGAAAAATTCATATCTTTTATTCTGTTTAATATTTTTAGGTGATTCTTTTTTTGTTGGTTTGCAAATTTTCTATAGTTTCTGTAGAAAATATAATTAGCTATGTTATAATTAATTAAAATTGCTTTATTTTAGTTTTAGTCAGAATAGTAAATCTGTTATAACATGAGCTAGGAAAATTAGTTTTATATGATTCTTTTGTCCCAACTTTATTTTGACATTGCCAAACCATAGGAATTAATTTGGGTATTTTAGGATTAATAAAAAATAGTTTTAAGCAGAATCTTGTTAATCCTAATTAATTAACTAGCTACTGTTTTCCTATTATTATAATTAGTAAATAAATTTATTTTTAACATGGGATTGATTATTCTAGGATAGTTTCTGTTGCTTTAAGGGATGAACTTTTATTTATAATAAATAAAAGTTTTATTTTATTTTTCTTAATAGAAATTGAATTAGGCCTAATAGGAGTTTCATAATGGATTTTAATTAATTCTTTTTGCTCCTAGTTGCTTAATGAAATATTTTCTGTTAAGTTAACATAAAACCATGATTAGGTTATGTTGAGAAATTTTTGTTATATAAAACTATTCTAGTTGTTGTTTGAAGTAGGAAACTTGAGTTGGTTTTCTTTGAGTTTTCCTTGGGTTTTGATTTGGTTGTTTTGATGTGTTATGTTGCTATTGCTATGCTATTGTGTTATGTGATCCTATGCTATATGCTTATTGTGATTATTGTTTGTCTCGGTAGAGTTTCCGGAGTCTGAAGCTTGCTACTCTGAATCTTTAGCTTACGAGGATCATCAGCAAGGCAAGTTTTGATCATGTTATTTTCTATACCTATGTTTTGTGCATTAGAAATTATCACCACCCCACCATGCATGCAGTAGTTGAAATTTTGAAGTTGTTAATCTTGAGTAGTATCATGTGGTAGGATGAACCAATCCCTTGTTACCATGACCCCGGACTAAGTAGTTTACTTTGCTATGCTCGTGACGGGTTTTGGTTGAGTGAAATTCATAAGAAAGATGTGAGAGTCAATGATGATGACAACCCCATGAACTACAAGAATCAAGATGGACTTGAATTCACTCTTTGGGTGGAGGATTTGTTGACGGGCACCTGGAGAACCCAAAGGTGGTTGGCGGGATGCATGGAGAAGTGCCATGACATCTTGCGGAAAGCTTCACCCAGCCACGAAGAGACGGATGGATGCCCCATGACCGAAGCTTACATGCAGCCGCAAGCCATTATGGGCTCTGGCTGGGTTAACCCTAGTAGTGACGCTGGCTGGACGGTACTACGAGATGTAGAAGAACGGTAGGATTGGATGGGTACCGGCAGTAGCCAGAAGAACTCTTTGGAAGACCCTGTTTCATTCGTCCCGTCTTCAAACACCATGAAGTGCGAAGACTTAAAAGGAGGTAATGATTCTTGCGGGAAAAGTGCGCAAACCTCTGCAGAGTTAAAGATCTAATCGATTAGCCGTGTCCCCGGTTACGGACAATTTGAGCCTCTGGAATCTTGGAAGTATTCGGAAATCTCAACACTAAAACTAATGAATTAATTTGAGGGGTTTTATGACTTAATAATTTGGGAATGAGATATTGGTTGGCGGAACCATCTCAATAACTACCAACAATTTGTAGTAATATTTGCAAGCAAGTCCACTGTAGTAGGAGAAAATTGGCTTTTCGCAAAATGATGAAACTTAGAGCCCCACAGCCAAAATGCATATAGTGATAGTAATTTTACTTTTGTTATTCATGACTTGCCAGCTTATTCAAAAAGCTGACCTACACGGCTGCAACGTCTTATGTTGCAGAGATTTATTCCGATCAGGAGTGAGGCTACGCTCCGCGCTTGGCGATTGCCCTTTGGAGTCGGATGGACTCGCTTTATCTTCTACGCTTCCGCAGCATTGGTAGTTTATTTCTCATGAGTTGGCCTTGAGCCGAATTTATTCTCTTGTAATAAAGACTCTATATGAGAAACGTGTAATAAATTCAGGTGTGATTGAACTTTGATTTTTTTCATCGATGTACTGTGAGTACCAGCATGATCTTGGGATGGTACAGACACAGAGATTTGACCGATTTTGGGTCAGGTCGCTACACATTATTTCCCATACATGTCACTCTTGATTCATTGCACCATCCCGGTACACCGCCAGAGGCATTCATATAGAGTCATATTTTGTTCTAAGTTTCGAGTTGTAATTGTTGAGTTGTAAGAAAAATAAAAGTGTGATGATCATCATTATTAGAGCATTGTCCCAAGTGAGGAAAGGATGATGGAGACTATGATTCCCCCATAAGTCGGATGAGACTCCGGACGAAAAAAAAAGAAAAAAAAAGCAAGGCCAAAAAAAAAGAAAGGCCCAAAAAAAATTGAGAGGAAAAGAGAGAAGGGACAATGCTACTATCCTTTTACCACACTTGTGCTTCAAAGTAGCACCAAGATCTTCATGATAGAGAGTCTCTCATTTTGTCACTTTCATATACTAGTGGGAATTTTTGTTATAGAACTTGGCTTGTATATTCCAATGATGGGCTTCCTCAAAATGCCCTAGGTCTTCGTGAGCAAGCAAGTTGGATGCACACCCACTTAGTTTCTTTTGTAGAGCTTTCATATACTTATACCCCTAGTGCATCCGTTGCATGGCAAACCCTACTCCTCATGTTGACATCAATTGATGGGCATCTCCATAGCCCGTTGATTAGCCTCGTCAATGTGAGACTTTCTCCTTTTCTGTCTTCTCCACACAATCCCATCATCATATTCTATTCCACCCATAGTGCTATATCCATGGCTCGCGCTCATGTATTGCGTGAAGGTTGAAAAAGTTTGAGATTATTTGAGTATGAAACAATTGCTTGGCTTGTCATCGGGGGTATAGAAGTTGGGAACATCTTTGTGTGACGAAAATGAAGCATAGCCTAACTATATGATTTTGTAGGGATGAACTTTCTTTTGCCATGTTATTTTGAGAAGACATGATTGCTTTGATTAGTATGCTTGAAGTATTATTATTTTTGTGTCAATATGAACTTGTGTCTTGAATCTTTCGGATCTGAATATTCATATCACAAGTAAGAAGATTTATATTGAAATTATGCCAAAGTATCCTCCGCATCAAAATTCTTTTTATCATTTACCTACTCGAGGACGAGCAGGAATTAAGCTTGGGGATGCTTGATACGTCGCCAACGTATCTATAATTTTTGATTGCTCCATGCTACTTTATCTACTGTTTTAGGCAATATTGGGCTTTATTATCCACTATTATATTATTTTTGGGACTAACCTATTAACCGGAGGCCCAGCCCAGATTTGTTGTTTTATGCCTATTTCAAAGTTTCGAGGAAAAGGAATATCGACGGAGTCAAAACGGAACGAAATCAATCAAGAAGTTATTTTGGAAGGAAATCCACGATGGACTTGGACCCCACGTCGGAAGATACGGAGGTGCTCACGAGGGTGGGGCGCGCCCACCCCCCAAGCGCCCCTGCCTTGTGGGGCCCCGTAGCTCCAACCGACGTACTCCTTTCACCCATATATACCCACGTACCCTAAAACTTCCGAACAGAAGATAGATCGGGTGTTCCGCGCAAAGCCTCTGTAGCCACCAAAACCAGTCGGGACCCTGTTAGGCACCTCACGGAGGGGGATCCCATCACCGGTGGCCATCTTCATCATCCGGCGCTATCCATGACGAGGAGGAGTAGTTCACCCTCGGGGCTGAGGGTATGTACCAGTAGCTATGTGTTTGATCTCTCTCTCTCGTGTTCTCTTTCGTGTTCCCTCTATGGCACGATCTTGATGTATCCCGAGCTTTGCTATTGTAGTTGGATCTTATGATATTTCTCCCCCTCTACTCTCTTGTGATGAATTGAGTTTCCCCTTTGAAGTTATCTTATCGGATTGAGTCTTTTATGAGAACACTTGATGTATGTCTTGCCATGCTTATCCGTGGTGACAATGGGATATCATGTGCCACTTGATGTATGTTTTGGTGACCAACTTGCGGGTTCCGCCCATGAACCTATGAATAGGGCTTGGCACACGTTCTTGATTCTCCGGTAGAAACTTTTGGGCACTCTTTGAAGTACTTTTATGTTGGTTGAATAAATCTGAGATTGTGTGATGCATATCATATAATCATGCCCACGGATACTTGAGGTGACAATGGAGTATCTAGGTGACATTAGGGTTTTGGTTAATTTCTATCTTAAGGTGTTATTCTAGTACGAACTCTAGGGCTTTTTGTGACACTTATAGGAATAGCCCAACAGATTGATTGGGAAGAATAACTTTGAGGTGGTTTCGTACCCTACCATAATCTCTACGTTTGTTCTCCACTATTAGTGGCTTTGGAGTGACTCTTTGTTGCATGTTGAGGGATTGTTATATGATCTATCTATGTTATTATTGTTGAGAGAACTTGCACTAGTGAACCCGAGGAACCCGAGGAACAAACTGCCGAACAAGACAATCGAGAAGATGGGCAAGTCAGCCCTGACGAACAGGCCATAGAAGAAGACTCGGAGGATGACAGTTATCATCCGCCCTCCGAGGAGGAGGTGAGCCTCGACAACAAAGACTTCATCGTGCCTGAGGAACCTCTCGAGCAGGAGCGCTTTAAGCTTCAGCTAATAGCCACTGCGAGGAGCCTGAAAAAGAAGTAGCAGCAGCTTCAAGCTGATCAAGACCTGCTCAATGACAGATGGACCGATGTCCTGGCAGCCGAGGAATATGACCTTAAACGCCTGGCCAAGTTACCTGAAGCGCAAATTGCTACCTCAGTTCGATGATGAGGCGCCAGAGCCCGCACTAGCATCACACAATGCGGTTGATCGACCACCGCGCGGTCGGGATAAAATGGCAACCCGAGCCGAAAACCAGACTGTCCCACCTCGCCATAAAGGCAGTGATATGACAGCTCAGGGCCATACATATGACCTTCGTCAAGACCTGGATAGTAGGGCGGGACATACAAGATCGATCTATGGATCGCGAGGATGTGCCTTAACACGCGAGAACGGCTATCTATTCGGACGTGACAAACCTAGTCACACCCGAGCCGACAACCGCAGACGGACTCCATCGGAGCTACGTCGCGACGCGGGCCGATATAGAGGCGCCGCACACCCTCTTTGCTTCACTGATGAAGTAATGGATCATGAATTCCCTGAAGGTTTCAAACCCATGAATATAGAATCATACGACGGAACAACTGATCTCGCGGTATAGATCGAGGACTTTATCCTCCACATCCACATGGCCCGCGGAAATGACCTCAACGCTATCAAATACCTCCCACTAAAGCTTAAAGGGCCAGCTCGACACTGGCTAAACAGCCTTCCTGAAAATTCTATTGGCGGCTGGGAGAACTTGGAAGAAGCCTTCCTCGACAACCTCCAAGGTACATATGTCCAGCCACCAGACGCCGATGATTTAAGCCACATAGTCCAACAACCTGGAGAGTCAGCCAGGAAATTTTGGACTAGGTTCCTAACCAAAAAGAACCAGATCGTCAATTGTCCAGATGCCGAAGCCCTAGCAGCCTTTAAACATAGCATCCGCGACGAATGGCTCGCCCGCCACCTCGGCCAAGAAAAGTCGAAATCTATGACAGCCCTCACGGCACTCATGACCCGCTTTTGTGCGGGTGAGGACAGCTGGCTGGCTCGTAGTAAAAATACGGCCAGCGAGGCAGGCCCCTCCGAGGCCAAAAACAGCAATAACAAACTCCGACGCAGCAGACACAAACGCCGAAGCAATGGCGATAACACCGATGACACTGCTGTAAACACCGGATTCAGTGGCTCCAAGTCCGGTCAGCGAAAAAAGGCGTATCAAAGAAACAATCGGGGACCATCTAGCATGGACCGCATACTTGACCGTCCGTGCCAAATACATGGCACCCCACACAAACCAGCCAATCACACCAACAGAGATTGCTGGGTTTTTACGCAAGCCGGCAAGTTAAACGCCGAGAACAAGGAAAAGGGATCGCAGAGCGAGGACGATGATGAGGAGCCCCTGCAACCAACTACAGGGGGACAGAAGAAGTCCCCCCCCCCTCCCCAGGTGAAAACGGTGAACATGATATATGCTACACACATCCCCAAGAGGGAGCGCAAGCGCGCACTCAGGGACGTCTATGCGATAGAGACAGTCGCCCCAAAATTCAATCCATGGTCATTGTGCCCGATCACTTTTGACCGTCGGGATCATCCGACCAGTATCTGGCATGGCGTATCAGCCGCACTAGTCCTAGACCCAATCATTGATGGATTCCACCTGACGCGAGTCCTCGTGGACGGTGGCAGCAGCCTCAATCTGCTCTATCAGGACACAGTGTGCAAAATGGGCATTAACCCATCACGGATCAAACCCACAAGGACTACCTTTAAAGGTGTCATGTCAGGCGTAGAGGCCCACTATACGGGCTCAATCACATTAGAGGTCGTTTTCGGATCTCCGGACAACTTCCGAAGCGAGGAGTTAATCTTCGATATCATCCCCTTTCACAGGAGCTATCACGCACTGCTCGGACGAACCACATTTGCTCAATTCAATGCGGTACCTCACTACGCTTATCTCAAGCTCAAGATGCCCGGACCACGTGTTGTCATAACAATCAATGGAAATACGGAATGCTCCCTCCGTACCGAGGAGCATACCACGGCCTTAGCAGCAGAAATACAGCGCGGCCTTTTCCAGCAGAACCTTAGTTCGGCGGCCAAGCCTCCGGACACCATTAAAAGAGTCCGAACTATTCTGCAGCAAGACAGCCCGGTTCGTCAAGAGCTTAGTTAGCAATTTGGCCTCCGTCCCAGTCCCGATCAAACAGCGGCATTCGTACCATGTGTACATAACTACGCACTCAAAATCCCATGGGCATTGACGGAGGCATAGCTAGCTCGCGATCCACAGTGCGGCTCGACCGATCCTGGGTTCACACACTTTCACTTTTCCTTTCGGTTTTTTCTCTTCTCGAGGCTTTTTCTGATAACCCGATCATCGGACACACCAAGGAGGCAAGGAGCTTTGACGTACAAGGGAATCCCCAGGTGGTCTCTGTTAATGATTGCTATACCTGTTTTACATACCCGCACGCAGCTCGCTCTTGGTCATGGCATGTTAAATAGCCTTACTTGCTTATCACATTACTTGTACAAATACGCCCCGACGTATTAATCACATTACAATGGAAAATAAATGGTAGCGTCAGCTTATTACTTGATTTTTCTTTTTTCCTTACCTTTGTATTTATTACTCATTGCGCCCGTACACTCGGGTATGTTTTACTTCACCAGGGGCTTTCACGCCCCGCAGTATGGCAATAAAGTCCGAACACCTTTTTCAGTACAGTTCGGCACCCCGAACTTATAGCATTATATGCATCGGCTCTGAATCATGTCTTTGGTCAATAGTTGGGTTGCCCGGCTCCTGTGCTTACTACCTTATGTTCCACTATATCGGCTAGGGTAGTAAAGGGAGAACTACTGCGATTGTGTCCCGGTTCTTCCGGACGAGCACCTCAGTAGAGAAAGCTGAAAACTGACTGTCATGATGCAGCGAGAGCTGGTCAGCTGTTCGAGAGGTTTCAAATCCTTAGAGTTTTTTTCCGCTTTATGCGAGGCATCGGTTTTTATCCGATCAGGTGCGTATAACGCCCCAAGTTCGGTCTTCCGAATACCAGGGGCTTCGCCAAAATTCTCATTGTCAAACTACTATGGCTAAGTGAGGGCGATAAAGGCCGTATAGTCTGATTGCCTCGTTCATTGTGCTAAACACCTCCTTTAAGGACCAGGATGTGGAGTAAAGAGTGTTTAGATTTATCCCGAACACCCCCGTACTATCTACGTGGGGGCAGAAGCCGACGACTGGCCAACCCTTGGATTTCATAAATGGCCGCACAGGAGGTAAAATTTTAAAGTCACAAGCATTATATTACATAACATCATTGTTTCATATTACAGGACAGGGTAATACGAATGTTTTCATGGGAATATAACATCCTTCGAACATTTCTCCGCCACAAGGCGGGATCCTTCTAGGACACCATCAAAATAGAACTCGGGTCGACGGTGCTCCTTGCCCTCAGGCAGCCCCTCGGTCATCAGATTCTTGGCATCCATCTTCGCCCAGTGCGTCTTGACACGGGCAATGGCCATCCGTGCACCTTCAATACAGACCGGCTGCTTCATGACCTCCAGCCGTGGGCAGGCACTAACAAGCCGCTTCACAAGTCCGAAGTAGCTGCTGGGTATCGGCACGGCAGGCCAGAGTCGGACTATCAGGTCCTTAATGGATAGCTCTGCCACCTTGTGCAGCTTGACCAGCTGTTTCAGCTGGTCGCCGAAGGGCACCGAATGTTCTGGTCCAAGATATTGAGACCAGAACAGCTTCTCCATAGAACTCCCTTCTTCGACTCGATAGAACTCGGCAGCATCTGATACGCTGTGCGGCAAATCCGTAAATGCCCCTGGAGAGCTCCAAATTCGGGTAAGTAAAAGGAATGTTTCCTTCACAGATTGGCTTTGCATAATGAAAGCCTTACCCGCCGCGATCTTCTTGGCTGCCTGGATTTCCTGAAGGGCGCTCTGGGCTTCGGCTCGAGCCTCTTGTGCGCTCTGGCGGGCCTTCGCAAGTTAGGACGCTTGCATCTTAGAATCACGCTCCAAGGACTCATACTTCTTGACGGTGTCCTGGAGCTCCTGCTGGACCTCGCTGACCCGGGCCTCGTGCTTTTCGCGTGCGGCGCGCTCCTTGGCCGCTTTGTCCTCGGCCTCGGCTAACGCCTTCTTGAGGGCCGCCACCTCGGTCGTGGCCCCTAATAAAGTTCATGACACTTTAGTCAGCATGATACATTCATCCTTCCTAAATATACGCGCAGGTTACTGCATACCTTGGCTGTCCTCCAGCTGCTTCTTCATGAGGCCGAGCTCTTCTTAGGCCCGCTCCAGGCTCTGCTTGAGGCAGGAGACCTCCGCAGTATGAACGGCAGCAGCCAGCAGCGACCCGGCTTATTCACATAGACATCTTATGTTAGACTCCTGCAAAAATTATTTTGATCCTCTGTTCGGCTTTTTCTTTCCGAAACACCAAACGGAGCATCAGGGGCTACTGTCTACACTGTGATATTCTTTCTACAATTACATTACTTACCTCAAAGCCTATTAAAAGGCTAGCGCAGGCTTCGGTCAATCCGCTTTTGGCGGACTGAACCTTCTTGATCACCGTACCCATAAGGACACGGTGTTCATCCACAATGGAAGCGCTTCCAGCAGATTATCCAGTGCCTCTGGTTGGACAGAGGTCATCAGCGGAACGGGCACACCTCCTCCTTTCGGGGAAGTCCGTTTGCTGGACTCCGGAGCTGTGTAGGTCTCCGGAATGGTATCCGGCTGGGGGCGAATGGAACTTGGCCCCCATCACCAGTCCGCATGGGGGCTTTTTCCCCCATGTGCCCGGCGGCCGAGGAGTCATCCTTGGGCGCCACCCTGGCAATCTCCGGAACCTCCCCCCGGTCTGGGAAGGTCCTTTGGGACACCACCTCGTCATCACCCTTGGGCGAGACAGAGTGAGCGGGCGGCGGTGACATGCTAGCCATCTCCTTTGAGTCTAGCGAACCCTCTGTCGAGGATCGCGGCGAGCTGTCGCGGGCCGGACTGCAATGGCATGATTTAAACATATTAATATTACAAAGTGGAAAGGCCAGGCATTTGGATGTGCATAAGGTTTTTGGTACTTACGAGGCGGCCCGAGGCTTGGTCCGGGGCATTCGCTCCAGACTGCTATCGACATCCCACGCGGAGTTTTCCGCAAGGGAGCCCTTCCCCCTCTTGGGCGCCTTCGCCTTCAGATTTGTGGAGGCCCCCCTTTTCTTCCTTCCCCCCTCAGGGGGGAATCGCTTTCTTCCTCCTCCTCCTCGTCGTCTTCGGCAGTCGAAGAGTCAGTCTCGTCTTCGGACGACATGTCCGAAGCACCCTTTCAGCGAAGGCCACTCCTGGTCCCTTTGGCCGTCTTCTTGGCCTTCTTCTCCAGCACATCATAAGGCGCCGGAAACAACATCTTCATCAGGAGTGGGGTTTCTTCGTCTTCGGTTAGCGGGGCCGGACAATTAATCCGCCCCGCTATGTCGGTCCAGGCCTAAAAAATTGATAGGAAGGCTTAGACTCCTTCCTCAAAATATGCCAGTAAAGGCTATACCTTGAAAACATGAAAGAACTTACCGAATTAGCCTGGCTTTTTAAGCTAAGCCCGCAATCCTCGGTCGTAGGTGGTGGTGCCTCGCCGGCCTTGAAGAGCACTTTCAAGATGTCTTCGTGCGTCGTGCCAAAGAGCTCTAGCAGCGTCTGGTGCTTGGCCGGGTCGAACTCCCAAGAGTAGCAAGTCCGGCGTTGGCACGGAAGGATCCGGTGAATGAGCATAACCTGGATCACGTTGACAAGTTTGATTCTCTTGGTTATCATGTTCTGGACGCACGTCTGGAGCCCAGTCAGCTTGTTCAAAGAACCCCAGGTTAGGCCCTTCTATTGCCAGGAGGTGAGCCGCATCAGAACTCCGGATCGGAATTCGGAGGCCGCCGCCCAGTTGGTGTCGCGCGGCTCGGTGATGTAGAACCACCCCGACTGCCACCCCTTCACCGTCTCCACAAAGGAGCCTTCGAGCCAGGTGACATTGGGCATCTTGCCCACCATGGCACCCCCTCACTTTGCTTGTTGACCGCCCACCACCTTCGGCTTCACATTGAAGGTCTTCAGCCATAGGCCAAAGTGAGGTGGGATGCGGAGAAAGGCCTCGCCCACGACTATAAATGCCGAGATGTTGATGATAAAGTTGGGGGCTAGATCATGGAAGTCTAGCCCGTAGTAAAACATCAGTCCGCAGACAAACGGGTGGAGAGGGAATCCCAGCGCGCGCACGAAATGCGCGAGGAACACCACCCTCTCATGGGGCTTGGGGGTAGGGACGATCTGTCCCTTGGTAGGGAGTCGGTGAACGATCTCCTTGTCCAGGTATCCGGCCTCTCGGAGCTCCTTGATATCTTTCTTCTTAACAGAGGAGACCATCCACTTGCCTCCAGCTCCGAATCCGGACATGGTTGGAGTGCTTTCTCGGGCGGGGAAAGCTTGAGCTTGGGCACTGGAGCTCAAGAATGGATGGGCAGAGGAAGGAGAAGGCGTGGGTGAATGAGGACGAATCCTTATCCCCTTATAAAGGCCACAAATGTCAAACGCCTCCCCACTCGCCCTAAAACTCACCTATTCCCAAGGGTTGTGTAAACGGCACGGTTGGGTTACCCACGCCCATATTGATAAGAATCCCGTAATAAGGGGACATGATCTCTGCTTTGACAAGACGTGCCAATGGCAACCGCGTCTCGAAACGTGGAGCTGCAGACGAAAAATGGTTCGAAATTATGACCGGCTGATGTGATGTCATGTTACAAAAAGTTGTCAGCAGGTTGGACTCGTGTAAAATTATATTCTCTCTGCGGTTGCGTGTGGTGTGTGCTACAGGTCCGGACACTATACGTCTGAAGACTATTTTGGAGTTCGGGAGGAGGAACCCGCCTTGCAATGCCGAAGACAGACCTACGCGCCGGATACCTTGTCATTGAAGCCAGGTTCAGGGGCTACTAAGGGAGTCCTGGACCAAGGGGTCCTCGGGTGTCCGGCCTGTTAGCCACGGGCCGGACTGATGGGCTGTGAAGATACGAAGACCGAAGACTGCACCCATGTCTGGATAGGACTCTCCTTGACGTGGGAGGCAAGCTTGGCGACCAAATATGTAGATTCCTTTCTTTGTAACCGACCTTGTGTAACCCTAGATCCACCCGGTGTCTATATAAACCGGAGGACTTAGTCCGGAGAGAGGGAGACTCATTTGACCATAGTCATACAGGTTAGACTTCTAGGGTTTAGCCATTACGATCTTGATGAGGACATCCCTACTCCTTTACAATCATTTTCAATTAAAGATGATATTGCACAAGATAAGTTCAATGAAATCAGAATTGGACCAATTACAAGAGCACGTGCAAAACTACTTGAACAACAGGTGAATTCACTCTTAGTTGAATCTGACATTTGTGTTAATCAGAATTTTATACTTCCTAAGTCTTTGCATATTTGTATGATCAGATTTGAAGAGAAGGCAAGCTTGGCATGTGGAGATGAAGAATTGCAGCAAGAAGAACTTCTACCGATGTCTAATATCAGCAAGTGAAAGAGGGAGGAGAGGTAGGCAGGTGCACAAAATAAACAGAAGGAAAATCAGAATCGGGCTCGGATTGACAGCCTGGAGGCCCGCAATTGATATACGTGCAGAATCCGTGTCCGTGCTCCAAATAAGGCATTTAAATACAATTTGGAAAGCTTGACTCGTGTGCTTTCCAAATTGTATACTCGCAGCTCGCGATTCGCGGTGACCGAGTCGCAGTCACCAAAGCAACACGGCGGTTGTTTCTGCCAGTTTTTCCACATAGATTCATTTAAGTTAGGAAAGTTAGAAATAAGTTGGATTTCGACCCCAACACTATGTTGGACGTCCAGGGGTCTTTATATACCCTTTTAAGTCGTGGATTTTAGGGTTAGACCACATTTTGATTAAACTCATATCATACTAAATTGCTTTAAGCATTCCTCTGTACTCATATTCCTCTTTGCATCGATCAGGAATATTTACCTACACCAAATTTGTTTCGATAGGGTGTATTTGCTGCTGAAATTCAAGTGCTATCTGTCGTTCCATTAGGAATTGGGAGATTGCAGAACCGCTTCGTGGTCGGCGGCTACGTGCGCAAGTGTGTGGTGTTGCGAATATCCATAGGTTTGAAGATCTGTTGCATTGGCAACGAGGGAACAACCGGAGAGTTCGAGAGCATCTCATAAGTTATCCAGCAAGTTCAACATCGACATCCTCCGCTCACTGAGAAGATCGGGCCACCCCATATCATCTTGGTATCAGATTTCCAGCGTTATCTCGATGAGCATCCACCAATCCCTTAGAGTAATTTTGTTTTCATCCTATACAGAAAAGGCCATACAAAAATATTAGGGTTTAGAGTTTTTGCCATAGATAGCATCGGTTCCAAGTTTTAGTTGCTGATCTAGTCTTCTATTTGCGTAACTTACTTTCTGATCTGAGTCGTTGTAGATTGTCTAGGTCTTCCTTTTCTCATGTCGGAGTCATTTGGTTGCTGTCAAGTCTATTCGTCCGAGTCAGATTTCGTTTGGTTTGATTAACTATCCGAATCAGATTGTGTTTCATTTGATAACCATAGTCAGCCTTTCTTCTTTTGAGTAGTACTTTCCTATTGAGACTAGCATATCCTTTGCTCTACGGGCTGCTCATATAGGAATTTGGAGGGTGCATCTTTTGTTTTGGCAAAATCAAATTGGTTACTAATTGCTCAGATTACTGATAAAAAAAGAGAGAAAGAATAAAAAAGAGAAAAAGAAAAAGAAAACGAAAAAAAGGAGGAAAAGAAAGCTACACATGGAGGTTGCATATATTTTTGGAGAGTTTGTTCAGTTTTTCTGCCATGTTCATTGCACTAGTAGATTGAGCAATCTTGTGCCCGTATAAATTGAGCGATTTGCTAGCGTCTCTCCTGTGCATTTTCAACACGAGCATTACTCCGACATTCCAGAATTTTGAGCTCAGTTTCAGAGTTGCATTTGCCCCACTTATCTCCACCGTGTGTGTTTCCATGGGTCTCTATCATACGATCAGCACTAGGATTTGTGAATTGGTGTTGATAGGTATTCCAACCAAGCTCCACCATATACCCTATTTGTTGTGTGATAGTTTTCACCCTCGGTATTCGCTACATCACATCCGTGCACGTTCTGCCCATACAAGTTGGTAAGCTTTTCTAATTCACTTTGGAACGGTAAGATACCTTGTTTCTTTCAGTTTTGAGTGAATTGAGAGTTTTCCACATACACTATATTTGTTGTGAGTACTAATCACCTAATTATGTCCAACGAGTCTTTTGATGTACAATAGAAAAAGGATCCTAAATCCGTGGTGCATTGGAATTAATATGAAGCTCTTCGTGATCATCTTCAGCGACAAATTCAGTGTGCAACCGATCCTATAAATGAGAATGTGCAGAACATGGAGTTGAACCTCAAGGATGCCACAGAAACCATCACAGCAACACAATGGCAAGTTACTGAAATTCAGGGGACTCTAGTTAACTTGCAGCAAGCTATGGCTGCGTTGCAACAGTCCGTTGATCGCCAACAGAATCAACAGCGTGATGATGATGATGGTGAAGCTAGTGTTCATGGTGGTAATGATGGTGTTGCAGCTGCTAATGCTACCAATGTACAAGGTGCTGCAGCATGTTGTGCACAATTACAACAAGCTAATCGGGGCCAGCAAGCTCCACACGAGCCGGTTGTTGCTGGTCAAGATGGTAGTCATGGTAATGGAGGCCGTGGTGGTGGTCGTGCTGCTTCCATGCCCGTAGGCTGTGGATTTGCTCCTCTTGGTGCGCGCCGTCGATTTGATGATGATGCTTTTGCACAACCAGCCAACCGTGATGATGATGGTCTGGGCAAACCAAAGTTCACCGTCCCCAAGTTTGTTGGTTCTACTGATGTTGAAGAGTACCTCAATTGGGAGCTGAAGGTGGAAAAATTATGGCGCATGCATGAGTACATCGAGGACAGAAAAATAAAACTTGCATCTTCTGAATTTGATGACTATGCTTTGCTTTGGTGGGATAATATTGCCAGAATTGAAGATGGTGAACGTCCCATTGTTACATGGAGAGCTATGAAGGAAGAGATGCATGCTCGCTTTGTTCCACGCAATTATATTCGTTCTCTCTATGACAGATTGCAAAATTTGAGGCAAGGTACTTCTTCCGTGGATGAATATTTTCAGGAGATGGAGCTTATTATGCAGCGTGCTAGAGTGCGTGAAGAGCCTGAACAAACACTGCAGTGATTTCTCTCTGGTCTGAACTATAACATCAAGCGTATTGTTCGTCTTCACCAATATTATGACATGACAGATTTGTTACACCAAGCACGTGAGGCTGAATTGCAAGTGGCTGAGGATGCTAAGTTTACATCTCGCACAACAGCGAGTAGAGGTCGTTTTACACCACGAACAACACCTAATATGGAGCCTACTCCTAGTTCCACTTCTAGTTTTCATGGTAATGCTTCTTCCAAATCGGATTCGATGATCTCTAATGCGAAGAAACCGGCGCAACCTGCTGCTAGTGCTGCTGGTTCTACTAATTCTACAGCAAGAAGCAGGGACATGAGTTGTCATACATGTGGTGGAAGGGGTCATTTTAAGAGAGATTGTCCCAATAAAAAGGTTATGCTGATTAATGAGGATACATCAGAATATGAAACCGGTGATGATGCTTACCCTGATTCTGAAATTTCGGAGGAAGATGAAGATGGTTCAATAGATGCTTATGCTACACACTATCCTACAATTGTTTGCTCGCCCAAAGTGCTAAGTGTTACGCCTAGTCCTGTAGAACAGCGGTGCAATTTGTCTCGAACAAAGGCCGTTGTTGGTCCTGGTAAGGCATGCAAGGTTATAATTGATGGTGGTAGTTGTCACAATTTGGCTAGTAAGGAGTTATGCCAAAAGTTGAAATTGAAATATTTACCGCACCCCAATCCATATTTTATTCAGTGGCTAAGTGATAGTGGAGAGATGAAGATTAGCCACATGGTGCGTGTGGAATTTCAGATCGGACCATATAAAGATGTCGGTGTCAAAACCGGCGGATCTCGGGTAGGGGTCCCGAGCTGTGCGTCTAGGCGGATGGTAACGGGAGACAAGGGACACGATGTTTTACCCAGGTTGGGCCCTCTCGATGGAGGTAAAACCCTACTCCTGCTTGATTAATATTGATGATATGGGTAGTACAAGAGTGGATCTACCACGAGATCGAGAGAGGCTAAACCCTAGAAGCTAGCCTATGGTATGATTGTTGTTAGTCCTCGGACTAAAACCCTCCGGTTTATATAGACACGGATAGGGTTAGGGTTACAGAGTCGGTTACAATGGTAGGAGATCTACATATCCGTATCGCCAAGCTTGCCTTCCACGCCAAGGAAAGTCCCATCCGGACACGGGGCGAAGTCTTCAATCTTGTATCTTCATAGTCTAGAGTCCGGCCAGCGGTGATAGTTGGCTATCCGGACACCCCTAATCGAGGACTCCTCGGTAGCCCCGAACCAGGCTTCAATGGCGATGAGTCCGGCGCGTGGATTGTCTTGACATTGCGGCGGGTTCTTCTCCAAATTCCATATACTTGTCGAATAGTGTCCGGCCGATAAATGCTGCGCTCCTTGGCTTCCACGCCCAATAATGGCCATCTTCCACGTGTTTGAATGAATCACGAAAAGCCAGGGTATTTTACACTTATCCCCTAGCTGCGCAAATGAGCCGCCTATAAAAGGGCGAGGATCTAGATCTGAGTCACACCATCCCCCTCATGAGCTTTCATCGGGCGCCTCGACAAAATCCATTCCATCATGGACGGTCGGCGCGGCTCCTCCTCTCGCGCTCCCAGCCCTCGGCACAGAAATTGGGAGAGATGCTCAGTCCCGCATAGCGAGCTAGTGACACTCCAAACCAAGGGATTTCTTCCCCGGCCTTCATGGTTCGGTTCGAGCGGACTCGCCACCTATAAGGGCGGAAAGCAAGCGGAGAGTGTCCCGATCCCTCAAAGGAGGCGGGTATGCTTTATCTCTTATCTAGTAAGAGGACTCGGATTTCAATTCATCCGTTTCTCCGGGGCTCTTGGAGTTCTCGGCCTCGGTTGCACCACCTTCGCCTGCCTCCATTTTGCACATCGCGGGCTTCGTGGCCCTTTGCAAACTGTTCTTGGGCGTCGAGGCTCATTTTGCGTGTGGAAGAGATTATTCTGCCTTGTACCCCGTTCTCATGAGGGTCAATATATCAAGTGGGCGGAGCGAGCTATGGCGCATCGCGGGACGGATATCTATCCGGAACCCGAAGAAAGCGTCCGAGACTGGCCTTGAATGGTTTTATATAGAAGGCGTCCGCTGCGGATCCTGTTGGATCGGTCTCCGGAGTTCAGCAATGCTCCTTTGAAGAAAGCGCTGAGTTGGCGCCCATGAGCTCCCGGAGGAAGGCAGCGGGGGCGTCCTTTACGATGAGCGAATAAGATTGTTAGCTCATTCGGACTGACCATGATCGGTGTCATGGCCACATGTATTATCTGCGGGGTGCAGCCGCTCCGTATAGAGGGCCACCCATGTGGGATTTCAGCGGGAGGGCGATGCCACCCGTCATGGCCGTAAGGGGCGGGATCGGTCACCGATCTGGTGAAGATCTTGTCCGCGCTGTACAAGGGAGAAGAGGAGGATTTTCTCGCGTCGGTCCATTGAGCGGATTTTCTATGAACAATCCTCGAAGCTGGGTAGCGGACATTTCTTTTTGCACATCCGATCCGTATTCCCATGGTTAGGTATCTCATTTTGTGATTTTGGCGCGGGAACTGCGCCGGGCCGTAAAGACATAAACAGCCGCCTCCACAACCCGAGGATCCGGAAGGCTCCTCGATCCGGCCTCCCAAGAGGATCCGGACATATTGGTGGAGCTGATTGATGGGGTATTTCACCAACGAGCATCGATAATGCCTTGGTTGCCATTACGGCCGATTACCGGAATACTTCCAGCCTCACGAATGGCGAGACCGAGGTCCCAATACTCGATAATGACCCATCCGTGCTTATTTTTATCACCGTATACCAATGGTGTTTAGCGAGGGTGCCTTGAGGCGGGAGGCCGAGCCAGCGGCTAGCCAACAAGGGGCAGCACGGCCCGCGAGCTAAAAAAGTGCGGTCGGATCGAAACGCCGCCCATAGCGGTATGGCGCGTCACCATATTCCCAGGATTGATTCTGGAAGGCGTACTAACGCTGGTGCTCTTTTCGGGAAAAAGCGCTCGCGGGACTGTGTCGGGAGAGGTTATAATCGAGCCTCCATGCCCGGGCTCCAAAGCCGGGTCGAAGCGGAGGCGAGCACGAGGCGTCGTCGGATGCTCCTCCGACGAGAGGATGCCGACAGATTGTCCGCCACCAACTCCGAGGTGGAGGCGCCATGAATCACAGGCGCCGCGGACAGTTCTTCGTGGCGCATGTTTCTCCCAAGAGGCATTGAATGCCTTCAATTGGGAGATCGCACCTCCGTGCCGCTCAAGATGGTCTAGCGAGCCACGGAGCGGTATGTAAAGGACATCTGGTGAGAAATTTGGCGGTTATATATGCGGTAGCCCCGAGACTTAAAATAGTTAGAATAACTGATTTAAGGATCATTTGTTATCTGAGATCTTACAAAAAGAATACCCGACTGTCCCGGCTTGAAGAATGCAAGGCCCAACTTGAGGCCGCACTAGCCGCTCTGAGGGGAGCCACGAGACCCCTCTCGGTAATATATGCTTCAAAAGATAAGTAGTTTGTGAAGTGCGGCGTGTGTGTAAATCGACAATAATATTGCAGATGGCGCGGACTAGATCCGGACAAGCAACAGCTCTTGCGCGGTTGAAGGCGGCGAGAATGTGCTTACAAGGGTGAGGCAAGAAAAATAATCTCAAGATGCCAACACCCAGCTGGGTGAGGAACTAAAGGATGTTCGTGCCCGGTATGCGACTCCGTGAAGGAGAATCGGCGACTTAAATCGCGGCATTTATAGTAAGTGCTTGGCGAACTTTGAAAAAGAGTTGGCGAGGAAGTCAACTAACGAGTTATATGCATAGGTATGCTCACGGGTCGTCTGCGGAGAAATGCCGGTTCTCTGGTGACCTTCTTCGAGCTATTGCAACTGCACGAGCGAGTTGGCGGTGATGAAAGCGTCGCCCGGCCTTGTGGCCATCTATCTCCCTGCCGAAGGCCTTGGAGAGCTTGCGAGAAGCTTGAGGGAGCAGGCGGCGCTTCCGACTATGGAAGATATCGGCTGTCGTCAAAGGCGCCGAGGAGGCTGGGCCATGGTGAAGGCAGCGGTACAGCGGACCCAAACCACATGGCGAGTCGGACTGTGGGGCCCGGCACGGAAGGAGATCCTGTGAGCTTAGTGTACGGCCAAGTAGAGTTGGCATAAAGTATTCCCAGCAGGACTGTAAACTAGACAGCCTATTAGATGGCATTGAAGAGAATACAATCAGTCAATTTGACTATGTAATTTAAAATGACATGTAAAATGCCTTCTAGCGGATTGTAGATCGTTTGTCGTAGCGGACCTTTTCGCTTCAACCTCGGGACCCAATAGTCTGGAGTGTGTCCGAATACCCTCGCGGTTATGTAAAAACCGGGGCATGCGTGGAGACCAGGCGTAGGGGTCATGAGTGCTTTATCAGACAAGTGCCCAACTAGTTATGTTATATTACATGGTTAGTAAGAAACATCTTCCAGGGAGAATAGTTCCGTTAGGGGTTCCTTTCCCTGGGAGGCATGCCCTAAAGTGCATGTCCGGACTGCGAAAAAAGCAGAAAAGCATCTGGGGGCAGATAAATGAAAAATAAAAATCGTCTTTTAGTTCACCGACCGAATATTCCCTTAAGAACGCTAGCTTTCGGCTTCACCCGATCTGAGGTACACGTCCGGCTGACCAGCGGTAACAATCGCGAGGTGCTCCTTTACCACCTAGCCGAACAATCGGGAGCGTAGGGGTAAGCACAGGGCGAGCAACCCAGCTTGGCCAAAACTTAAGTCATATCGATGCATATAATGGTGAATAAAAGGTACATGCGGAAGTGTGACACATGTGTTGGGCATAAAGCCCGTATAAATAAGCTTCATTAAAAGAAGCCCCGGGTATAATGGCGCGGATAGCGCGTCAAGTGTGTCGCGAACAATGCGCAAATGAGCCTTTAGCGGCTTGGAAAAAAGGAGGAGAAGGAGAGAAATAAAAGACAGCTTAAAGTATAAAATATAGGCGGAGGAAGGAGGCGAACTCAGAATCCGGCGCTAGGCGTAGAATCTTGGGAGGCGGGCTGCGTTCCATGGGTTCGGCTCGAGTCGGTTATCCGATGTGTTTAGCGAGCGATGCGCTCCGCCGGTCGGGACTTGAGTCGATGATGAAGGACCCTCCCATTTGGGCTTGAGTTTGTCCTTTTTCTTGTCCGGCGAGCGTAGAACTAGTTCGCCAACATTGTAGCTTTGGCCCGTACTTCCTGCTTTGATATCTTGAGCCTGCTGTTGATAGAATGCGGAGCGAGCTTTTGCCACGTCACGCTCCTCCTCCAAGGCGTCAAACTGTCCTGCCGATCGAGCTCGGCTTCTCTTTCTTCGTACATGCGCCGCGAGGTGAGTCATGAATTATGTCGCGAGGCAAAACTGCCTCTGCGCCGTATACCATAAAAATGGTGTGAATCCGGTAGTGCGATTCGGCGTGGTCCGCAGCCCCAGTCTGGTCGAGCTCCTCTACCCGGTCGTGTTAGATTCCTTGAGGACCGCACTAGTGCTGGGTTTAATGCCGCTCATGATTAGACCGTTTGCTCGCTCGACTTGACCGTTAGTTTGGGGTGATAGACTGAAGCGTGGTCGAGCTTGATGCCCATGTTTTTGCACGAGTTTGACCTCGTCGGCCGTGAAGTTCGTGCCGTTATCGGTGATGATGCTATGGGGGCGCCGTAACGGTGTACTACCCACGATATGAAGTCTATCACGGTCCGGATTGGCCGTCTTCTGAGCTTGGCCTCTATCCATTTGGTGAATTTATCCACCATGACCAATAGGTATTTTTGCTTGTGGGTTCCTCCTTTAAGGGGTCCAACCATGTCAAGCCCCAGGACCGCGAAGGGCGGGTGATGGGTATAGTTTTGAGGCGGTGGGTGGCATGTGGCTTTGATTAGCAAAGAGCTGGCAACCGACGCATCGTTGGACTAAGTCTGAGCATCTGCCGGGCCGTCGACCAATAAAATCCTGTATGGAAGGCCTTGCCTACAAGGGCCCGGGCTGCGGCATGGTGCCCACCGAGTCCGGCATGAATTTCAGCCAGGAGATTCCGCCCTTCCTCTTCGGAGATACACCTTTGAAGGACTCCGGTTGTGCTTTTCTTATAAAGCTCTCCCTCATGGACCTTATAGGCTTTAGACCGCCGCACTATGCAGCGGGCCTCGTTTTGGTCCTCGGGAAGTTCCTGCCTAGTTAGGTAGGCTAGGAATGGTTCTGTCCACAGGGCGATGACTGCCATTATTGCGTGGGCTGACGGTGTTATTTCGTTGGCGGGACCACCAACTATGTCGGAATGTTCGGTGTGGGGCAGTGTGGTTGGGTCCGGGTTGTTATTTCCGGACTCTCCCTCCCATAGTACGGATGGCTTGAAAAGCCTCTCTAGGAAGATGTTGGGGGGGGCATCGCGCTTTGCGCCAATGCGTGCCAACACGTCTGCTGCCTGGTTGTTATCCCGGGCTATATGGTGAAATTCAGCCCCCTCAAACCGAGCTGACATTTTAGGGCGGCATTGCGATAAGCTGCCATTTTGGATCCTTGGCATCAAAGTCCCCATTTATTTGGGATATCGCGAGGTTGAATCCCCAGCGCACCTCTAGGCGTTGAATGCCCATGGAGACTGCCATCCGGAGACCATGTAGAAGGGCCTCGTATTGGCTGCGTTGTTGGAGTCCGTGTACATTATTTGAAATGCGTATTGGACTGTATCTCCGGTTGGGGATGTCGAGCAGCGCTTGCCCCCGAGGCCGACCAACATTTTGGAGCCGTCGAAGTGCATGATCCGGTTGGAATATCGCCGTACTCTTTAGGGAGTTGACTTGATCCATTCGGCGATGAAGTCAGCCAAAACTTGCGACTTAATAGCTCGCCGTGGCTTGTAGGTTATGTCGAACGGGAGGAGCTCAATGGCCCATTTAGCAATCCGGCCCGTTGCGTCGCGGTTGTTTATAATGTCATTAAGAGGTACTTGGGAGGCTCTTGTTATCGAACACTCTTGGAAGTAGTGTCGCAGCTTCGGGATGCCATGAACACGCGTATGCTATCTTTTGATAATCTGGGTACCGTGACTTGCATGGAGTTAGGACGGTGGACACGTAGTAAACTGGTTTTGGAGAGGAACTTGTGTCCGTCCGTTTCTCGTTCGACAACGAGCACCGCGCTTACAACTTGATGGGTTGCTGCGATGTATAATAGCATTGGTTCGCCCATGTTGGGCGCGGCAGAGACGGTTGTTGCCAATATGGCTTTGATTTCTTGAGTCCGGCCGTGGCGGCATCCGTCCACTCGAAGTGTTGATGCGCGGAGGAGGCGATAAAGGGTAATGCCTTTTCTCCTAAGCGGGAGATAAAGCGGCTTAGAGCATACACATCGATCAATTTTGTATTTGTTTGAGGTCTTTGGGGATATCAATTGTGACAGAGCTCGGATCTTGGCTGGGTTTGCTTCAATTCCTCTACGGATACAATGAAGCCCAAGAGCTTTCCGGCTGATGCGCCAAAACGCATTTTCGGGTTGAGCTTGATGTCATATGTTGGAGATTATCGAATGTGAGCCTCAAGTCGTCGACTAGGGTTTCGACATGCTTGGATTTGGCGACCACATCGTCTCGTATGCCTCCACTGTTTTGCCGATCTGGTTTGCGGACATGTACGAATCATGCGCTGATATGTTGCGCGGCGTTTTTGAGCCCAAAGGGCATTGTGTTGAAGCAGAATGGGCGTATGGAGTGATGAATGCCGTTGCGGCTTGATGCAGCTCTGCCATCTTAATTTGGTGGTAGCGGAGTATCGTCGAGAAACACAATGAATTGTGTCCTGCGGTAGCGTCGATAATTTGATCGATGCGGGGGGGGAAGGATCCTTTAGGCAAGCCTTGTTAAGGTCCTTAAAATCGACACATAGGCGCCGAGTTTGTCCTTCTTTGGTACCATTACCAGGTTTGCTAGCCAGTCCGGATGTTTAATATCTCGATGAATCCGGCCTCCAATAGTTTAGCTAGCTCCTCTCCATGGCCTGTCTCTTGGGTTCGGAGAAAGCGAAGAGCTTGTTTGGTAGCTTGAATCCTTTTAGGATATTTAGGCTGTGCTTTGCCAGCGGCGTGGGATTCTGGCATGTCGAAGGGTGCCGAGCAAAAATGTCCCAATTTTCGTAGGAATTCTCGTGGTCTGGCGTCCACATCGGGGTTTAATTGTGCCCGATGGAGCCGTTTTGTAGGGTCCGTTGGATGGACTTGGAATTTGACTATTTAAATGCGGTTTAAAGAGGTGGACTTGGATCTCTTATCGAGTATCACATCGTCCCTGTTCACCGTGGGCGCAGCGCGATGAGTTCCTCTGCCGCTAGGGCTTGGATAGTGCCTCAAGGGCAAGTCGGCTGTTTTATTTTCGGTAGCGGGCGCTATGTCCAGGTCACTAGCGAGTGATAATTCCGTTGGGTCCGGCATTTTGAGCTTCATGTACCCGTAATGGGGTATAGCTTGAAAAATTGTGAATGCCTCTCGCCCTAATAGAGCGTGGTATCCGCTGCTGAACAGGGCCACTTGGAATGTGACCTCCTCGGACCTATAATTGTCCGGCGTGCCGAACACCACATCTAGTGTGATCTTTCTGTCAACATGCTTCCGGTGGGGATTATTCCTCTAAAGGTTGTGCTGCTTTGCTCAATGCGGCTCCAGTCTATTTCCATTTTTCGAAGGGTTTCCTCGTAGATGAGGTTTAATCCGCTGCCGCCGTCCATGAGTACCTTGGTAAGGCGAAAGCCGTCCACTATTGGACTGAGGACCAATGCGGCTGGTGCTCGGGCTGTTCGGAATTTAGGTTAAATCCTTGGCGTTAAAGGTAATAGCCGTGTCCTCCATGGATTTATTGTTGCTATCTGGTAGACTTCGGCAAGGCTGCGGAGTGTTCGTTTCCGCATATTATTTGATCTGAAAGTCTCGAAGACTGTTAATACCGTACTGGTATTGCTGGGCTGGTGCTCTGGAGCTAAGAGCTCTTCGCCACTTTTGGCCACTGCCGTAGTATCCAACATGCTCTAAGGCTATGAGTTGGAGTGGCGCCCTCGTGCTATGAATTTTGCGGGTCCATTGAGCCATCCCTCGATCGGTTCCATGCCCTTTGGGGGTTTTGCTTTTGGTATGTAACCCGGTGCTGGTGATGATGCACCCTTTTATTTCGGACTAGGGTCGTGTTGGGGCGGATTATCCCAAAATTTGATTTCGGTTTTCAGGCGCTCTCCATCGCGCGATACTTTCGTACTATGGGCGCCAAGTCAGCGAAGCGTGTAATTTCCTGACGACTTATGGCGTTTAGGATTCCCTTGTCCGTGCAATTATTGCGAGAAGAATGAGATTACGTCCTCCTCGCGGCAATCCTTTATCCTGTCCATAACCGGGAGAATCGGCCCGATAATGATGTCTTGTTTCACGGGCTCTTGCGGTTTGGGATAGATCGCTTATGTTTGGGTGGGCGGGTGGAATTAAATTCGAACCCGTCCGATCTAAGATTCGAGGGCCAAGAAGTTTCGAACTTGGAAGCTTGGGTTCTTGGAGGTTGTCCAATGAATCTAGCCTGCTGCCTGACTTTAAGTTCAGGGCTTGAGTGGTGTCCTCCCCTTCGCGGGAATCCGGCATGGAGGGGTCAGGAATCCGGACATAGCTAGTCCTTAAGGTAGGAGAAGAGTCGCCGTATTGTTCCTCTACCACAGCAACGTGGTGGGTAGCCTGGGGAGAGTTGATCTCTCTCAGATCGGTTTTAGGCCCAATCTGATCGTAGTCTGTAGCGACTCCCAGGGCGGCGATGCGATCCAAGAGCTCGTTCAAGGAAGAGCTCCATCGGATCTAACTACTTGGCGAGTTCGAGTTAACGTGAAGATTGCTTTCGATGACCGAGAAGTCATCGTCGGTAGCGGCGACGAACAGGCGGTCATAAGAAAACCGCCTAGCGGAGAGTTTGGCGGTGGCCAAAGCTCCTTTAGCAATGGTGCCGTCTTTAAAGGCGGGATGAGGCATCCTTCGACAGCGGCGCACGGAGGAACTCTCAATGAAAGCACCAATGTCGGTGTCAAAACCGGCGGATCTCGGGTAGGGGTCCCGAACTGTGCGTCTAGGCGGATGGTAACGGGAGACAAGGGACACGATGTTTTTACCCAGGTTGGGCCCTCTCGATGGAGGTAAAACCCTACTCCTGCTTGATTAATATTGATGATATGGGTAGTACAAGAGTGGATCTACCACGAGATCGGAGAGGCTAAACCCTAGAAGCTAGCCTATGGTATGATTGTTGTTAGTCCTCTGGACTAAAACCCTCCGGTTTATATAGACACGGATAGGGTTAGGGTTACAGAGTCGGTTACAATGGTAGGAGATCTACATATCCGTATCGCCAAGCTTGCCTTCCACGCCAAGGAAAGTCCCATCCGGACACGGGTCTTCAATCTTGAAGTCTTCAATCTTGTATCTTCATAGTCATTGGTAGTGAGTCCGCCGCCTGAGCGGTGATAGTTATATGGCTATCCGGACACCCCTAATCAAAAATAGAAGCTAGGACTCCCTCAAATTTATCATACATTCGATCATGAGGCTCTGAAATATTTGAAAAGCCAATCCAATTTGAACAAACGTCATGCAAAATGGGTTGAATTTACTGAATCTTTCCCATACATCATTAAATACAAAAAGGGTAAAGATAATGTTGTTGCTGATGCTCTTTCTAGGAAAAACATGTTGTTGACACAATTGGATGTTCAAGTTCCTGGTTTAGAGAGTTTGCGTGATTTATATGCCACTGATCCTGATTTTTCAGCACCATATAAATTGTGTTCAGATGTAAAAGCATGGGAAAAATATCACATACATGATGGCTATTTGTTTAGATCTAACAAAATATGTGTTCCAGAATCGTCCGTGCGTTTGCTATTGTTGCAGGAATCACATGTCGGCGGTTTGATGGGTCATTTTGGACGTGAGAAGACTTTGCTTATGCTCGCTCATCACTTTTATTGGCCTAAGATGAGGTGTGATGTGGACAGATTTGTGAAGCATTGCATTACTTGTAATAAGGCAAAGTCTAAGCTGAAACCTCACGGTTTGTATACTCCTCTCCCTGCTCCTACTACACCATGGGAAGACATAAGCATGGACTTTGTGTTAGGATTGCCTAGGACCAGGAGAGGACATAATTCAATTTTTGTGGTAGTTGATCATTTTTCTAAGATGGCACATTTTATTGCCTGCCACAAAAGCGACGACGCGTCGCACATTGCTAATCTCTTTTTCAGGGACATCGTGCGCTTGCATGGAGTACCAAAGACAACTGTTTCTGATCGTGACGTGAAGTTTTTGAGCTATTTCTGGAAGACAATTTGGGGAAAGCTGGGGACAAAGTTACTATTCAGCACTACTTGTCATCCCCAAACAGATGGGCAAACAGAGGTGGTAAATCGCACACTATCTACGTTGTTGCGATCCATGATAAAGAAGAACCTGCGTGAATGGGAGGAGTGTTTACCGCATGTGGAGTTTGCATATAACAGGGTGGTACATTCCACAACTCAGTTCTGTCCATTTGAGGTGGTCTATGGTTTTAAGCCAATTACACCACTTGATTTGCTGCCCCTTCCAATTCAAGAGAGAGTGAACATGGATGCATCCAAGAGGGCAGATTTCGTGAGGAAGATACACGAGAAGACTAAAGAAGCCATTGAAAAGAAGGGCAAGTACATGGCTGATCGTGTTAATAAGAAGAGAAAGGAGGTGTTGTTTCAGCGGGCGACATGGTGTGGGTACACTTTACAAAGATAGATTTCTGAGCGGCGCAAGTCCAAGTTGAAACCAAGAGGTGATGGACCATATAAAGTGCTTGCCAAGATTAATAATAATGCATACAAAATTGATCTTCCGATGAAGAGTTTGCGTGAGTAATCGTCCAACGTCGCTGATTTGACGCCATATCTTTGGAGAAGACCTTGGTGCGTCATGATCGGCGCCTTTTCAAGGGGGAGGATGATGAGGACAACCCTACTCCTTTACCATCATTTTCAATGAAAGATGATATTGCACAAGACAAGTTCAATGAAATCAGAATTGGACTAATTACAAGAGCACGTGCAAAACTACTTGAACAACAGGTGAATTCACTCTTAGTTGAATCTGACATTTGTGTTAATCAGAATTTTGTACTGCCTAAGTCTTTGCATATTTGTATGATCAGATTTGAAGAGAAGGCAAGCTTGGCACGTGGAGATGAAGAATTGCAGCAAGAAGAACTTCTACTGATGTCTAATATCAGCAAGTGCACGAGGGAGGAGAGGGAGGCAAGTGCACAAAATAAACAGAAGGAAAATCAGAACCGGACTCGGATTGACAGCCAGGAGGCCCGTAATTGGTATACGTGCAGAATCCGTGTCCGTGCTCCAAATAAGGCGTTTAAATACAATTTGGATAGCTTGACTCGTGTGCTTTCCAAATTGTATACTCGCAGCCCGCAATTCCCGATGACCGAGTCGCAGTCACCAAAACAATACAACGGTTGTTTTTGCCAGTTTTTTCAGATAGATTCATTTAAGTTAGGAAAGTTAGAGATAAGTTGGATTTCGACCCCAACACTATGTTGGATGTCCAGGGGTCTTTATATACCCTTGTAAGTCGTGGATTTTAGGGTTAGACCATGTTCTGATTAAACTCATATCAGACTGAATTTCTTTAAGCATTCCTCTGTACTCATATTCCTCTTTGCATCGATCAGGAATATTTACCTACACCAAATCTGTTTCGATAGGGTGTAATTGCTACTGAAAGTCAAGTGCTATCTGCCGTTCCATTGGGAATTGGGAGATTGCAGAATCGCTTCATGGTCGGCAGCTACGTGCGCAAGTGTGTGGTGTTGCGAATATCCATAGGGTTGAAGATATGTTGCATTGGCAACGGGAGAACAACCGGAGAGTTCGAGAGCATCTCACAAGTTATCCAGCAAGTTCAACATCGACATCCTCCGCTCACTGAGAAGATCGGGCCACCCCATATCAAATCTCGTGGTAGATCAACTCTTGTAATACTCATATTCATCAAGATCAATCAAGCAGGAAGTAGGGTATTACCTCCATGGAGAGGGCCCGGACCTGGGTAAACATCGTGTCCCTTGTCTCCTGTTACCATCGACCTTAGACGCGCCATTCGGGACCCCCTACCCGAGATCCGCCGGTTTTGACACCGACAGTATGCTTGCAAGACTTCTAGGAAACAGCGCCACCACCAAGTGTAAAAACATAACCACATGTGGCCTTAATCTCATCAGCAACAGATATCGAGTTTGAGTCACTATAACCCTCTAGTACCCTTGGATACCCGGTGTAGTGAATCCCATAGCTCGCAGTACCTTTCAAATAGCGCATAACTCTCTCAAGCGCATGCCAATGATCATCTCCCGGTTTTGACACAAACGACCCAGCTTGCTCACAGCAAAAGAGATGTCAGGCCTCATGGCACTCGCCAAATATATAAGTGAGCCAATAATCAGAGAATACCTCAGTTGATCTCTAGCAATCTGTTGATTCTTTCGAAGCAACACACTATCGTCATATGGAGTTGGAGAAGGCGTGCAGTCGCTATACCCAAAACGACTCAAGATCTTTTCCACATAGTGAGACTGAAGCAGTGTGATCCCACCATTCTTATCTCTCAACAGCTTGATGTTTAAGATAACATCGGCTGCTCCTAGATCCTTCATCTCAAAACAGCGAGATAAGAAATCCTTAACCTCCTTGATTAAATCAAGTTTGGTTCCAAAGATCAGTATGTCATCGAAATACAGACAAAGAATAACTCCTTCGCCCCCACCATGGCGATAGTACACGCACTTGTCACCATCGTTTACTACAAAGCCGGCAGTAGTTAATGTTCTTTCGAACTTCTCATGCCACTCCTTAGGAGCTTGTTTAAGGCCATATAAAGACTTTAATAACTTGCACACCTTTCCTTCCTGACCAGGTACTACAAAACCATCTGGCTGGTCCATGTAAATTTCCTTCTTCAACTCTCCATTGAGGAAAGCCGTCTTAACGTCCATTTGATGAACGAGAATACCATGTGAGGCAGCCAGTGATAGTAGCACCCGAATTGTGGTCAGTCTGGCCACGAGTGAGTAAGTATCAAAGAAGTCTTCACCTTCTTTCTGGGTATAACCCTTAGCCACAAGTTGTGCCTTGTACTTTTCAATCGTACCATCAGGTCTAAGCTTCTTCTTGAACACCCACTTACATCCTATAGGTTTGCACCCATAAGGACGGTCAGTGATCTCCCAGGTTCCGTTAGCTAAGATGGAATCCATCTCACTACGAACAGGTTCCTTCCAGTAGTCAGCATCAGGAGATGCATAGGCTTCTGAAATAGTCCTGGGTGTGTTATCCACGAGGTACACAATGAAATCATTACCAAAGGACTTTGCAGTCCTCTGTCTCTTACTCCTCACAGGAGTTCCATTGTCACCCTCAACAGGATTCTCAATGTGTTCCATCGCAATGGTGGGTTCAGGAATTACAGCGAATTCCTCACTAGATGGAGTAGGTATCTGCTGATTTGATGAACTCGACATATCCTTCATAGGAAATATGTCCTCAAAGAAAGTTGCATCATTCGACTCCATAATCGTACCAACATGCATGTCGGATACCTCAGATTTTATTATTAAAAATCTATAGCCAATGCTATGAAAAGCATAGCCCAGAAGAACACAATCCACGGTTTTTGGTCCAAGCTTGCGCTTCTTGGGAATTGGTATGTTGACTTTCACCAAACAACCCCAAGTACGCAGGTAAAGAGTTTCGATCTTTTTCTTTCCCATTCCTCAAATGGAGTCATGGTCTTATGCTTTGTGGGAACTCGGTTTAGGACATGACACACAGTCATTAGCGCCTCCCCCTACCATTTCTTGGAGAGACCCGATGTGTCTAATATGGTGTTAACCATATCAGTTAGAGTTCGGTTCTTTCTTTCGGCTACCCCATTTGACTGAGGTGAGTAGAGAGGCGTCCTCTCATGGATTATACCATGTTCCGCACAAAATATATCAAATTCATTGGAAAAATACTCTCCACCATGATCAGACCTAAGTCGTTTAATTTTTCGATCAAGTTGGTTCTCTGCCTCAGCTTTATAGTTTTTGAAGAAAGTTAAAGCCTCATCTTTTGATTTCAGAAGATACACATAACAATATCTAGTGGATTCATCAATCAACATCATGAAGTATCTCTTTCCACCTTTTGTCAACACGCCATTCATCTCACAAAGATCAGAATGTATAAGCTCTAGTGGCGCCAAGTCTCTTGCCTCTGCAGTCTTATGGGACTTGCGAGGTTGCTTAGCTTGCACACATACTTGGTACTTGGAGCCTTTGACAATAGAGATTTTCGGAATTAAATTCATATTGGCTAGCCGCGTCATGCAACCAAAGTTAATGTGACAAAGTCGTGAATGCCAAATATCAGACTCATTATTGTGGCAAACATTATTAATAACTTTAGTGCAAATATCTGACAAAGACAGGCGGAACAAGCCTCCGCTCTCATAGCCTTTTCCAACAAATTGTCCATACTTAGAAATTACAACTTTATTGGACTCGAAAACCAACTTAAAACCATCTCGACATAAACGGGAACCGCTAACAAGATTTTTATTGATGGACGGCACATGATGAACGTTCTTCAGACGTACGGTCTTCCCCGAAGTAAACTTCAGATCAACCGTACCGACACCTCGAACAATGGCATGTGACCTGTTCCCCATCAGCACGGGAGAAGTCCATGTGACCTGGTAAGAAGAAAACATGGAGGCTTCAGCACAAACATGTACATTGGCACCGGTGTCAATTAACCAATCAGGAGATTGAAATACTGAAAGGATGGTAGGAACAATATTGTACCCAGATTCCTTCATATCAGTATCACCGATGACAACATTAGCGGACTTGCCGCTCTTCTCATGTTCGCGCTCCTCAAAGCGGTTAGGACACTTCGGAGCCCAGTGATTAGGATCACCGCAGACATGGCAAAGTCCCTTCCCCTTCTTATGAGAATTCTTCTTGAAGTTGGTAGAATGTGATGGCTTGTTCTTTGTATCAAACTTGCCTTTGCCCTGCGTTTTGTTCTTGTTGTTTTTGAACTTGTTGGGCTGGAAGTTCTTCTTCTGTACCATGTGGGCACTAGAAGCTCCCTCAGCAACTCGAGCACGTGTGTCCTTTGCTCTCGCCTTCTCTTCAACATCAAGAGTACCAATGAGATCCGCAAGAGAAAACTCCTGTCTCTTGTGTTTTAGGGAAGTAGCAAAATTATTCCACGAAGGTGGAAGCTTGGCAATGATGCCCCCAGCAACAAATTTGTCTGGCGACACACACTTGAAGTACTCAAGTTCTTTTGCGAGCGACTGTATCTCATGAGCCTGCTGTACAACAGATCGCTCATCAATCATCTTGTAGTCATAGAATTGCTCCATGACGTACAACTCGCTGCCGGCGTCCGAGGCACCAAACTTGGCCTCGAGCGCCGCCCACATGCCCTTGCCGTTGTCAAACGACATATACAAATCCACAATGGAATCATCAAGAACACTCAGAAGAGCGCCTTTAAAGAGAGTATCAATCCTCTCAAAAGTTTACAGTTGTGCTGGATTAAGATCGCCCTCAGGCTTGCCCTTAATGGCGTCATAGCAGCACATGGTCTGAAACCAGTAGACTGCTCTTGTGCGCCACCTCTTATATTGCACCCCCTTAAAGGCAGGCGGCTTCAAATGCGCAGCAAAACCACTCGGAGTAAATTGCCTATGATCAGGTTTTTGGATTGTTGGAAATATGAGCAAATTACTACGAGATTTAATCCGAATGAACAGAAGATAAATCATGACAGCAATAGCAGAGATTAAACTAATCATGCGAACTAGCATAATAGATGAACAGATCACATCTAAGGCACATACTAGAAACAGGAATTCTACCACGATCTCGAACAGGAAGGATAGAATCACATACGGTGTAGCGGGAGCAGCACCGCCGGCGTTGACGTTGTCGCCCATGTCGTCGAGGACGAGGTCGGGGAAGAAGTCGTCGTTCGCAAAGTCGTCGCTGCCAGCAGTCGCGCGAGTGCGCTCCCCAAAAACCTGATCGCCCCTCTCCCGTGTAGGATCACGAGAGGCGGGGTTCCGGAGGCCTGCTGTCCCTTCTCCCGGTGCATGCCGAAAGGAGGGATGGAGAAGACTTGCTTGGCGGCGCAATGATATGGAACGGTGATGCGAAACCATATGAAGCGGCAGCGGCTAGGGTAGACGTCTGCCTGACTATATAGTGCGGGCCGGGGTAGGTCGTGGGAGTAAACCCCATGTCTGAGTCGTCACGATCCAAAAGAATCAAAAAAGTTCAGTAATTAACGCGTCCGTTAATTATTAATTAATGACTCGTTAATTTTTCCCGAGCAGCAAAAATATAGACAACGTGCATAGCTCTGTCCTCGGCTCAATCCTGCAACCCGCGGCGCGGCGAGCGAGGAGGAGGAGCGCACGTATAGGTCTCCTCTTCTCATACTCATACAAGTGATAAAAGAGCTCACCTTATAAAAAGGTGCAACTCTCTCTCAACTTCCGGGATGGGACTAAACTTTAGTCTCACTCACACCACTCACATGTGTGCATGAATGGGTTAAGAGAATTTTAGAATTTTAGTTGGGCTTTGGGCCAAAGGGCTACTAGCAACATTCCAACAACTACAACGGGAGCGGTGAGGGGCTGAGGGCAGAGGGATTATTTTTTTTGAGGAAAACAGCATGACTTTGTTCTGTATTTTTATTGATTTTCCAAAAATATGTACAGAAGTTTCTATACATAAAACATAAAAGAAGAACTAAGGAAAAAGCTATACAGGGAAATGAATAAGCTAACAAAGGCTAGCAGGGCAGAGGGATTGGCCGCATCAAAGCTTTCGGTGACAGTTAGAGATTTGGCTAGGGTTTGGGAACTAGAGAATATGATGATGCGGGTTAATGTTTTAGGATTTACAAAGACAGGGTACATTTTTATGTAAATCTATTACAATTCATTACTAGTACAGGACGAAATTGTGTGCCACGTGCCGCCACGGGAGAGATTAGTAGTACAAAAATGAACCCGCATCAAGCAACGGACAAGTGTCACTGCAAAGTTCAAGAGAACTGAACTGTATCCACTCATTACTTTATCCACCCCAATACATGCTACACTGATTTAGTTTTAGAACACATTTCATACATCCTTTAATCAGCAGCTAGCTTCCGAAGATCCATCTTGACAAATGAACAGACAGTTACTCCCTGCTCTCGAACTGGGCAGAAAATGACGTCCTGGATCCATACAGTATAAACCAACAACTCCATGCAGCTAACCTTGTATCACTCTGGATGTGAAAGAAAAAAGCTCCAAGAGCTAAAACTCAAGAGTAGCAACCAGATATAAGTAAAGGTATTATTTCCCATAAAAAGAGTGCTGTACACAACCTCCAAATATCTGCTATTGTGATTTTTTCAGTGCTCAGTCACTCGCACTAGCCATACCAATCAGCTTCAGCATGTTCCGATCCTCCTTGAATCTCTCAAGGACCGTCCCCTTGACAAGCTCCAGCTTTTCATCATTTGATCCCTTCACTTGTATCCCCCAACATTCAATAACTTCTGGTCTGAACCTGCTCGTGCTGGAAAGGGGAGGATTAGTGAATGTGCTGGAGCTAAATGAGTGCCCTTGATCGAAACCCGCAGAGAGGAAGAGGCCAAAGTGATGTGGCTTGCCTCCAAAGCCGATGCCATTTGGAATGTTCTCAGAGGTGAAGTTTACAGCACACTGTCAAAATAAGCTAATTGTGTAAAATCGCTCCTACACCACTTCACCCTTGGGGATGATGAATGACAATACATTCAGTAAATAAAAGAAGACAAGATAGGCCTACCCATTGCAAACTTTTGTTTGCTCCTGTAGGGCGAAATATGGACGCTTCGGGATATAATTTGAAAAGGAATGTCTTCATGTCACCATAAAAATCACTGTGCCTTTCCCATGGTTGTGATGCATATGCACCATAAATGGAACCTTCAGTATCTTTAATAACCAGAACAGTCTGTGCATCTCCGTTCCTATAAAATAAGGAAGATGCCAAGAATTATGTACACAGCGAAAAATCTACACATAAAAGTCGCCATCATGGAATAAGCCATCAAGCTTGTTCACAGATCTATATAGAGAACATCAGTGCAAGATAAGTATATTTTAGGTCTTTATTTATTTTCTGCCCTTAGTTGTAACACACTGCTCATTCCTGCCCCTAAGTCGAAAAATGCTCTTTTGCACTTCTAGCCTAGGAATCGAGCCTTCAACATGACCAGAACATCAAAATATTCAACAGTACTCACGTCACATTGCCTAAGAAAGTGTTGAAGCTTTGTCCATGAAGAGAACTGTGATATAGAAGCTTCCACTCTTGCACATCATGCTGAGAGAAGCCACCTCCTATATGCCAAGCATACTCTTTATTTAAGAGTAGCAACTCGGAGGAGATGTTTTCTGGATAATGAAGTAGAGGTACCTGGAAGCCGGCTCTGCCTACAAAATAGAACAACTCAACAGAAGCATAAAAGAATATAACATAACATCCAGGTTAGGATTGGCTTTCATATTTCTACAATCAGATTTGAGAACAGAGGATACATATTTTTATTCAGTTTAAACAAATTAAATACTAAAAACATGCTAGAGTAACAAACATGTACTCCCTCCGTCCCATAATATAAAACGTTTTTGCAAGCTAAAATAGCTTGCAAAAACGAGAACGGCATTTTGGAGCTCCGCCTCCATGGAGGCCTAATTTTTTGAAAATTTCAAAATTCATATCTTCAGGTTTCAAAAAAATCTGAAAAAAATTGTACAAGTACACAAGGATGTGATGTGTATGTGTGTAAAATTTCAGAATGAAATACCTTGAGATGCGATCTGTGCAAAAAGAACAAATTCATGGACTTTTGGGATGAATAGTACCATGTGTTGAAAAGCCACAGATTTATCTTTTTTGCACAGCCCTCATTTCAGCGTATTTCGTTCTGAAAATTTACACACATGTGTGTTAAGCCTCCATGTATGTCTGTATTTTTTACAGAATTTTTTGAAATGTAAGAATATGAATTTTGTTGAATTTTGAATTTTTCAAAAACCGGCCTCCATGGAGACCGAGCTCCAAAAGCAATTTTCGTGCAAAAGCGTCTTATATTGTGGGACGGAGGGAGTAGGTAAGAAAATGACACACAAGTGTGTGGCCATGTGGTAGATCACTAGTGGGGTGGGATAAGAATGATGTTTCTAGGCTCGCTTGGAATAAATGACCACGAATACACAGAGATATGGCCTCATAAATTTCAAGAAGAGAGAGGCTCTCTTGTACTGGCTGGCAGGTCAATCTTTAAGTAAAGCCATAGACCACGGTCATCTGCAGCCATTGACCACCTTATTCCAGCAGAGTAGCCAAAACCATGTGCCTTGTTGGCAACACTCACAGACCCAAGCAAGAAAAAGTTAGCAACTGCCAAGTACAAGGCCTCTGTCTGATATGCTGGTGCCCATGTTAACAATGTGTTGCAGTCTGCTTTCAGGTTCACTCAGTTGCACACTTTTGCTATCCCATTCAAACAGACATGTGGAATCACCTATGTATAGCACGTTTACTTAATTGGATCATAGATTGCTCAAGTGATTTCTTTAAATTGTGTTATTAAAGACATATTGACATACTTTGCCTCTTGGCAACAGCATCATGTCTTCAATCTTCGCCAACAGAAGTTTCAGATTCAGACTTACCCTAAAATAGGAAACAGTGGCAATATAATTCTAGTGTACGTCCGCTGAAGTATGATCAGCACCAAAGTGTATTTGAGAAAGATAGAGAGCTGAGATTTGTTGCTAGAAGTCTAGAACTGACAACAGTAGTACCTCAAGCTTATTTATTTTTTATGGTCTTAAAACTCTGGTGAATGGTGATTTCACTATGTCAGACTAGTAGTACCTCAACAGCAGTAAATATTTGTCAACTACATGTCTTGCTTTTTTCACATACATAAGAGATACTTTGGTGCTCCAGAGCAGTGCGAGTGCAAAACAGCACAAACTTCACTTGCCTGTTGAGTGTGTCAGTAAAAGGCGAATTAGAGAGCCAGGAGGAACAGTTTGAAGAAAACGCCAGTTGTACTGTTCATATGTATATGAACTCAAGCAAGATCATATTTGACTATTAAAAGCATAATTATTCTAATGCAATAAATAGGAGCACACTTCTGTCATGATGCAGCTACAAGGAATACACATCTTTTTTTTTGGAAAATCTGCAGAATGGCAACACATACCTGAGTCAGGAGGCATCAACAAACTTCCAAGGAATTTCCTCAGTGATGGCATGACAATACACCAGTTTCTAAAGTCTGATAATGACATAGACTTCTCAGAGACCCCTTCAGCATCCTTTGAAAATACCGCAGAGTTGAGAAATGCTTCAAATGTACTCTTGTTTGAACCTTCCTTGGCTTCCTTATTATTTGCAAATATGGTTTCATGAATGGACGCCAATACAGCTTCCAGATCAGACCTGACAATGCATGAAAGAGAAAGCGTAGGAGTAAGTGATTTGTCAAGTAAAACCTACAGTGAATACAAATATCCAAGGACAGATACTCTGAAAAAAACACAGTCCTGAGTACAAATATCTAAGGACAGATACTCTGAAAAAATATTTGGAAGTGGCAGCTTTCGCTACAAACATAAACAAAATCATCATCTAAGGAGTTAGATATTGGCAACTGACATACCAACATATCAGAAGAAGACTCAATTCTACCAGCACATTCAAGAAATACCTTGTTAAGATACTATCTCCCATCACATCGCACAGTTGAAAAATGAACTCATCGGCTTCATCTTTAGTTCCCCTTTCATATGTTGCCTACATGTTACAAAGAGATGGATATCAAACAACGGAACATAAAGGAAAAAACCTAGCAAGACATATGGCATTCCCTAGCATTGGAAGGAATACTAAAGGATGAATTAGCATAGCAACTGAAGAACAATAAAACTGCTATTGGAAGTTTTTTTTCTTTCTGAAGACTTAAGGTTTATGCGATTGAAGTAGTGTGTATATGTATCTAACCAAGCTAATCGTGCAATAAAAAGTACCAATAGCAATCAGTTTCGATAAAACAGCAACAACAACGACAAGATAGCAACTTAAAATCAGTCTAAAAGCAAGCAGAGCATCCAGTATCATACTATGACATAGAAAGTAGAAACGCGTGTCTTCCTTTTCTTTTAGCTTGTATTGCAGTACAAATGCAGCACTATACCAACAAATTTGTCCAATCTACCACGACTTCCAAAAGGGAACTAAGGAACTGAAGCAAGAGTAGGACAAGGGGGCCAACTTTGGAGACGATCAAACCCTCGAAGGTGACTCCATCTTCCACGCTGCTCTCCTTCGCCACTAACTGGAATAGCCTATCGCCGAGCGCGCCACGTACCCCGAAATAATCCTGCGTAAGATAGATCACTCCCCATCAGAAAACGGATTCCGGATCCACCCGAATCCAATCCCCGTTGCAAACTTTTGCGCCTGCGAGCTCACAAGGAAAACGGGGCGGGATATGGCGCGCCCCTGGGTCCCCGACTGCGCGGCGAGCGAGGAGAAGCGCGCGCGCAGGTCGTCCAGCGCCTGCTTCGAGAAGGCCCTACGGAAAGTGGAGACGGAGAGATGAGATCACCACATGATGCTCGCAAATTGCTGCGGGGGTGAAGCAGCAGCTGCCGTGGCGGTCCCAGCGCTTCGAAGCTGTGGTACCTGGAGGCCATGATGAAGCTGGCAGAGGAGGCGGACGAGGGAGACGCCTGTGAGTTACCCATCGCCGCCACCGGTGGGGCCGGCGCACGGTGCGGTGGCGCCGGGAAAGTCGGTGGCGAGCAGCGAACACCACAACCAGCTGCCAATTTTCCTTTGGGAAACGTTTAGACCCGGCGCGCCGGCCGAATCGTTCCGCCGGTTGCACGCGCGTAGTTGATTAAAGCAAAATCGTACGACTCGTTTTCGTTTTGGCTACAGCTGGCTGGGTCACGTGACCCACTTCCCATCACACACGATTCATCCTTATCTCTTCGCGAGGATAGGATCCTGGGACCTTTCTTCCTCCTCCGTTTCTTTACTGCTCCATTCTTATCTCAGCCCGTAGCAAAAACTTGCGCGCGTGCTGAATCCCTGGCACCATCGACCACCATGCACAAGCTTTTTCAATCCTCGCCATCATGAGCTTTGACCACCCGCACTGATGGGGGCTGCACGCTGCTGCACGGTTATGGAGCTGTGATGGTGGAGGGCGAGGGATGCCGGCGGTCATGGGCTGAACCAGTGAATGACGATGCTACAACCACGCTACTTTTTTGCTGGAACCAGCTACGCGTGGAGCTACAACCAGCACTGCAGGGAGCTGCAACCAGCGTGTGGTGCTACAACCAACAGAGGGCGGCAGCGGACATCGATATTTTTGCTGGAACCATGTGTCTGGCAATTTTTTTACTGGAACCGGATATGGGACCAGCATGGCGGAGGAGCTGCATCGCCGGATTTGCTGGAACCAACGGATGCGAGATGCTGGAACCATTTGATTTTGTAGCTGCAATCATGATTACAAATGCTGGAATAGATGAGCTGGAACCATGACCTCAAGATGTTACGTCGGGCAATAGTGTTTTTCTACAACTGACGCCGAGCAATGTTACATCCGTCATCGAAAAAAGCTGGAACCAGCAATAGGCATAGATGCCACCAGCGTCCACAAAAGCTGCAACGGCGGTGACCAGGGACGAGACCAGTGCTAGTGTGCTACAACCGGCAATGGCATTTGCTACAACCGGCATCGATAAATAAACCAGTGAAACCAGCAATGGCGTTTGCTACGACCGACTTCGGTGGCTATGGCACTGGTTTTGCGGCTACGAGCAACTACAACGGTGCTACATCCGCTGTCGGCGGGAGCTGCAACCGGCATGCCCCTGCGACAGAGCTCGACGAGTAAGGCCACGGCGGCACCCCTCGCCCAGGAGCTCGACGACCCCATGGCCATGGACAGTGTTCACTTTTTGCTGCATGGTGATACAACTAGTTATGTGCAACGTGCAAAGCTGCAACCGACACCTGAGAAAGGTACAACCGACCATGAAATACGTTTAAACCGGAGATGGCAGAAGCTGGGAGGGTGGGGGCAATGCTGCAACCATGATAGAAAAAGTTTTAACAATATATGAAAAAAGCACCAACCAGGCATTGTGAAAAGGGAAAAGCTACAACCGTTGACTAAAAAAGCTTCAACTGTAGAAACCGGCGTCCAAAATTGCCAGAACGGGCTGCTTCTTCGAACGGCGACCATGGTGACCATGGTGTTTTTTTTCTTTTCTTTTTTTGTTACAACCGGTATATATTTTTGCTGCAACCGATGATTTGTTTTGCTACACCCGTTTCATTTTTTTCTACATTCATTCATGGCCGAGCTAAGTCCCGGGACGACATCGCCTTTTCTTGCTGCAACCGTTGTAGTTTTTGCTACACCCGTCGAGGAATTTTGCTACATCCCCTTTTTTCCTCGTGGAGCTGCAAGCTCGACGGCGGCGATGAGGATTTTTTTCTGCAACCATTGTCTTCATTTGCTACGACCGACATGGGAAAAATACTACAACGGGCATCTCTGTTTTTTGCTGAACGAGTCAATCATTGATGAGGCGGAGCTGCATCCATGATTTTTTTTGCGACATGGGAAAAAAGCTACAACTCGCATGATTTTTTGCTGGAACCAGCTTTAGCATCGGTCAGCCAGAAAACACTAGTAGATTTCCTACCACGGGTCAGCTCGGGGATCTCCGGCGACTGCGGGCAGCCAGAACGGTGAGCACGGACGGCCGGGGCGACAAGCGCGGGGCGGCGCCATGGCGGTCTTGACGAAGCACGGCGGCGCCCTTGCCGGGCGACGAGCGATCGGGCGGCAGCCGGGCGACGAGCGCGGGCGGCGCCATGGCGGGCGACAGCGCCACAGCGGCGAGGCGACGAGCACGACCGGTGCCAAGGCGGCAAGCGCGGGCTTCGTGGTCGCGCATCCATGGCGGCCTTTGACTGGCTCGCTCCTCTCTCTATTTGTTGGAGACGAGGATAAGGTAAGGAAAAAATAGAATAGGAAGCTGCAATCTGATGGTCTCGTGCAGCCAGATCGGGCGGCTGGGGGCAGACCGACCGAAACTTTCGGCCGGCGCACCGGCGGCCAGTGCTGCCCTTGCTGCCCTTTTCCTTTTCCTTTGGAACGACAACTGCACGGCCCATCGCGCCACCAAGGGACGCTTTGTGCAGCGCCATTCTTTTTCTTCCTAAATATAAACTTTAAAGGTTAATAACTAATTCCTCGATGGCCTGTTTGGTTATTTGCAACGATCCAGGCATCAACCGCCCCGCGAGTCGTCCGATCCAACTGGATCGTGCGGCGCTCGTCTCTTCCTGGCGCGTCCCTCGCGTGACACATCTATCATGAGACTCACCCACCGCCTCATCCACTTTGAGAAAATTGGCTATTTGCCACTTTCAATAAGTGGCTTCTCAAAATTGCCACTTTGAAGATTGGCTTCGCAAAAATACCACTCAGCTCGTTGCCCCCTTGATTACCATGCCACTTCCCTTCTTTTACTGATTTTCCGTTTTCTTTTCCATTTGTAAGCACTAGAAAAGACCAAACCACCCCTACGGCTGTGTACACGCACGTAAAAGAAAAGGCTGTATGGAGTATTATCCAATCGACACTTGAAGCCGACGAGAGCGCGCCAGCCGCTGAGAATACTGTGCGTGCTGCAGCGCCGATCTCCTCGACCTCGTGTGCCGCCAATCGCCTTATCTCGTCGACGCTAGTGCCGCTAACTGCCTCGACGCCCCATGCCACCGATCGCGTAAACGCAGCGTTTCGCCGATCTCCTCAACGCAGTGTGTCTTCGATCTCCTCGTGTCGCGGATCGCCTGGTACCATAGTGGTCGCATGGATTCTGGACAGTATTATGTCATTGTCTTCTCATCTCACTGACTTCACGTTCCATTCGGGGGTAATCAGCTGAATCCATTGGTGTGTGACTTTCAGTCAAAATTGTTCACCAATAAAAGTTGGAATATTCTTCAGCAACACATTTGGGTGAATGTTCACATAGGTCGAGCAACATCCCTGAACCAACACGAGAGCATAGCAGCTACAGTCTTTGAGAAATTTGCATAGCAGCATAGCAACAGCCAACAGCACATCAGATGATGTAAGAGAAGTGGCATGATCACAGCTGATACCCGAGCATCATGATAATATAACACACCAATGCAACTCAACAACACTCTTTCACTCTAGAAAACTGAATCTGTGAGTTTCTCTGCAGATCATCCTTGCTCGAGGCAGTCGTCTAGAGGAAAACTTGCCAGCCGACAGCAGCTCCTCCGCGGTCACGTGCCATCTCGCTCCGCCTCCTCCCGTCTCCTGGGACGTGCCCTCCCTCCTCATCCCAGGCAAGCGGCCCGGCGACCGGGACGGGCGGCGCGAGCATCGAGCAAGCGGGTTGGCTGAGTGGCGACGCCATACGAGCAGGTGGGACGAACAACGATGATGGTCGGGCGGAGTGAGCAGCGAGCGATCGAGCGACGCGAGCGGCGACGGCAATCGGGCGGGCGGCGCCCCAGGCGATCTTACGACGGCGAAAAAACAAGATAAGAATACTCTGTACGTGTACACAGCCTTAGGGGTAATTTGGTCTTTTCTGATTCTTGCAACTGAAAAAGGGAAAAGGAAATCAGTAAAAGAATGGAAGTGGCATGCAACGGGTTGAGTGGCAATTTTGCGAAGCCAGTCTTCAAAGTGGCAATTTTGTGAAGCCACTTATTGAAAGTGGCAAATAGCCAATTTTCTCCATCCACCTTATCTGTTCTCTCTCGTCGTCTTCTTCCTTTGATTCCCCTTTCCTCCTTTCCATCCACCCGTCGCTGCAAAACGCGCTGATACCGAAGACAAGGTGCCGACCACCACTCCTAGGCACTGGCTTGCACACACGGGGCGTTTGCTGCTGCAAGATTCACCGTCGCAACCGCTTGCTGCGTCGCAGCATCTTTGTCGCCGTCGTGCTGCGTCGCAGTATCCACCATCGCCGCCGCGTGCTTCGTCACAGCCCCGTCGCCGTCGCACTGCGTTGCAGTGAAGCATCGCCGGCGCCATGGGATGCTGCGGTGGAGCTTCGACGGGGCAGCCGGTGCTGCGATGGAGCACTGTCGCGCGGTGGTGGGGCTACAGTGAAGCTTCGCCGGCGGCCGTCGAGGTCCTACGAATCTTGGATGGAGCACGGTGGTACATTCTTCCTTTTTATGACCCAAAGATGTTAGAATACATTACAAGCATGCTTTGAGTACGCGTACTGAAAGAAAAGTTGAGTTAAAATTAAATTATGTCCTGCTAAAATCTTTCTCCTTGCAGATTGGGGCTGAAGACTGCAAGTTGGTCCGCTCTGGAAGCTGCTGCGACTGCAAGGAGATTGTGGGGAAGATAATGAAGCAAGTGAGAGCCGAATCTGAGCAAAATGGACTAAGATGCAAGACGTGCTGGAGCAGGTCAGGCTAGAGATGCAAGAGCTGCAGTCTTCCAGGGATACATGGCAGCGCCGTGCAATTGCTTCTTACATCAGTCTTGGTTCCTTGAATTCCGCGGTTAGTGGCCTCTACTTATGCTTGCATCATCAGTGCCTAGAAATGTTTGTTGGGTTTACATACCTGTTGTGTTTTGTTTAATATCGTGTCAAAAGTGCACCCAATTTTGGAATTCAGACTAAGAAGTATTGGCTGAACATAAAGAGTACTCACTTCAAGTTGGGATTCTGTTCTTGCAACCTTGATTTCTTACTCTAGAGTTATTACTTCTCTGTGAAAGCAAAATAGTTTCCACTCTAGTTTCAGACTGAGTTTTTTATTATAAAAGTTCCAGAATGAGTTGAACACACCCTTCACATCTACACATTTCAGATATTCAAATTATAGCCACTGATGTTGGTATCTGAAGAAAATTCTTGTTAAAATTCACCAGATGATGGAGTGGAAACAACATGCGCAGGCGTCGGAACAACAATATGAAGCGCTGCCAGGGCTGCAGCGCAGCGCTGATGGGTTGTCGAAGCTCCGGCGAGGGTCGCAATGAAGCGCCATCGGGGCTGCAGTGAAGCGCCGCGGGGGTTGTCGAAGCTCCGGCGAGGGTTGCAATGAAGCACCGCGGGGGTTGTCAAAGCTTCGGTGAGGGTTGCAATGAAGCGCCGTGGGACTGCAGTGAAGCGTCGCGGGGGTTGTCGAAGCTCCGGCGAGGGTTACAATGAAGCGCCACAAGCTACTGCCATGGGAGGTATTGCATGGTGCTGTGACCCGTGTATCTCGCCGCCGGCGGAAACTGACAACGGAACATGCGTGGTGCTGCGCGCGAGGGGCGGAGCTTCAATGCATCACCGGTTTTGCTATGGAGCATCGCTGGGGTTGCTATGGAGCATCACCGGTGGTATGTAGCATCCTCGGGCCGCTGGAGCATAATCGGTGTTGCATTGGAGCATCCCGGAGCATCGCCGGTCTTGGTATGTAGCATCCTCGGGCCGCTGGAGCATCATCGGTGTTGCAATGGAGCATCCCGGAGCGTTGCCGGTGTTGCGATGGAGCATCGCGGGGCCGCCGGAGCATCAACGGTACTTCATGGGGATGGTCGCAGTAGCGTCGTTACTGCAACCCGGTGCTGCAACCATGAGCTCGCCAGCGCTGCAGCCGTGGCCGTTGTGTGGCGAGCTTGTCGGCGTTTTACTGTGAGTTGACCAGCAACGCGGCTGCTGCATGACTATTGCAAGCTAGCAAGCATTCCTGGTAGTTGTAATTGCTACAGGGAAGACTGAACATGTTAGGGCGGAAGTGATCGATGGTGTGATCCTGCCATGGTCCATGGAATCATGCGACTCTAATCAAATTTTGTTGGTGCAAATCAACGGCTGCCTAGGCAGATGATTTCTCTAGGAAATCATCCGGTTGATCCCTAGCAGTCGCCCGATCTCAATCAGTCCAGCTGGATGCGATTTTCGGAGTTTTGGCTTTGGAGTCACGTTTGATCGTGTGCAAATACTCTTGGGTCTGCATGGGACGTTTCTTAAAGCACCTCTAGGTCTAGCTTTGGAGGCATGCTTGAATCGGCCGTTTTTTCAGAGTCAGACCCGTGCGATGCGAGGGGTCACACATGGGTGGTGGCAGTTTTCACTAAAAACATGGGTGGGGGCGCCCTAACACCCTTTTTCACCTCTCTCTCTCACACACACACACACATCTGCGACGACCACAAGATCTGCACGGCGAGCACTGCTGGTCATACATAGGAGGCAAGCTCTGGACAGTGATCACCGGCGGCGAGCACCAACTTCAACCCCCCCCCCCCTCTCTGCGTCAATGACGGCAATGCCCTTTGTCCTCTCTGTAGCATCAATTTTTCTGCGGTCGCGTTCAATTTATCATTGATTGTATGTTGCACGCATTCGATTCAAGGTTAGACTTCGACTTTGGACCTATTGAATCGATTCTGATAAGGGATTCGAGGGTTTTCATACATACAGGGTACAAATTTCACTAGCACGGGGTGAACATACCTTACATCGGGACCCTCGCCACAACCTCCACCGCGTGGTGCTCCTCCTCCTCACCGGAGTGGAGTGCGGTGGTCAAACAATGCATATGTGTAGTAGTCTTTGATCTTGTTCATACGTGCAGTACGTTTTAATTCTAGCACTAGTTCATATGTGTATGTCCAATGCAGATTGAGAATCTCGTCATGGGAGGCAATGACAAGGAAGGCAAGGAGGCCGCCTCGGACAAGAAGGGCAAAGCCGTGGTGTTGATTGGCAACGCCTAGAAATATGACCATTACCATGAGAATGTCGACCCAACATACTTCCGCAAGATCATCTTTGGACCTAAGAGTGGAGTATCTACAGATGCCCCTCCGTTCAGCAAGCACTTCGTCCCGTTCCAATGGAGTCCAGGTTGAGACGAACAATGGCTGCACTTGGAAGGCCATAGCCCGGATGACCCTTGATAATGATTGGCCCGACTTCTTTGTAGCTCACGAGGTCATGATCGGGTGCCTTCTTAGCTTCAAGTTGGTGAGTCCGTGCACTTGAAGGTGATCATTTTCACCAACGAGGGCGTTGAGGTGGTGACAAGTGTGAGCCACACCACAAAGCATTTGACATGGATGTTGAGGGTGCTTAGGGTGTTATCTCTACTATCTTACACTGGTACATCGAGTTGCTATACAAACGGTTTTTAACCCCTTTTCGCGACGGCATTTTAAACCGCCGCCTTGCTAGTGTGGGCGATAGGGGGGTCTGCCCCACACGACCTAGAAACCATTGAGGATAGGCCCTCCGGTCACACACGCTGCACAAAATGAGCTTGTGTGCGATCGGGCTAGGCATCGCATACAATTATACAGGCCCAATCGTTTCCGTTCGTAACTACGTCCCACACAGTAAATTCAGAGAAACGTTTCCCTTCGTATGTACATCCTACACAGTCGATCCAAGGAATACGTCTCCGTTTGTATGTACATCCCACACAGTCAATCCAAGAAGAACATGTATGCACATCCTACACCGTGAATCCCATACAAACATTTCGGTTCGTATGTATATCCCACACAGTTTTTTGTATACCCTTGTGCGATAGGCATAATGATCACACACCCTCTGCCTCTGTTAACTGTTTGCTTTATTCACATATATCACACACAATTCGATGAAGAAAATTATATGTCGTTGGGCTATCCATCACACATGCTTTTACTAATAGAACCGTTTGTAAAGGTTCCATTACCCATTTAGCAGGTTTATTTGTTTTACAATTAGTAATTCCAATATTATGCAAATTCATATTTCATATGGAACAGCTATTTGCCAATTTCATAGCAGGCACATAAATATATTTTAACATAATAGTATGATAGCTACATGAAAACAACATAATACAGCATATAGCTAGTTTCACCTTCATAAGCACAATATTAGAATAATATATACATTTCCCTAATTGACTGATGCATGAACAACCAGATTCGTCTTCTCCACCTCTGCTTTCAGTTTAGTAAGAACCTGTTTTGCACTGACCAATTGGGAAAGTGCCTCCTCCTTCGCCAACACCATCTTAGCGAAGTCTAATTTAAAAAATCTGAGCTCATTCTCCATCTTCCTTTTTTTCCGGCATCTTGAAATGTTTTTCGACATTGACAACACTTTCTCTAAGTCTATCTCTGTTCACTTCCTCATACATGCTCCAGAGCTTTGCTAGACACATCTTCAAAGAATGTGGCCACTCTTGATCGACCCACTCCAGGTAAGAACACTTCCGTTCATCCTATAATATTTAAAACTAAATCAGTAACAATTGTAGGGGAAATGGGTTTCTAGAAACATAGAAAATCACCACATACATATTTTGAAAAATTGAAAAACACATTAATTATGACACATCTTCTCAAAAAGATCAATGTGCAAATAATTAATTGCTACTGAGACAACAACCAAGTTCAGAAACATCACAAGCTATAATTAACTGCAACAACGCTACAAGTTCTTAGTAATGTACTATAAATAACAAATTGAACATTTTACGAGGAAGCTGAATATAACTGCAACAACATAGCGACAGTGTTTGGATGACATCAAATTAATACTAACAGGTGTGTACATGCACAAAGTTAGTAACATGGAACTAATGTCACTAAGGTCGTCCACTATGTATGCCAAAACTGGTGTCAAAACAACTATTGCTATATTTGGCACCGGTGCCCTACATTGCCGAGTCGATGCCAGATGAAAAATTCAGGGAACCGGACTCCGGAGCACCTAGCTGCTGCGATACCCAGTTCCTTCGTGCCATAAAGTTTTAGCATTTTACTGCTTGGCAGCTTGGATGTGTGGAGCAAAGTTGGCTGCACAAACTACTGGAGCGGTGCCAAATAACTTTCTCAGGGCACCGCTGATGAGATGGCAACATTTTTAGATACTAGGTAGAAACTGTGACACTGTCTTAATCACATCTAGAATAACATAGCACAGTGACAGTGTCTGAATCACATCTAACAAATGATTTGTAACAACGAAAGTGGGGCTAACCTTCTTTGCGCATGCCAGAAACTTCCTCCCACTGTCCACAGATTCTTACGCAACTAACTTCACTCATGGAGATTGATGGTGACAATGAGCAGGCAGATCTTCAGCCATCCCGCTCCATTCGTTGCAAGTGATAGTCCTAGGGAGCTGCAAGAGGAAGAAATGACTCAAATCAGCCATCGGGTTAAAATCCTTTATTCTAAATCATAACCCGAGAGAGAGGAGACAAGCATACCCGGCTGGTGAAAGACCCGTCGTCATAGGAGGAACCGTTGGAGAGGTCATTGAAGAATACAATGGCGACCGTGGCGGCCGGATGCAAAACGGCGAGAGCGAGGAAGCGTCTATAGCTTGGGAAAGAAGGAAGGGGGAAACAGGGGAAAGGTGACTTGTGGTCGGGGAGAAAAGGGGTGGGGAAGGAGGAAGAGATAGATATTTTGGCGGTAGGCCAAAAATTGTAAAAGGTGGAGGGAAACTTTGCGCGCGGTGCCGTCGGACACCATTCACTTTGAACAAATGTGAACATCGCAAATGATTCTTCTGCTTTATGTGCATGCGATGAGTTTGATCATTCAAATTTGGTGGAAATTTCCCTGTGTACTGTGCTCATCCATGTCATTGCATAATTTAACATCGCTTGCTAATTTGTGTACACAAAAGAGCCTACAGCTGTACGACACACATACCACACTTACTGAATCGAGTAATTTCAGTAATTAAACAGAGCCAGTTGACCTAAACAATGCTCTAACAAAAGACCAGCATTATAATAAGGGCTAAGTACGCATAATTTTAACAAAGCCGTCGATGCGCCGCACTGTGCCTCGCCGGTGTAAGATGAGACGTCGATGACTTGTCCATGTGACATGCCGCCGTTGGTGGACTCTGCGTCCCCCAAGCTGTTGACCGTGTCGTCGTCCTCGTCCTCGTCCTCGGCGCCGTCCGCAAGGTTGTAGTACTCGTAGTAGTGGCGGTGCCAGAGCTCGCGTTGGTACTCCACCACCGATTCCTCAGCGGACAGGCTCTTCTCTACATCCTCCTCAGCCACGCGCAACTTCTCCTCCCGGCGCTCCTCGATCTCCGCCGCCTCTTGCATCTCCAGCTCCCGCTCGACGATCTCATGAGGAAGCAGGTGCTCGAGGGCCTCAGCCGCCTTTTCGGACATGGGTTGCATGCTAGATTCCGAGGTGGCCTAGAATATCTTGGCATGGGGCATCCTCGATCTTGGCATGGATGGCCTCGACCCGGGCTAGGGCGACATCGGCGGCACGGACGGCTGCTCGAGCGCTCTCGGCGTTTGCAGCCGCTGTCGCAGTAGCTGTTGCAGCCGTCTCGGCTGCTACAACAACCCTGTCGGCTGCCGTAGACGCCCTCTCGGCGGATGCAGTCGCGCTTGATGTCTACTACACAACCTTCTTCTTGTAGACGTTGTTGGGCCTCCAAGTGCAGAGGTTTGTAGGACAGTAGAAAATTTCCCTCAAGTGGATGACCTAAGGTTTATCAATCCGTGGGAGGTGTAGGATGAAGATGGTTGATAACCCACAAGTATAGGGGTTCGCAACAGTTTTCGATAAGTAAGAGTGTCGAACCCAACGAGGAGCTAAAGGTAGAACAAATATTCCCTCAAGATATATCGACCACCGATACAACTCTACGCGCACTTGACGTTCGCTTTACCGGAAACAAGTATGAAACTAGAAGTACTTTGTAGGCGTGATAGGATAGTTTTGCAAGAAAGTAAAGAATGCGTAAATATAAACTAGGGGCTGTTTAGATAAAGATGCAATAAAGTAAATATAGCGAGTGTGGAAAAGTGGTGGTAGGAGTTGTGAAATTGCCCCTAAGAAATTGACTATGTTACTAGACCGGTAATCACTATTGCAATTCTATTTGAGGGAGAGGCATAAGCTAACATATCATCCCTTACTTGGAATTCTATGCACTTATGATTGGAACTCTAGCAAGCATCCGCAACTACTAAAGATTCATTAAGGTAAAACCCAACCATAGCATTAAAGCATCAAGTCCCTTTATGCCATACATGAAACAACCTACTTACTCGGGTTTGTGTTTCATCACTCATAACCCACCATAAGCAAATCATAAACATATTGCAAACCCTACAGCGGAATCCCTCACGCTTATGCGACACGGAGGGCACAATAGGACAGCACCAATAATAAAACATGCAACTCAAACCAATCATAGCAATTAAATCAATCACCAATAGGAAAACGAAAATCTACTCGGACATCATAGGATGGCAACACATCATTGGATAATAATATGAAGCATAAAGCACCATGTTCAAGTAGAGGGTACAACGGGTTGCGGAGAGTGGACCGCTGAATATAGAAGGGGAAGGTGATGGAGATGTTGGTGAAGATGACGGTGGTGTTGATGAAGATCGCGGTGATGATGATGGCCCCGCAGCCTCCGGCGCCACCGGAAGCAAGGGGAGAGAGGCCCTTCTTCTTCTTCTTCCTTGACCTCCTCCTAGATGGGAGAAGGGTTTACCCTCTGGTCCTTGGCTCCCATGGCTTGGGAGGCGAGAGCCCTCCGAGATTGGATCTATCTCTCTGTTTTTGTGTTACATCTGGCTCTGTTTCACCGTTTAGTATATATATGGAGATCCGTAACTCCGATTGGCCTGAAACCTTCGCCAGATCGTTTTCCAAAAATTAGCTTTCTTGCGGCCAAAGAAGGGCATCAACCGCCTTACGGGTGGCCCACGAGATAGGCGCGCCCCCTCGAGGGTGGCGTGGGCCACTCTCGTGGCCACCTCGGCCCGTTTAGCGTTGATTCTTCCTCCCAAAATCACAAATATTCCAAAATAATTCTCCGTCTGTTTTATCCCGTTTGGATTCCGTTTGATATTGGGTTTCTCCAAACATAAAACATGCAACAAACAGAACTGCACTGAGCAATTTGGATCAATATGTTAGTCCCAAAAATAGTATAAAAAGTTGCCAAGTATATAAAAGTTGAATAATATTGGCATGGAACAATCAAAAATTATAGATACGACGGAGACGTATCAATGGTCTCTCTCAAACAACCCTGCAACCAAATAACAAAGAGTCTCTTGTGTCCCCAACACACCCAATACAATGGTAAATTGTATAGGTGCACTAGTTCGGCGAAGAGATGGTGATACAAGTGCAATATGGATGGTAGATATAGGTTTTTGTAATCTGAAAATATAAAAACAGCAAGGTAACTAATGATAAAAGTGAGCACAAACGGTATTGCAATGCTTCGAAACAAGGCCTAGGGTTCATACTTTCACTAGTGCAAGTTCTCTCAACAAGGATAACATAATTAGATCATATAACTATCCCTCAACATGCAACAAAGAGTCACTCCAAAGTCACTAATAGCAGAGTACAAACGAAGAGATTATTGTAGGGTACGAAACCACCTCAAAGTTATTCTTTCCGATCAATCCATTGGGCTATTCCTATAAGTGTCACAAACATCCCTAGAGTTCATAGTAAAATAACACCTTAAGACACAAATCAACCAAAACCCTAATGTCACCTAGATACTCCAATGTCACCACAAGTATCCACGGGTATGATTATACGATATGGATCACACAACCTCAGATTCATCTATTCAAACCAACACAAAGAACTTTAAAGAGTGCCCCAAAGTTTCTACCGGAGATTCAAGATGAAAACGTGTGCCAACCCCTATGCATAGATTCCCAAGGTCACGGAACCCGCAAGTTGATCACCAAAACATACATCAAGTGAATCAATAGAATACCCCATTGTCACCACGGGTATCCCACGCAAGACATTCATCAAGTGTTCTCAAATCCTTAAAGACTCAATCCGATAAGATAACTTCAAAGGGAAAACTCAATCCATTACAAGAGATAGAGGGGGAGAAACATCATAAGATCCAACTATAATAGCAAAGCTCGCGATACATCAAGATCGTGCCGAATCAAGAACGAGAGAGAGAGAGAGAGAGAGAGAGAGAGAGAGAGAGAGAGAGAGAGAGAGAGAGAGAGAGAGAGAGAGAGAGAGAGAGAGATCAAACACATAGCTACTGGTACATACCCTCAGCCCCGAGGGTGAACTACTCCCTCCTCATCATGGAGAGCGCCGGATGATGAAGATGTCCACCGGTGATGGATCCCCCCTCACAGGTGCCTGGAATAGGGCCCCGATTGGTTTTGGTGGCTCTGAGGCTTGCGCGGCGGAACTCCTGATCTAGGTTTCTTTTCGGGGGTTTCTGTATTTATAGGAATTTTTGGCGTCGGTCTCACGTCAGGGGGGTCTCTGAGTCATCCACGAGGCAGGGGCGCCCTGGGGTAGGGCGCGCCTCCACCTCGTGGATGGCTCGGGACTCTTCTGGCCCAACTCTTTTACTTTGGGGGCTTCTTTTGGTCCATAAAAAATCCACAAAAATTGGCAGGTCAATTGGACTCCGTTTGGTATTCCTTTTCTGTAAAATTCAAAAACAAGGAAAAAACAGAAAATGGCACTTGGCTCTAGGTTAATAGGTTAGTCCCAAAAATCATATAAAATATCATATAAATGCATATAAAACATCCAAGATGGATAATATAATAGCATGGAACAATAAAAAATTATAGATACGTTGGAGACGTATCAAGCATCCCCAAGCTTAATTCCTGCTCGTCCTCGAGTAGGTAAATGATAAAAACAAATTTTTTGATGTGGAATGCTACCTAACATATTTATCAATGTAATATTCTTTATTGTGGCAAGAATATTCAGATCCATAAGATTCAAAAAAAGTTTAATATTGACATGAAAACAATAATACTTCAAGTATATAACAAAACAATCATGTCTTCTCAAAATAACATGGCCAAAGCAAGCTATCCCTACAAAATCATATAGTCTGGCTATGCTCTATCTTCATCACACAAAATATTTAAATCATGCACAACCCCGATGACAAGCCAAGCAATTGTTTCATACTTTTGATGTTCTCAAACTTTTTCAATCTTCACGCAATACATGAGCGTGAGCCATGGACATAGCACTATAGGTGGAATGGAATGGTGGTTGTGGAGAAGACAAACAGAGGAAGAAGATAGTCTCACATCAACTAGGCGTATCAACGGGCTATGGAGATGCCCATCAATATATATCAATGTGAGTGAGTAGGGATTGCCATGCAACGGATGCACTAGAGCTATAAGTGTATGAAAGCTCAAAAAGAAACTAAGTGGGTGTGCATCCAACTTGCTTGCTCACGAAGACCTAGGGCATTTTGAGGAAGCCCATCATTGGAATATACAAGCCAAGTTCTATAATGAAAAATTCCCACTAGTATATGAAAGTGACAACATAGGAGACTCTCTATCATGAAGATCATGGTGCTACTTTGAAGCACAAGTGTGGAAAAAGGATAGTAGCATTGTCCCTTCTCTCTTTTCTCTCTTTTTGTTTGTTTGACTTCTTTGGCCTCTTTTTTTTCATTGGCTTCTTTGGCCTCCTTTTTTTAGTTCCTCACACGGGACAATGCTCTAATAATGATAATCATCACACTTCTATTTATTTACACCTCAAGGATTACAACTCGATACTTAGAACAAAATATGACTCTATATGAATGCCTCCGGCGGTGTACCAGGATGTGCAATGAATCAAGGGTGACATGTATGAAATAATTATGAACGGTAGCTTTGCCACAAATACGATGTCAACTACATGATCATGCAAAGAAATATGACAATGATGAAGCATGTCATAATAAACAGAACAGTGGAAAGTTGCATGGCAATATATCTTGGAATGGCTATGGAAATGCCATAATAGGTAGGTATGGTGGCTGTTTTGAGGAAGGTATATGGTGGGTGTATGGTACCAGCGAAATTTGCGCGGTACTAGAGAGGCTAGCAATGGTGGAAGGGTGAGAGTGCGTATAATCCATGGACTCAACATTAGTCATAAAGAACTCACATACTTATTGCAAAAATCTATTAGTTATCAAAATGAAGTACTACGTGCATGATCCTAGGGGGATAGATTGGTAGGAAAAGACCATCGCTCGTCCCCGACCACCAATCATAAGGAAGACAATCAATAAATAAATCATGCTCCAACTTCATCACATAACGGTTCACCATACGTGCATGCTACGGGAATCACAAACTTTAACACAAGTATCTCTCAAATTCACAACTACTCTACTAGCATGAATCTAATATCACCATCTTAATATCTCAAAACAATCATAAAGAATCAAACTTCTCATAGTATTCAATGCACTTTATATGAAAGTTTTTATTATACCCATCTTGGATGCCTATCATATTAGGACTAAATTCATAACCTAAGCAAATTACCATGCTGTTTAAGACTCTTAAAATATAAATGAAGCATGAGAGTTCATCAATTTATTCAAAATAAAACCACCGTCGTGTTCTAAAAAGATATAAGTGAAGCACTAGAGCCAATGACAAATTACTCCAAAAGATATAAGTGAAGATCAATGAGTAGTTGAATAATTATGTAACTATGTGAAGACTCTCTAAAATTTAAGAATTTCAGATCTTGGTATTTTATTCAAACAGCAAGCAAAACAAAAGAAAATAAAATGACGCTCCAAGCAAAACACATATCATGTGGTGAATAAAAATATAGCTCCAAGTAAAGTTACCGATGAACGAAGATGAAAGAGGGGATGCCATCCGGGGCATCCCCAAGCTTAGGCTCTTGGTTGTCCTTGAATATTGCCTTGGGGTGCCTTGGGCATCCCCAAGCTTAGGCTCTTGCCACTCCTTATTCCACAGTCCATCGAATCTTTACCCAAAACTTGAAAACTTCACAACACAAAACTCAACAGAAAACTCGTAAGCTCCGTTAGTATAAGAAAATAAATCACCACTTTTGGTACTATTGTGAACTCATTCTAAATTCCTATTGGTGTAATATCTACTGTATTACAACTTCTCTATGGTTCATACCTCCGATACTGTAGCGACCCGACCTCAAAGGGTCAAGCCTCTGTGTATCTGTGCCATCCCTGGATCGGTATGCTGGCACACACAGTACATCAATGTGTATATCAAAGTGCATCACATGTATAAATAACGTAAAACTGATATATACCTCATAAGTCTCAGCGAAAATAATCAAACGGGTGTGGAGTCCCACCATCGCCAACGGCAAGTTGAGTGTAGACCGTAACCCTACAACGTAACTCTTACCCGTCATAGAAATTCCTGCAACATAAGACGTTGTAGCCGTGTAGGTCAGTACATTGAATGTACTGGCAAGTCACATCATAAGAATAATGAACCTATTTGTACATGCAATTTGGCTGGTGGAAAGCTCTAAGTTTAGTTTTTCGCATAAAGCTAGTTTTCCCTAGAATAAAAGCTACTCCCTCCATTCCTTTATATAAGGTGTATTTGTTTTTTGATAAAATTCCAGAATGTAAGGTGCATTTCTTCTAATTCCTTTGTTAGCCCTCCAGAAAAAGGGAAAGTATCTCTCTCCCGATTGTTTGTATCTCTCCTTTTAGCAAAAGAAGGAAAGTATCTCTCCGTCGATTGCATATATCTCTTACTTTCCTGGACTAACTGATTTACTTGCCACTAACCAACAAATTTGCCAAGGGTAATTTCGTCGTAACATGTCTATAATTATGTGCCTTGGTCACCGTGCCGAAAATAATACACCTTACATAAAGGAACAGAGGGAGTATTATTCTATCACTACAGTATAGCATAGGATGAGTTGGCAAACCCAACTCAATCCAATCCCAAGTTTCATTTAAAACCCAACTGTTTAATTAAAGGTGATGAGATCTCCCGGCATTTTCACTACTAGATGCTCAAGTTGTCCGTAACCGGGGACACGACTAATCGATTAGGTTTTAACACTCTGCAGAGGTTTGTGCACTTTTCCCCACAAGACTCGATCGCCTCCCTTGAAATTCTCGCACTGCCTGGTGTTTGAGAATAGGATGATCGAGACATAGTCTTTTGAAAGTATTTCCCCTTAATCCACGGATAGGCCGGTACACCTACTCATTCTACATCTGCTAGCCCATCCCGGAAGGGGTCACACTAACTACTCAACTAAGCCAGAGCCCATATTGGCTTGTGGCTGCACACGTAAGCTTCTAGACATGAGATTACGATTGATCTCTTTGAGCCTGGGCGGCCGACCACTAGTGGTGCACCACCATGGATTAACCATGCATGCTCCCACTATACTTCGCCACCATTCAAACCAAATACCGCCAAGGTAGTTCATTTACAAGTCTTGGTCCTGCTTACTACTTTGTCACTCATGTCTCACCATGTTCGCTTCCCAAACCACGTCTACATTTAGCGAGGCAAAAATAAACTTACACGGTGGTGACAAGGATGTATAGATCAGACCTACCTCAAATGAACTACTAGGTAACGGCATAGCCATCTGGCAACAATAAATCCTACCATGCAATCCTACCACAAAAGGACTAAGTGCATAAGATAAACATAGGTAATTGGAAGAATGGTCAAATTGGAACTTGCCTGGTAATAGTTGATGAGGATTATATCGCTCTCAGAAATTTACTTAATAGAACTATTCGTCACTCTCCGATGAAAAATCTATAAAATCAAACATTGATTCACATAAGCAATCATTTCAGAGAACCAAATAACATGCACAAAAACAAAAAGACTCGGAAAAACCAAATGAAAATCCAACACACTCAACTATAACAAAAATTTCAAAGTGCAAAACAACATGTGACGAGGTTAAAAAATGTGATGTGAACTATGGTGCATACACGTCATAGTAGTAAAACTATCATGGACAGATCCTAACTGCGTGAAAAATACGTGACAATGGTCCAAGTTATTGGATTTGGCTATGGTGACAAAGTGTAAAAAGAATCAACTCAATCGGAGCTACGGTTTAGGAGATATGGCCAGTTGAAGTTTGAATTCAAATCTGAATAAAGTTCAAATTCGAATTTGAAAAAAGTTTACAAATATGATATCACTGGATAGAGCTAATCATGACGAAGAATTTGTCGCTGGTTTCATCGAGTTTGGATCTACGGTTAAAAAGTTGTGGAAAATCTAAGTTTAGGGGCTAGACTGAAAACTCAGGGACTTGGCTGTGAAAGTTTTATTCGCGACCAGGTCCCTGGCCACATGGCGGATTTCTTACAGCTGAAGAGTGTTCACTGCAGCAGCTATACGATGAACGGCCACTAAGTAAAAAAAACACTACCGCGGCTAAATAAGAAGAAAATCGAAGACCGGTTTTCACTAAACCGCACAGTTTAACAAAACTGTGGTTAACCGATCTAATACTAAAATAAATAAATAAAAATGAATGAGAGGGGCTCGTCCTACGGTAGCGAAGGCAACCTACAGGAGACGACGTCGCTCGATTTAGGTGGCGGACGGGCGGCGACTGCGGTGGTCCGCGGCGGCGGGGGACAAGACGAACGGGATCGGCGCGTCGAGGGCTATCCAGTGGTGGAGGCGGCTCGCGTCGGGGACGTCGAGGTCGTGCTGCGCGGGGATGGCGGCTCCGTGCTCCGGCGAGGACGCAGGTCATCGGGGCAGCGTCTCCGGCGAAACCTAGGGGCAACAAATATGTCAAATGGATGCGGGATGGCAAGGGAACAAATTTTTGACAAAGAGGAGAGGGCTTGGGGTTTCCACCGACGACGGAAACAACAGCGGAGAGCTTCAGCTCCGATGAGATCCAAATGGACGGGGCGGCGGCTATGAGCGGTGTGAGGGCGAAACAAAGTGGCAGAATGGAGAGAGGGGGCCGAGGGCTTCTTATAGGCGCGGAGAGAGGGCTCGGGAGCAAGGGATAAGCCTTATCCCCGAAGGCAAGGTGCGGTGGTTGCGGGCGGGGGGCTCGTGCTCTATCTCGAGCGCGAGAGGCGGAAGGTTGGGGACGACGGGGGTGGGGCCCGCCTGGCAGCGGCGTGCTAGCGAGAGCGAGACGAGGAACAGCGAACGAGGCGAAGGCCTTCGGGCGCTGGGAGCAGGCCGCGATGCTCCTGGCCTGGCGCGGCTTGCTGTGGCCGTGGGCCGGCTCTGGCCAGCGGTGGCTGGGCCTGCACGCGGGTGTGTGTGCGTGTTTTTTTACAAGGAAAACTTTCCGAGGCCAAAACAAAACCAAAAAAATCCAAAAAATACCATGATAATTTCTAAAATTACCTTGGAATATCTAGAGCACAATGAACATTTATTCAAGCATAGAAGAATTTGAAAATATTTTCCTAATGCATTTAATGCACTTTTTGCAAATCTAATAAATACCAAATAAGTTCTAAAAACTCCAACTAATATTCAAATGAAATTCCCATCTCTTTTATATTTTGAGGAAGTCATCTTATCCCCTCTCCTTTATTTTTCTTGAGTGGAAAATAATATTTGAACATTCGAGAAAACTCCAAAATGCAATAAATCATGAGAGGCAAATGATTTCAAATATTATTTTAAAATAACATCTATTGGTTTCATAATCCGTTTCCATTTTATTTCTGATAATAGAAGGAGTTATATTTCCTTCTCTCTTTATTTTATTTGAATGAATGGAATTTCCAAAAGTGAACCAAATGAAGTTGAAAAGTGCTCCTCATCACTCTCCACTCTATTTCATATATTTTGAAGAAGTCATGTTATCTTCTCTCATGAAAATCTTTGAGTGGCATAAAGTTTCTGATTTGAAATATTTTGAACGGAATTCAAATCATTTTCAAACCCCTTTTTATTTATTTAAATGGAAGAAGTCATATTATCTTCACTCTAGGGTTTTTTTAATGAAATGATTTTGAATTCATGGAGATAAAAAAATAAAAAAAATGCAAGGATGAAAGTTTGGTAAAGTCCTTTTATTCCCTCTCATTCAACTTTTAAAAAGTTTCAATTTCCACTCAATTTCACACAACAAACAAACAAACACAATTATTTATTTAATATAACATTCCAAAATTTAGAATTTTGGGATGTTACAAACTACCACCCTTAAAATGAATCTCGTCCTCGAGATTCAGAGAGACTAGAAAGAAGGTTAGTTTTGGGGCGTCTCCTTGAAAATCCATTCATCAACACAAGGTATGGGGTGCTACCACCCTTAGAAGCATGGTTATGGTTCCAACAAAACTCAGTACTCCGCCCTTTGGGTTGACGGTGTCGGTCCTCTCATACTCCCCAGAGTAACTCTTTCTTTAAGGCTCTTCAGGTAAGGGCATGACCTTTTCCTCAAAATCTTGAGTCCTTGCATCAAAATATGATCCTTCCGAGACTGGGTCTTCTTAGCTGTCAGGCTGTCGCCAATGCTAAACAACTATCGAAAATCTCATGGTGGTCGACAATTAATGGTTCCTCCTGCCGGAAATGGGTCTGGGTTGAATCTCACCGTATAACCCTGCCATTCTAAAGCTTTTGGTTTGTCGTGTCGACACTCTTCTAGGGTTTTCAAGCTCTCTGATTTTCCATCAACATATGATAGTGCATGATAGAAGTCTCCGGTATGGGGGGCCAATCCATCCCGTACTTGAATCATTACCACATACGCAGATAGTGAATCACGTACTCTAACACTTGGGCATCCTCACAAGCATTGCATAACTTCTCTTCTCCATGAACTGGGTTTGGGTAATCCATTGGTTCTGCAAGCCAAAAAAACCTCTATCGTTTCTTCACAACTCTCGGGTTTACGTAACCTCCTATGGAATGTCCGTTGATGAAATCACAGCTTCTTCCATAATTCTTCCCGCAACAAGGTTGTGCTTGTTCCTTTTAAATCTCGGGTCCGTGGGTTATGGCCCAATTAAATACTTGTATATCTTTAACTCATCCTTGGAGTTACTATTGTTCCATATTCCAACATTACATCTCCTTTAAATCCAATAGTACTTCATTCCTTCATATTCTTGGGGTAACCATCATAACTAAAACCAAACTCCAACTCATTTGTCCAAACTCCACTCTATGGAATACGTTTTCCTTTCCACCGGTCTAGTGTTCACACAGACAAGTATCGCCAAAAAAAACACTGGTTCATCCATAATTATCTTCATATCAAATCCTTTATTACATCCTTAACCACTACTCAAAACTCAAATTTCAAACGTACTTTATTACAAAAGCTACCATCCACATAGTTTGGTATGGTCAAGCATTACTTCCATATTTATTCATTTTCCCTACTTGAAGATGCTTTAGTCCCACTGGAACTATGCAATGTGGTCCTTGAAATCATCGACCTTTTGCTTCATCATGGTGGCCATGAGTTTCATCTCCATCATCCCTGCATGCACCTCTCTCAGGTATTCTTGAGTGTGACAGAGTCTTGCTTCAAGTATTTCTCCAATCTGACGTATGGCTTCCATAGCAGCTTCATGAACAGAGTCGAAGAATGTTGCTCGTGGTACTCGAGAGATGAAAAAGTATTGACCTATAGTCTTTGGGCAAACTCCCTTCACACGGTGGAGGTGTACCTCCACATACCAAAGTTCAACTCCCTTCTCCATGAAAGGATAACCCTTGTAGACTGCATCTCCTTCAAGATGAATATGCTTCATCATGTCCTTCAGGATTTTTGGGTAATCCTGATCACTAGTCAGGGTCATGATCATTTCCAGGCCCTTCAGAAAAGACTCGTAAAGGGTTGTCATCTGCAGGTAAGATAGAAGGGGTACTCAGGATAATGTATCTATTTCCTTGGGTGATATGTGGTTATTTTTCGGGAAAGATTTGGGCCAGCTTATCCATGGGTTCAAGGTTTAAGTCTGGATGACATAGTGAGGGAGGCACTCACAATCAACAAAGAACTCATGACACCTCATATGAGATTTCAAACATATCAACTTTTATTTCTTCACGAACTATTACAATTTCCATTTCATAACTCAACTCAACATCCCAAAAAATAAAAGTGTATTCCACATTTATTACATGCTTTATTCCAATATCAAGATCTCAACTACTCTGCTCAAGCTTTCCTCGGGTCTGAACATTCTCTGACAAAATGTCCTACTCCTTTGCAGCGTAAACAAATGACATCAGACAAATTCAGGGGCTTCCTGGTGTCTATCTTGATTCCTTGGGTTCTTGGCTTCCTTGTTGGGAATTTGCAAGCGTAATGACCAAAATCCTTGCACCTTTAACAAGTGATATGACTCAGGTCCTTCTTTACAGAAACTGGGTTGTTCAGGGGATACATGCTCTTTCTCTTCCCGAACTTTTCCGTTACGATCAATCCTTCTATCTCTTGTGGATCAAACTCCACTTCTTCCGTCGGGAAGTCTCCCAGATGCTCTTGGTTTTCCTTCATGCAATATTGTGAAAAATGTCCTTCTTCTCCACATGAATAGCAAGCATTGGAGTAAAATCTGTTTAGGCCTTCTCCATTAGGGTCGTCAACATCTTCCTTCATCATAGGTTCTTTTAAACTTTCCCTGAGGGCTTCTTTCATTGCTCCTTTCTGCTGCGTGCTAATTTCTTGTACCTTGGGATAAATATGACATTGGGCAGGGTAGTGCGTAGTTCCTTCACACAAGAAACAAGTAACCTGCCTAGTTGGGCATTCTTCATCTCAGTGACTTCCTTCGCAATGAGGGCATCCATCCTTGTGTTCCTCATGGGTATGTCCTATTTCTCCACATATCTTGCAGGCACAAGGTTTCTTCATCGGGTTACCATCGTGCTTCCGAATAAGACGGGATCCCAACAGAGTCTTCTTCAATTCCTTCCAAGTTTTTGCTCCATTACATCCTTGTATGGCTTGATGCATTTTCCACCAGGTTGCATTACTTTTTGTAAAGTAATGAAGAGCGTATTGAACCTCATACTTCCTTGCAACCAAATTGCTCCCGAAGTGATTCTCCATGTTTTGAATCCATAGCTCTGCCTCCAACTAAGTGATCGGTCCAGAGAATACAAGTCCATCTTCATTCATCATGTATTGGGTCCAAGGGTTTTGGGATGAGATAAGAGGGATAGAAAGAGATACACACAATACAAACAATATAGTTTTGAAAATAAGTTTATTTGCTGCTGTCGGAAAACACACACAAAATATGACAGCTCACAAATCATCGCATCTAACGTGAGTATAAAACAAAGTTTGGTCATCTAAAGGTCATATAAATCTTGGAATTCGTCGGTGTCTTCAAATTCTTCAAGTCTTCGACTGTCGTAGCATTAATTCTTCTAGTGTATGGTGAAGTCTGGTACCTTGTCCTTCTCGGAGTGGCCTCATCAGTTGATCCTCCGTGTGGTCAAAGGGAAAAGGGGTATTGTCTAACTATTTGGGGTAAAAGGAAATATTTGATAAAGCTCAGAAAAGAAGAGAGGTAAAGGATCTTTTTGAAAATAAAGTTATAGAGAAATCCTTTCCTAAGGGCTTTCCAGTTTCTAGGGTCACATCCTACAGTCAACATGTGCTCTGATACCATCTCTGTAGCGACCCGACCTCAAAGGGTCAAGCCTCTGTGTATCTGTGCCATCCCTAGATCGGTATGTTGGCACACACAGTACATCAATGTGTATATCAAAGTGCAATCACATGTATAAATAACGTAAAACTGATATATACCTCATAAGTCTCAGCGGAAATAATCAAACGGGTGTGGAGTCCCACCAACGCCAACGGCAAGTTGAGTGTAGACGGTAACCCTACAACGTAACTCTTACCCGTCATAGAAATTCCTGCAACATAAGACGTTGCAGCCGTGTAGGTCAGTACATTGAATGTACTGGCAAGTCACATCATAAGAATAATGAACCTATTTGTACATGCAATTTGGCTGGTGGAAAGCTCTAAGTTTAGTTTTTCGCATAAAGCTAGTTTTTCCCTAGAATAAAAGATATGATTCTATCATTACAGTATAGCATAGGATGAGTTGGCAAACCCAACTCAATCCAATCCAAAGTTTCATTTAAAACTAACTGTTTAATTAAAGGTGATGAGATCTCCCGGTATTTTCACTACTAGATGCTCAAGTTGTCCGTAACCGGGGACACGGCTAATCGATTAGGTTTTAACACTCTCAGAGGTTTGTGCACTTTTCCCCACAAGACTCGATCGCCTCCCTTGAAATTCTCGCACTACCTGGTGTTTGAGAATAGGATGATCGAGACATAGTCTTTTAAAAGTATTTCCCCTTAACCCACGGATAGGCCGGTACACCTACTCATTCTACATCTGCTAGCCCATCTCGAAAGGGGTCACACTAAGGCCTTGTTTGGTTCAGCTTTTATCGACGGATTCCGCTGCCGCGCAGCAAAATCTGAACCAAAGGGCGAACTCAGCAGAATCAGATTCCAGAAATCCGCTGCCAAAATCTGAACCAAAAGCGGAAGCAGCCCAGGACGTGCTTTTCAAAATATGATTCCGCTGCGGGCCAAAATTTGAAATAGCTGTATCAACTGGTTTGCCAAACGACCTACATCTTTTTCACATCAAATTTTCCACAGCTGTTTTTCCCCAGCAGATTTTTCATAGCTGCTTTTAGAAATCCACAGTCGAACCAAACAGGGCCAAACTACTCAACTAAGCCAGAGCCCATATTGGCTTGTGGCTGCACACGTAAGCTTCTAGACATGAGAATATGATTGATCTCTTTGAGCCTGGGCGGCCGACCACTAGTGGTGCACCACCATGGATTAACCATGCATGCTCCCACTGTACTTCGCCACCATTCAAACCAAATACCGCCTGGTAGTTCATTTACAAGTCTTGGTCCTGCTTACTACTTTGTCACTCATGTCTCACCATGTTCGCTTCCCAAACCACGCCTACATTTAGCGAGGCAAAATAAACTTACACGTGTCGACAAGGATGTATAGATCAGACCTACCTCAAATGAACTACTAGGTAACAGATAGCCATCCGGCAACAATAAATCCTACCATGCAATCCTACCACAAAAGGACTAAGTGCATAAGATAAACATAGGTAATTGGAAGAATGGTCAAATGTGAACTTGCCTGGTAATAGTTGATGAGGATTATATCACTCTCAGAAATTTACTTAATAGAATTATTTGTCACTCTTCGATGAAAAATCTATAAAATCAAACATTGATTCACATAAGCAATCATTTTAGAGAACCAAATAACATGCACAGAAACAAAAAGACTCGGGAAAACCAAATGAAAATCCAACACACTCAACTATCACAAAAATTTCAAAGTGCAAAACAACATGTGACGAGGTTAAAAAAATGTGATGTGAACTATGGTGCATACACGTCATAGTAGTAAAACTATCATGGACAGATCCCAATTGCATGAAAAATACGTGACAATGGTCCAAGTTATGGGATTTGGCTACGGTGACAAAGTGTAAAAAGAATCAACTCAATCGGAGCTACGGTTTAGGAGATATGGCCAGCTGAAGTTTGAATTCAAATTTGAATAAAGTTCAAATTCGAATCTGACAAAAGTTTACGAATATGATATCACTGGATAGAGCTAATCATGACGAAGAATTTGCCGTTGGTTTCATCGAGTTTGGATCTACGGTTAAAAAGTTGTGGCCAATCTAAGTTTAGGGGCTAAACTGAAAACTCAGGGACTTGGATGTGAAAGTTTTATTCGCGACCAGGTCCCTGACCACGTGGCGGATTTCTTACAGCTGAAGAGTGTTCACTGCAGCAGCTATACGATGAACGGCCACTAAGTAAATAAAACACTACCGCGGCTAAATAAGAAGAAAACCGAAGACCGGTTTTCACTAAACCGAACAGTTTAACAAAAATGTGGTTAACTGATCTAATACTAAAATAAATAAATAAAAATGAACGAGAGAGGGCTCGTCTTACGGTAGCCAAGGCGACCTACAGGAGAAGACGGCGCTTGCTTTAGGCGGCGGACAGGGCGGCGGCTGCGGTGGTCCGCGGCGGCGGGGGAGAAGACGAACGGGATCAGCGCGTCGAGGGCTATCTGGTGGTGGAGGCGGCTCGCGTCGGGGACGTCGAGGTCGTGCTGTGCGGGGATGGCGGCTCCGTGCTCCGGCGAGGACGCAGGTCGTCGGGGCGGCGTCTCCGACGAAACCTAGGGGCAACAAATATGTCAAATGGATGCGAGATGGCAAGGGAACAAATTTTTGACAGAGAGGGGAGGGCTTGGAGTTTCCACCGAAGACGGAAACAACGGCGGAGAGCTTCAGCTCCGGTGAGATCCAAATGGACGAGGCAACGACTATGAGCGGTGTGAGGGCGAAACAAAGTGGCAGAATGGAGAGAGGGGGCCGAGGGCTTCTTATAGGCGCGGAGAGAGGGCTCGGGAGCAAGGGATAAGCCTTATCCCCGAAGGCAAGGTGCGGTGGTTGCGGGCGGCGGGCTCGTGCTCTATCCCGAGCGCGAGAGGAGGAAGTTTGGGGACGACGGGGGTAGGGCCCTCCTGGCAGCGGCATGCTAGCAAGAGCGAGACGAGGAGCGGCGAACGAGGCGGAGGCCTTCAAGCGCTGGGAGCAGGCCGCGGTGCTCCTGGCTCGCGCGCGACTTGTCAGGCCGTGGGCAGCTCTGCCAGCGCGGTGGTGGGCCTGCACGTGGGTGTGTGTGCGTGTTTTTTTACAAGAAAAACTTTCCGAGGCCAAAACGAAACCAAAAAAATCCAAAAAAATACCACGATAATTTCTAAAATTACCTTGGAATATCTAGAGCACAATGAACATTTATTCAAGCATAGAAGAATTTGAAAATATTTTCCTAATGCATTTAATGCACTTTTTGCAAATCGAATAAATACCAAATAAGTTCTAAAACTCCAACTAATATTCAAATGAAATTCTCATCTCTTTTATATTTTGAGGAAGTCATCTTATCCCCTCTCCTTTATTTTTCTTGAGTGGAAAATAATATTTGAACATTCGAGAAAACTCAAAAATGCAATAAATCATGAGAGGCAAATGATTTCAAATATTATTTTAAAATAACGTCTATTGGTTTCATAATCCATTTCCATTTTATTTCCGGTAATAGAAGGAGTCATATTTCCTTCTCTCTTTATTTTATTTGAATGAATGGAAATGTTTTTGAAACTCAAAACGGAAAATTTTCCAAAAGTGAACCAAACGAAGTTCAAAAGTTCTCCTCATCACTCTCCACATTATTTCATATATTTTGAAGAAGTCATGTTATCTTCTCTCATGAAAATCCTTGAGTGGCATAAAGTTTCTGATTTGAAATATTTTAAATGGAATTCAAATCATTTTCAAACCCCTTTTTATTTCTTTAAATGGAAGAAGTTATATTATCTTCACTCTAGGGTTTTTGTAATGAAATGATTTTGAATTCATGGAGATAAAAAAATAAAAAATGCAAGGATGAAAGTTTGGGAAAGTCCTTTTATTCCCTCTCATTCAACTTTCAAAAAGTTTCAATTTCCACTCAATTTCACACAACAAACAAACAATCAAACAAACAGACACAATTATTTATTTAATATAACATTCCAAAATTTAGAATTTTGGGATGTTACAGATACTACTCATAGATTCATCAAAATAAGCAAACAAAACATAGACAACAGAATCTATCAAAAACAGAACATTATGTAGTAATATGTAACTCTCGAATACTTCTGTAACTCCAACAATTCTTAAATAAATTTGTGCACGTGAGGAATTTGTCTATTAATCTTATGCAGAAAGAATCAACTTAAAAGCACTCTTCTGTAAAAAATGACAGCTAATATCGTGAACGCAAAGTTTCTGTTTTTTACAGCAAGATCACATTAACTTTCACCCAAGTCTTCCCAAAGGTTCTACTTGGCACTTTATTGAAATAAAAGCTATAAAACATGATTAATACAGTAGCTTAATCATGTGGACACACAAAAACAATAGTGGTAAATGTTGGGTTGTCTCCCAACAAGCGCTTCTCTTTAATGCTTTTTTAGCTAGGCATGCCGATTTCCATGATGCTCACATAAAAGATAAGAATTGAAACATAAAGAGAGCATCATGAAGAATATGACTAACACATTTAAGCCTAAACCACTTCCTATGCATAGGGACTTTGTGAGCAAACAATTGGGAATAAGAATCAACTAGCATAGGAAGACAAAACAAGCATAACTCCAAAACTTTTAACACATAGAGAGGAAACTTGATATTATTGCAATTCCTGCAAGCATATATTCCTCCCTCATAATAATTTTCAGTAGCATCATGAATAAATTCAACAATATAAACATCACATAAATCATTCTTTTCATGATCGACAAGCATAGAAAATTTACTACTCTCCACATAAGCAAAATTCTTCTTATTCGGAATAGTGGGAGTATCATACGAAACTCGAATACTATAAATTGTTTCCACATTAAAAGAGTAATATTCAGAAAAGGGTAATCATAATTATGACAAGTTTTGTAAATATAATCATCACTACTTTTTATAACATAAGTATCATCACAATAATCATCATAAGTAGCAACTTTGTTCTCATCATAATCAATTGAAACCTCTTCCAAGATAGTGGAATCATTACTAAATAAAGTCATTACCTCTCCAAATCCACTTTTATCAATATAATCATCATAAATAGGAGGCGTGCTATCATCATAATAAATTTGCTCATCAAAACTTGGGAGACTAAAAATATCATGTTCATTAAACATAGCATCCCCAAGCTTGGGACAAACATTAATTGCAGCAAATAAATTCTCAAACATGTCATTCTCATCAAACATAGCATCCCAAAGCTTGGGCCTTTTCATATCATAAGCATAATCACTCTCATAATTAATAGTATGGATAGCACCAATAGTATAGCAATTATCATCATCACAATGAGTAATAGGAGCAACATCATTTGGGTGGGATACCTTTTTACCTTTGCTTCTCCGTCTTTTCTTTTTCTTCTTCACATTAAGTATGGGTTTAATCCTCTTTTTGGAGATCCTTATTAATGAGATTGGTTGAATAGAAGGCTCCTCCTCGTTACCTGATTCATCATAAGAAAGATTAGGAGGATATTGGGAAATCTCTTCCCTTTCATTAGTATTCTCTTCATCTTCTATTTGTTTTATTGTCTTTATGTAATTAGCAATATAAGGATTTTCAATGCAATTCACCGCAAAATACATACAAAATTTCTCTAGATCAAAATCAAGAACTTTATCAAGGACAAATTCTGGAATATCCATAGTTATATGTTTCATTTCTTCATAACCCACAAGCAAACTAGGTTCATTATGATGCGCAAGGGAAATCAAGTCATCACATTTTTTGGACACGATACGATCATGAAACAATTTGCATTGGAGATTTAAATGATCACGTTCATAGCAAAGTTCACAAAGAAATTTTAATTTTTCAGCACAAGCATCTAGCCTCTCTTGCAACCATTTAGTTTCTAAATACTTATGCCTCTTGCAAAATCTATCTTCCCTATTTGGTGTGTACTCCTACCTCTTGAGCACTGCGTTGGTTTTCCCTTGAAGAGGAAAGGGTGATGCAGTAAAGTAGCATAAGTGTAGCGACCCGACCTCAGACGGTCAAGCCTCTGTGTATCCGTGCCATCCCTGGATCAGTATGCTGGCACACACAGACATCAATGTATATATCAAAGTGCAATCACATGTATAAATAACGTAAAACTGATATATACCTCAATAGTCTCAATGAAACAAGTAATCGGGTGGAGTCCCATCAACGCCATCGGCAGGTTGAGTGTAGACCGTAACCCAGATCGTAACGCTTACTCGTCGAGGAAAGTATCTGCAACATGATACGTTGCAGCCGTGTAGGTCAGTACATTGAATGTACCGCCGATCACAATAAGAGAAAACAGATGATAAACTATACTATATGCGGATGGCTTTGTGGCTCAGATCTCGAGTTTTGTTTATGTAAAAGCTGGTTTTATTTTCCCTACATCAAAGGCATAAATGAAGTCTGTACTATGGAGTGTTCTATCATGACATGGTTCCGCCAACCGATGTCTCATAGCCCAAAATCATCATAAGTTGCCCACAATTAAGTTATCACCCAAAGTTGAGAGTTCCGAGATAGATCCAAGTCCAGATGCTCAAATTGTCCGTAATCGGGACACGGCTAATCGATTAGGTTTAAACCCTCTGCAGAGGTTTGTACACTTTACCCGCAAGATTCGATCCTCTCTTTACGTTCTCGCACTTCGAGTGTTTGAGAACAAGATGACCAAACATGGTCTTCCAAAGAGTTCCTCGACCACCGTCCGCACCCAACCCATCCTACCGTAGTTCTACATCTGCTAGTACCGCCCCAGCCAGAGTCACAACTAAGGTCAACCAAGCCAGAGCCCATAATGACTTGCGGTTGCATGTAAGCTTCCGGGCATGAAGTATTCTTCCGTCTCTTTGAGTCTGGGTGAAGCTTTCCGCAAGATGTCATGGCGCTTCTCCATGCATCCCGCCAACCACTGGTTTCTCCAGGTGCCCACAACCGCCCTTCACCCAAGAGTGTGTATTGAATTCTTGTCTTGAGTCTTGAAGTCTTGAGGCCTTGAAAATGCAGTCCTTGCAGATGCCATCATGGAGTTGTCGCCATTGACGAGAGTCCTCCTTCTTCACACCACTCGAGCACTCATACCAAACCCGTCTACTATAGCGTAGCATTAGAATAAAATATCGTCCCGGCTTGGTAACAGGGTGATGGGTTCCTACCTCATGCATACTACTCAACTACAAGGATTCAATAACACTACTGAGGGGTGGTTGCAAAGGTGCCACTAAATGCAATAAAACATAGGTGAGAAAGGCATGGTCAAAGTGAACTTGCCTTGTTGACGATCTTCAAAACTAGGGATTCAGAGTAGCAAGCTCCGCACTCGGAAATTCTACCGAGGCAAACAATAACTATAATAAGCATACAACAATGATCACTTAACACAATAGCATAGCAATAGCAACTTAACACATCAAAACAACTAAATCAAAATCCAAAGGGGAAACTCAAAGAAAAACCCATTCAAAGTTTTTTCCTACTTCAAACAATAGCTAGAATAGTTTTTATATAATAAAATTTACTCAACATAACCTAATCATGGTTTTAGGTTAACTTAACAGAAAAAGAATTCACTAAGCAACTAGGAGAAAAAGAATTAATTTAAAATCTATTATAAAACTCCTATTAGGCCTAATCCAATTTCTATTAAGAAAATAAATTAAACTTTTATTAATTATAAATAAAAGTTCATCTATTAGAGTGATAGAAACTATCCTAGAATAATCAATCACATGTTAAAAATAAATTTATTTACTAATTAAAATATTAGGAAAACAGAGCTAGTTAATTAATTAGGATTAATAGGATTCTGCTTAAAACTAATTATTTATTAATCCTAAAATACCCAAATTAATTTTTATGGTTTGGCAAAGTTAAAATAAAGTCGGGACAAAAGAATCATCCAAAAATAATTTTTCTAACTCAAGTTATAGCAGATTTACTATTCTGACTAGAACTAAATTAAAGAAATTTTAATTATTTTAACATAGCTAAATATATATTCTACAGAAACTACATAAAATTTGCAAACCAACAAAAAAGAATCACCTAAAAATATTAAACAGAATAAAAGATATGAATTTTTCAAAATGAAACTATTCTGTTAAAACAGAAAAACAAAAATAAAAGAAAAAGGCCTAATGGGCCTAAAGCGTAATCGGGCGTAATTTAGTCTAAAAGGGCCCTAGGGTTAAACTAAACGGGCCGCTAAAACAAATAAACCTAACTAATTAATAAACCGGACGAACCGGCCGGTCTTTTTAGAAACGTATTTCTTCGGGGTCTAATCCTAGCCGCCCATTTGGGATCGGACGGGGAGGTCTCCGCGACTTAGCGGCGTCCGACGGCGGCGGCGGCGCGAAATCTTGCGGCGAGGGTTCCAAGGCCATGAGGTCGGGAAGTAGCCGTGCGGGTGCGGGGAAGCTCGGGGAGGGGTTTGGTGGGGTCGGGGGTGACCGGGGTGGTCTAGGGCGGCGACGGCGGCGACAATGGCGGCGACGGGGGCTTCGGGCTCCGGCGTGCTCGGGAGATAGAGGGAGAGGGGCTCCGGCGAGGGCTAGGGGGGGAATGGGGTGCGGAGGCGTGGGCTTTTATATCCTGGGGCCTCGGCTGCAACGGGGGGCGATCGGGATCCCGGATCCTTCGGGATCCGGCGATCCGCGGCGGCGACGGCGTGGCGTGGGCGAGGGGAAGAAGATGGGGGCGGGCCCCGCTGTCAGTGAGAGGGAGAGAGGTGGGGAGCGAGCGGTTGGCCGACGCGGAGCGCCTTCGGGCGAGGGGTGAGGTGAGCTGGGCCGGCTTGGCCGCTACTGGTCAAGCCTCTGGGCCGCTCAGTGGGCAGGCTGGTGGGGGTTCTTGGCATTGGCTGGGCTGGGGGCTGGCTGGCGCCTGGGTTTTTTTTTTCCTTTTTTTGAATTTATTTGTTTAATAAAACAAAAACAGAATTAAAACAATAACTATAAATATTTTATATAGGGTATATATATACCAAAATGATCAGGGGAATATTCCCTATCATTTGAACATTTTTCCAAAGGCAAAATCCAAACTTTATAAAAATTCATTTTTTTCAAATTCAATTAAAATTCAGATTTGAATCCAAAACTTTTGGCATTGTTTCCTCTGATATTTTTGGAGTGTCATGTTTGCTCCTCTCATACTTTTGATCAAGTATTTATCAGGCATAGTTTTTGAAATGATTCCCACTTGCCAAAGTTTGAATTTCAAATTCAAAACTCAAAATTTGAAAGAGGGTTTCAAAGCACTTTCAGATGACTTTCAACTTGATACTTTTTAACTTCCAACTCATATTTCATATAATTGAAGAAGTCATTTTATCTTCCCTCATGAAAATCATTGAGTTGCATAAAGCATTGAATTTGAAATATATTCTCAAATGAAATTCAAGTCTTTTCAAAACCCTTCTCATTCCAAATGGAAGAAGTCATGTCATCTTCACTCTAGATTTTGGTGTTGGAATGAATTTGAATTCATTGAGATCGAAAAGGCAAAGGAGAAATTTTTGGGAAAGTCATTTCATTCCCACTCATTCAACTTTCAAAAGTTTCAAGTTTCACTCAGTTTCACTCATTCAATCAAACCAACAATCAGACAACAAGCATAGTTATTTATTTAATATAACATTCCAAAATTTAGAATTTTGGGATGTTACAAACCTACCACACTTAAAATGAATCTCGTCCTCGAGATTCGAAGAGGCTAGCAAGAAAAGGTTAGGGGTTGGGGGTCTTCTAGCAAATGTTCGTCAAGGGTCGTGGGCTACCACACTTAAAAGCAAGGTTACAGCTCCAATAAACTCAGATACTTCCTCTGGAGGGCTGACAATGTTTGTCTCTTCACATATCTTACAATATCTCCTTCATTAAAGCTCTTCTGTCGGAAGCATAGAGGTCGGTTCGTCAAAGTTGTGGTTCGTCCGAGACTGGATCTTCTTAGCTGATAGGTCCGTGTCCATTCCAGACAACTATCGAATTACTCATGGTGGTCTACAATTTATGGTTTCTCCTGCAGAAAACGGTCTAGGTTGAACCTCACCGTATAACCTACGATTGGCAACGGTTGCCTGTAAAGGGGTTCCATCGTCCTACCATTCTATGGTTTTATGGCTTATCGCGTCGACACTCTTCAAAGGTTTTTGAGGCTCTCGATTTTCCATCAACATATGATAGTTCATGATAGAAGTCTTGGTATGGGGCCAATCCATCCCGCATTTGAATCATTACCACATACGTAAACAAAGAAATCACGTATTCTAACACTTGGGCATACTCACAAGCATTGCAGAATTTCTCTTGTTCTCGGACTCGCTTTGAGTAAATCCATGGTTTCGCAAGCCAAACAAAACATCTATCGTTACTTCACCACTCTTAGGTTTTTATGTAATCTCCTACGTAAACGTATGCTGATTGGACCGCTGATTCCTCCAATTTATTCCTTTATCAAGGTTATATCGGTTTCCTTTCAAAATCCTGGGCCCGTGGGTTATGGCCCACTTCAACACTAGTGCAGCTTTAACTCATCCTTGGAGTAACTCCTTTAATCCAAAGAGTACTGCTTCTTCATACCATCATATCAAAAGCAAAATTCCAACTTATTTTGTCCAGCTTCCTTCTATGGACCGTCATGGATAACACATTTCTTTCTTCATTGATCCCGTGGTTTTACTGAGTACTATGACCAAATAAATGCACAAGTTTATCCATAACATCTCATTATTCTCATATCAATCTTTCATTACATCCTTAATCATTTTTCGTGAATCCAAATTCCAAAAGTTTATTACAAATGCTGCCACCCACATGGTTCGGTATGGTCGACATTACTTCCAACTTTATTCATTTTTCCTCCTTGAGGATTCTTCATCCCACCGAATTGTGCGACATGTGCCTTGAATTCTTCAATCTTCTGTTTCATTGTGGTGGCCTTGAGCTTCACCTCCATCATCTCAAGATGCACTTCGCTTAGGTATTCCTGAGTATAACGGAGTCTTGCTTCAAGTATTGCTCGATCGACGATGGCTTCCATGGCTGCTTCACGAACAGCATCGAAGAAAGTTGCTTGTGGCACACGTGAAATGAAAAAGTACTGCCCCATCATTTTGGGCAAACTCCTTTCAAATGGTGGAGGTGTACCTCCACATACCAAAGTTCCACTCCCTTATGCATGAAGGGTAGCCTTTGTAGACTGCATCTCCTTCAAGGTGAATATGTTTCATCATGTCCTTCAGATCTTCGGTAATCATGATCACTTGTCGGGTCATGATGGTTTCCAACCTTTAAGGAAAGACTCATAAAGGGTCGCCATCTGCAGTTGTAAAACAAAATGTGCTCGAAATAAGGTGCATATCTCCTGGGGCACACATTCATATCAAAACTTCAAACTCAATTTCCAATATCCAATTCATGCATCACAACTCCTTAAAGCTTTTCAGATGTGACATTACAACTTTATTGAGTCATGAACTATTACAATCTCGAGTAATCTATTACATAACTCAACTCATCGAGCTCATGAAAATGAAATTGATTTCTACTACTCTTATTATCCATATCAAAATTCCAACTACTCAACTCCAGCTTTCATCTTGTCCGGACATTTAATAGCATAATGTCCTGCTTCCTTGCAGCGAAAACAAATGACTTCCGACATGTCTCGGGCTTCTTTGTGATTATGCGGGCTCCTTGGATTCTTGGCTTCTTTCCGGACATTTACTAGCGTAATGACCTAAATCCTTGCATCCGTAATAAGTGATATGACTTAGGTCCTTCTCTGCAAAAGTTGCGTTGTTCTCGGATTGCCTTCTCTTCCTGGATTTCGCTGTAATGCTCGTAGTTTCTATCTCCGAGGGTCAAACTTCACTTCTGCTGTCGGAAATATCCCGGATACTCTTTTCTTCCCTTGGGGCAATCTGTGAAAAATGTCCTTCTTCTCCACATGAATAGCAGGCATTGGAGTAAAATCTGTTGAGGCCTTCTCCATCAAGGTCTTCAACACTTTCATTCATTACTGGTTCTTCTAGATCTTCCTTGAGGGCTTCTTTCATTCCATCTTCCTGCTTCGGAATAGTTTGTTGCACCATGGGGTAAATGTGACACTGAGTCGGGTAGTGGGTGGTTCCTTCACACAAGAAACAAGTCACCGACTAGTTGGGCATTCCTCACCGGGTGTTCTTCCTCACAATGAGGGCATCCATCCTTGTGTTCCTCCCGGTGTGTCCTATTTCTCCGCAAATCTTGCAGCACAAGGTCTCGGGTTATCATAGTGCTTCCGGATGAGACGTGATCTCAACAGGGTCTTCTTGAATTCCTCCCAAGTTCTTGCTCCATTAAATCCTGTATGGCTTGATGCATGTTCCACTGTGTTGCAGCACTTTCAGAAAGTAATCAAGAGCGATTGGACCTCATACTTCCTTGAAACCAAATTGCTCCCAAGTGTTTTTCCATGTTCTCATCCATAGCTCTCGCCTCCGCTGAGTCTTCGTCCAGAGAATATCAGTCCAACTTCATTCATCATCTATGGGGTTCAAAAGTTTTGGGATGAGATATGAGAGAGGTGGGGAGGATACACACACATACAACAGTTTTTTTGAAGCGAGTTTTACTTTGTGGCTGTCGAAAAACATCAAACAAATGACAGCTCACAAATCATCGTATCTAACGTAAGTGTATAACAGGGTTTGGTCTTCTAAAGGTCTAATAATTCTTCAGATCCTTTCAAGTCTTGAGTCTTCAACTGTTCTAGCTTCTAATACATGGTGAAATCCTCTTTACTCAAGGGGTCATCGCCTCCGATATCAAATCCTTCTTGAGCGTCTTGATTGATCCTCCGGGTGATCAAAGGATAAGGGTATATTCTAACTATTTGAGGTGAGAGGGTCTATTTGATAAAATCAAAAAGATGAGAAGTAAGAGTCTTTTGTAAATAAAGTTTTGAGATTTCTGTCCTAGGGGCTTTTCCGGTTTCTAGGGTCACGTCCTCTGATCAACATGTGCTCGATACCATTTCAGATGCGACCGACCTCGAGACGGTCAAGCCTCGTGTATCCGTGCCATCCTCGGATCAAGTATCTTCGGCACACACAAGACATCAATGTATATATCAAAGTGCAATCACATGTATAAATAACGTAAACTGATATATACCTCAATAGTCTCAATGAAACAAGTAATCGGTGTGGAGTCCCATCAACGCCATCGGCAGGTTGAGTGTAGACCGTAACCAGTATCGTAACGCTTACTCGTCGAGAAAGTATCGCAACATGATACGTTGCAGCCGTGTAGGTCAAGACATTGAATGTACCGCCAGATCACAATAAGAGAAAACAGATGATAAACTATACTATATGCGGTATGGCTTTGTGGCTCAGATCTGAGTTTTGTTTGCGTAAAAGCTGGTTTTATTTTCCCTACATCAAAGGCATAAATGAAGTCTGTACTATGGAGTGTTCTATCATGACATGGTTCCGCCAACCGATGTCTCATAGCCCAAAATCATCATAAGTTGCCCACAATTAAGTTATCATCCGGTGTTGAGAGTTCCGAGATAGATCCAAGTCCAGATGCTCAAATTGTCCGTGAATCGGGACACGGCTAATCGATTAGGTTTAAACCCTCTGCAGAGGTTTGTACACTTTACCCGCAAGATTCGATCCTCTCTTTACGTTCTCGCACTTCGAGTGTTTGAGAACAAGATGACCAAACATGGTCTTCCAAAGAGTTCCTCGACCACCGTCCGTACCCAACCCATCCTACCGTAGTTCTACATCTGCTAGTACCGTCCCCAGCCAGAGTCACAACTAAGGTCAACCAAGCCAGAGCCCATAATGACTTGCGGTTGCACAGTAAGCTTCCGGCATGAAGTATTCTTCCGTCTCTTTGAGTCTGGGTGAAGCTTTCCGCAAGATGTCATGGCGCTTCTCCATGCATCCCGCCAACCACTGGTTTCTCCAGGTGCCCACAACCGCCCTTCACCCAAGAGTGTGTATTGAATTCTTGTCTTGAGTCTTGAAGTCTTGAGGCCTTGAAAAATGCAGTCCTTGCAGATGCCATCATGGAGTTGTCGTCATTGACGTAGAGTCCTCCTTCTTCACACCACTCTCGAGCACTCATACCAAACCCCGTCTACTATAGCGTAGCATTAGAATAAAATATCGTCCCGGGCTTGGTAACAGGGTGATGGGTTCCTACCTCATGCATACTACTCAACTACAAGGATTCAATAACACTACTGAGGGGTGGTTGCAAAGGTGCCACTAAATGCAATAAAACATAGGTGAGAAAGGCATGGTCAAAGTGAACTTGCCTTGTTGACGATCTTCGAAAACTAGGGATTCGTAGTAGCAAGCTCCGCACTTCGGAAATTCTACCGAGGCAAACAATAACTATAATAAGCATACAACAATGATCACTTAACACAATAGCATAGCAATAGCAACTTAACACATCAAAACAACTAAATCAAAATCCAAAGGGGAAACTCAAAGAAAAACCCATTCAAGTTTTTTCCTACTTCAAACAATAGCTAGAATAGTTTTTATATAATAAAATTTACTCAACATAACCTAATCATGGTTTTAGGTTAACTTAACAGAAAAGAATTCACTAAGCAACTAGGAGCAAAAAGAATTAATTTAAAATCTATTATAAAACTCCTATTAGGCCTAATCCAATTTCTATTAAGAAAATAAATTAAACTTTTATTAATTATAAATAAAAGTTCATCTATTAGAGTGACAGAAACTATCCTAGAATAATCAATCACATGTTAAAAATAAATTTATTTACTAATTAAAATATTAGGAAAAGGAGCTAGTTAATTAATTAGGATTAATAGGATTCTGCTTAAAACTAATTATTTATTAATCCTAAAATACCCAAATTAATTTTTATGGTTTGGCAAAGTTAAAATAAAGTTGGGACAAAAGAATCATCCAAAATAATTTTTCTAACTCAAGTTATAGCAGATTTACTATTCTGACTAAAACTAAATTAAAGCAATTTTAATTATTTTTAACATAGCTAAATATATATTCTACAGAAACTACATAAAATTTGCAAGCCAACAAAAAAGAATCACCTAAAATATTAAACAGAATAAAAGATATGAATTTTTCAAAACAGAAACTATTCTGTTAAAACAGAAAAACAAAATAAAAGAAAAAGGCCTAATGGGCCTAAAGCGTACCTTTAGGCGTAATTTAGTCTAAAAGGGCCCTAGGGTTAAACTAAACGGGCAGCTAAAACAAATAAACCTAACTAATTAATAAACCGGACGAACCGGGCGGTCTTTTTAGAAACGTATTCCTTGAGGTCTAATCCTAGCCGTCCATTTGGGATCGCAGGGGGGAGGTCTCCGGCGACTTCATCGGCGTCCGACGGCGGCGGCGGCGGCGTCTGTGCGGCGAGGGTTCCAGGCGTCATGAGGTCGGGAAGTAGCCGTCTTGGTCTTGAGGGAAGCTTCGGGAGGGTTTGGTGGGGTCGGGGTGACCGGGGTGGTCTAGGGCGGCGACGGCGGCGACAATGGCGGCGACGGGGGCTTCGGGCTCCGGCGTGCTCGGGAGAGAGAGGGAGAGGGGCTCCGGCGAGGGCTAGGGGGGAATGGGGTGCGGAGGCGTGGGCTTTTATAGCCTGGGGCCTCGGCTGCAACGGGCGATCGGGATCCGGATCCTCGGATCCGGCGATCCATGCGGCGACGACAAGGTGGCGTGGGCGAGGAAGAAGATGGGGCGGGCCCACTGTCGATGAGAGGAGAGAGGTGGGAGCGAGCGGTTGGCCGACGCGGGCGCCTTCAGGCGAGGGGTGAGTGAGCTGGGCCGGCTCGGTCGGGCTGGTTGGCCTCTGGGCCTTCAGTGGGCCAGTGGTGGGGGGTTGCAGCACTGGCTGGGCAGGGGGCTGGTGGCGCTGGGAGGGGTGTTCCTTTTTGAATTTATTTGTTTAATAAAACAAAACAGAATTAAAACAATAACTATAAATATTTTATATAGGGTATATATATACCAAAATGATCAGGGAATATTCCTATCATTTGAACATTTTCCAAAGGCAAAATCCAAACTTTATAAAATTCATTTTTTCAAATTCAATTAAAATTCAGATTTGAATCCAAAACTTTTGGCATTGTTTCCTCTGATATTTTTGGAGTGTCATGTTTGCTCCTCTCATACTTTTGATCAAGTATTTATCGTGCATAGTTTTTGAAATGATTCCCACTTGCCAAAGTTTGAATTTCAAATTCAAAACTCAAAATTTGAAAGAGGGTTTCAAAGCACTTTCAGATGACTTTCAACTTGATACTTTTAACTTCCAACTCATATTTCATATAATTGAAGAAGTCATTTTATCTTCCCTCATGAAAATCATTGAGTTGCATAAAGCTTTGAATTTGAAATATATTCTCAAATGAAATTCAAGTCTTTTCAAAACCCTTCTCATTCCAAATGGAAGAAGTCATGTCATCTTCACTCTAGGTTTTGGTGTTGGAATGAATTTGAATTCATTGAGATCCAAAAGGCAAAGGAGAAAGTTTTGGGAAAGTCATTTCATTCCCACTCATTCAACTTTCAAAAGTTTCAAGTTTCACTCAGTTTCACTCATTCAATCAAACCAACAATCAGACAACAAGCATAGTTATTTATTTAATATAACATTCCAAAATTTAGAATTTTGGGATGTTACAATAAGTATTTCCCTCAGTTTTTGAGAACCAAGGTATCAATCCAGTAGGAGACCATGCTCGAGTCCCACGCACCTACACAAACAAATAAGAACCTCGCAACCAACGCGATAAAGGGGTTGTCAATCCCTTCACGCTCACTTACGAGAGTGAGCTCTGATAGATATGATAAGATAATATTTTTGGTATTTTTATGATAAAGAGAAATAAAGATGCAAAGTAAAATAAACGGCAATAGAAATAGCTAAGTGTTGGAAGGTTAATATGGTGGAAAATAGACCCGGGGGCCATAGGTTTCACTAGTGGCTTCTCTCAAGAGCATAAGTATTATGGTGGGTAAACGAAATATTGTCGAGCAATTGAAAGAATTGAGCATAGTTATGAGAATATCTAGGTATGATCATTTATATAGGCATCACGTCCGTGACAAGTAGACCGAAATGATTCTGCATCTGCTACTATTACTCCACACATCGACCGCTATCCAGCATGCATCTAGAGTATTAAGTTCATAAGAACAGAGTAATGCTTTAAGCAAGATGACATGATGTAGAGGGATAAACTCATGCAATATGATATAAAACCCATATTTTTATCCTCGATGGCAACAATACAATACGTGCCTTGCTGCCCTAACATCACATGAAAGGACACCGCAAGATTGAACCCAAAGCTAAGCACTTCTCCCATTGCAAGAAAGATCAATCTAGTAGGCCAAACCAAACTGATAATTCGAAGAGACTTGCAAAGATAACCAATCATACATAAAAGAATTCAGAGGAGATTCAAATATTGTTCATAGATAAACTTGATCATAAACCCACAATTCGTCGGTCTCGACAAACAGACCGCAAAAGAAGAGTTACATCAAATATATCTCCAAGAGAATCGAGGAGAACTTTGTATTGAGATCCAAAGAGAGATAAGAAGCCATCTAGCTAATAACTATGGACCCAAAGGTCTAAGGTAAATTACTCACACATCATCGGAGAGGCTATGGTGTTGATGTAGAAGCCCTCCGTGATCAATGCCCCCTCCGGCAGGACGCCGGGAAAGGCTCCAAGATGGGATCTCACGGGTACAGAAGGTTGCGGCGGTGGAATTAGGTTTTCGTCGATGCTTCTGATGGTTTGGGGGTACGTAGGTATATATAGGAGGAAGAAGTAGGTTGGTGGAGCCACGAGGGGCCCACGAGGGTGGAGGGCGCGCCCCCTACCTCGTGGCTTCCTCGTCTGTTGCTTGACGTCCACTCCAAGTCCTCTGGATCACGTTTGTTCCGAAAATCACGTTCCCGAAGGTTTCATTCCGTTTGGACTCCGTTTGATATTCTTTTTCTGCGAAACACTGAAATAGGCAAAAAAACAACGATTTGGGCTGGGCCTCCGGTTAATAGGTTAGTCCCAAAAATAATATAAAAGTGTATAATAAAGCCCATTAAACATCCAAAACAAAATATAATATAGCATGGAACAATAAAAAATTATAGATACGTTGGAGACGTATCATGTACTTGCAAACTCTATGCACTCCACAAAAGTTGACATGCTTATAAGAGACATTCCATCATGACTAGTGCAGTCATCATTAGTACTACGGATATTCAAAGAGTTCATACTAACAACATTGCAATCATGCTCATCATTCAAAGATTGTATGCCAAACATTTTATTGCATTCTTCTTCTAATATTTTGGCACAATTATCGGAATCCTTATTTTCACGAAAGATATTAAAAAGATGAAGCATATGGGGCACCCTCAATTCCATTTTTTTGTAGTTTTCTTTTATAAACTAAACTAGTGATAAAACAAGAAACTAGAAGATTCAATTGCAATATCTAAAGATATACCTTCAAGCACTAACCTCCCCAGCAACGGCACCAGAAAAGAGCTTGATGTCTACTACACAACCTTCTTCTTGTAGACGTTGTTGGGCCTCCAAGTGCAGAGGTTTGTAGGACAGTAGCAAATTTCCCTCAAGTGGATGACCTAAGGTTTACCAATCCGTGGGAGGCGTATGATGAAGATGGCCTCTCTAAAACAACCCTGCAACCAAATAATAAAGAGCCTCTTCTGTCCCCAACACACCCAATACAATGGTAAATTGTATAGGTGCACTAGTTCGGCGAAGAGATGGTGATACAAGTGCAATATAGATGGTAGATATAGGTTTTTGTAATCTGAAAATATAAAAACAGCAAGGTAACTAATGATAAAAGTGAGCACAAACGGTATTGCAATGCTTCAAAATAAGGCCTAGGGTTCATACTTTCACTAGTGCAAGTTCTCTCAACAAGGATAACATAATTAGATCATATAACAATCCCTCAACATGCAACAAAGAGTCACTCCAAAGTCACTAATAGCGGAGAACAAACGAAGAGATTATTGAAGGGTACGAACCCACATCAAAGTTATTCTTTCCGATCAATCCATTTGGCTATTCCTATAAGTGTCACAAACAGCCCTAGAGTTCATAGTAAAATAACACCTTAGGACACAAATCAACCAAAACCCTAATGTCACCTAGATACTCCAATGTCACCACAAGTATCCACGGGTATGATTATACGACATGCATCACACAATCTCAGATTCATCTATTCAAACCAACACAAAGAACTTCAAAGAGTGCCCCAAAGTTTCTACCGGAGATTCAAGACGAAAACGGGTGCCAACCCCTATGCATAGATTCCCAAGGTGACGGAACCCGCAAGTTGATCACCAAAACATACATCAAGTGAGTCAATAGAATACCCCATTGTCACCACGGGTATCCCACATAAGACATACATCAAGTGTTCTCAAATCCTTAAAGACTCAATCCGATAAGATAACTTCAAAGGGAAAACTTAGTCCATTACAAGAGATAGAGGGGGAGAAGCATCATAAGATCCAACTATAATAACAAAGCTCGTGATACATCAAGATCGTGCTGAATCAAGAACACGAGAGAGAGATCAAACACATAGCTACTGGTACATACCCTCAGCCCTGAGGGTGAACTACTCCCTCCTCGTCATGGAGAGCGTCGGGATGATGAAGATGGCCACCGGTGATGGATCCTCCCTCCGGCAGGGTGCCGGAACATGGCCCCGATTGGTTTTTGGTGGCTAGAGAGGCTTGCGGCGGCGGAACTCCCGATCTAGGTTTCTTTTCGGGGGTTTCTATATTTATAGGAATTTTTGGCGTCGGTCACACGTCAGAGGGGTCTCAGAGTCATCCACGAGGTAGGGGGCGCTCCCAGGGGGTAGGGCGCGCCCTCCACCCTCGTGGATGGCTCGGGACTCTTCTGGCCCAACTCTTTTACTTTGGGGGCTTCTTTTGGTCCATAAAAAATCCACAAAAATTGGCAGGTCAATTGGACTCCGTTTGGTATTCCTTTTCTGTAAAACTCAAAAACATGGAAAAAACAGAAACTGGCACTGGGCTCTAGGTTAATAGGCTAGTCCCAAAAATCATATAAAATAGCATATAAATGCATATAAAACATCCAAGATGGATAATATAATAGCATGGAACAATCAAAAATTATAGATACGTTGGAGACGTATTAGCGCTCAACGCGGATGCGGCCGCGCTCTCGGCGCAGGTGGCGGCGCTCGGGGAGGATGCGGCCAGTGTACGGGCCCTCACGAAGCGTCTCCACGATGTCATTCTTTGCAAGAAGGGGGGTTGGGAAATGGGGATAGGGAATTTGTGGATTCGGGGGTGCCCGGCGCTAGAGCGACGAAGTCGGCGAAGCTTATGGAGGAAGACTTAAATAGACCCATGAATTTTCATCGCAAACGGTTCCTACAACAAACTGTGTGTGATGTTGCTGATTTTTTGTATTAGCCGTGAAAGAAGAATTTGGAGTATAGTGGCAATGGATGGTGTTTTAAATGTACGAGAAATTTTTGTACCATTAAAATGTACTAATACAACTGTCATGTTAAAATTTGGAAATTATAGGTGTTCATTTGACCTTTTTAAGACATTTAAGTGATTTTATAGCCGTTTAATGACCGTAATCCAAATTTGAACTACATATACGTACAACAGCTAACCATAACTATTTGAAAAATCATATTTGTGTACTTGTGTGCGAGTTATTCCATGTGCAGTAAATTGGAAGGAATTTTCAAACATATTGGTGTCACGGCTTGTACACAAGCATCGAGTGCCATGATATTTAAATTCCAAAAAAAATCAAAAATGATCAAAAATACATGAAACCTTGCTTGACGTAATGACATGGCACCAAGATTTTGTGGTAAAAAGATTGCCCAGTTTGGCAAAAGTTTGGACACACACCCCTCACAAACCGGAGCAAACTCACTAGAAGGCTCGTGGTTCCAAGAGGAAACAATGCATGTTTGATGACGAACCGGCGATAACTTCCTCTTATGGCCTTCAAACTTTTTTATAGTTAACATGCACTAAGACAACTGTCATGTTGAAATTTGGAAAATTTTAGGGGTCATTTGACCTTTTTAAGACATTTAAGTGATTTTCTAGCCATATAATGACCGTAATTTAAATTTGAACTACATATACATGCAACAGTTAACTATAACAGTTTGAAAAATCATATTTATGTACTTGTGTGCGAGTTAATGTCATATGCAGTAAATTGGAAGGAATTTTCAAACATATTGGTGTCACGGCTTGGACACAAGCATTGAGTGCCATGGCATTTAAATTCCAAAAAAGACAAAAATGATCAAAAATACATAAAACCTTGCTTGACGAAATGGTATGGCACAAAGATTCCATGGTGAAAAAATCGGCCTGTTTGACGGAAGTTTGGACACACACCCCTCACAAACCGAAGCAAACTCACTAGAAGGCTCGTGGTTCCGAGAGGGAACAATGCATGTTTGATGACGAACCGGCGATAGCTTCATCTTATGGCCTGCAAACTTTTTCTGTCGTTAACATGCACTAATACAACTGTAATGTTAAAATTTGGAAATTTTTAGGGGTCATTTAACCTTTTTAAGACATTCAAGTGGTTTTCTAGCCATATAATGATCGTAATTCAAATTTGAACTACATGTACATGCAACAGCTAACCATGACGGTTTGAAAATTGCGAGTTAATCAATGTCATGTGCGGTAATTGGAAGGAATTTTCAAACATATTGGTGTCACGGCTTGGACACAGGCAATGAGTGTCATGGTATCTAAATTCCAAAAAATTGAAAAATGATCAGAAATACATGAAACCTTGCTTGATCAAATGGCATGGCACAAAGATGTTGTGGTGAAAAAATCGGCCTTTTTGACGATAGTTTGGACGCACACCCCTCACATACCGGAGCAACTCACTAGAAGGCTTGTGGTTCCAGGAGGGAACAATGCATGTTTGATGACGAACCGGCAATAGCTTTCTCTTATGGCCTTCAAACTTTTTCTATCATTAACGTGCACTAATACAACTGTAATGTTGAAATTTGAAATATGTAGGGGTTCATTTGACCTTTTTAAGACATTTAAGTGATTTTCTAGCCATATAATGACTGTAATTCAAATTTAAACTACATGTACATGCAACAGCTAACCACAACGGTTTGAAAAATCATATTTGTGTAGTTGTGTGCGAGTTAATGTCATGTGCAGCAAATTGGAAGGAATTTTCAAATATATTGGTGTCACGGCTTGGACACAAGCATCGAGTGCCATGGTTACACAAAAAAGCATTCATGCCTTACATGAGTAAAGAAAATGTAAATATCTAGCAAGACAACCGGGACCCACATGATTGGCACTCTATTTCGTGCCTCGAGGTTTGGAAGGTGAGTGGCGCGGGTTATTAATCAGACCCGGTTCTATATTGGAAACCGTCAGCGATTAAATTCACACAAGACTTTTGTTGCGGTAATCGTGTGCAATTCAAACTACAGTACTCGTAAATTCCGGCGACAGGCATGTGTATTGATGACCCACAAGTATAGGGGATCAATTGTAGCTCTTTTCGATAAGTAAGAGTGCCGAACCCAATGAGGAGCAGAAGGAAATGACAAGTGGTTTTCAGCATGGTTATGTCTGCAAGTGCTGAAGTTGTAAGTAACAGAGTAGTTTGATAGCAAGATATTTTGTAACGAGCAAGTAATGATAGTTGTAACATAAGTGAAGCAAGATATCCCAATCCTTTTGAGGCCAAGGACATGCCAAGACGGTCTCTTATAGTAAGCAAAGCATTCTTGAGGGTACACGGGAATTTTATCTAGTCACTTTCATCATGTTGGTTTGATTTGTGTTCGCTACTTTGATAATTTGATATGTGGTTGGATCGGTGCTTAGGTGTTGCTCTTACTTGAACGAGCCTCCTACTTATGATTAACCCTCCTGCAAGCATCCGCAACTACAAGAAAAGTATTAAGAATAAATTCTAATCATAGCATTAAATTTTTGGATCCAATCGGTCCCTTACGGAATAGCGCATAAACTGGGGGTTAAGCTTCTGTCACTCTCGCAACCCATCATCTAACTACTACTCCACAATGCATTCCCTTAGGCCCAAATATGGTGAAGTGTCATGTAGTCGACGTTCACATGACACCACTAAGGGAATCACAACATACATACTATCAAAATACCGAACACATATCAAGTTCACATGATTACTTGCAACATGATTTCTCCCGTGACCTCAAGAACAAAAGTAACTACTCACAAATGATAATCATGCTCAAGATCATAGGGGTATTAAATAGCATAATGGATCTGAACATATAATCTTCCACCGAATAAACCATATAGTAATCAACTACAAGATGTAATCAACACTACTAGTCACCCACAAGCACCAATCTATAGTTCCGGTAACAAGATTGAACACTAGAGATGAACTAAGGTTTGAGATGAGATGGTGCTGTTGAAGATGTTGATGGAGATTGCCCTCCCCAAGATGGGAGAGTTGTTGGTGATGATGATGACGATGATTTCCCCAGGGGGAGGTTCCCCGTGAATCGCTCCACCGGAGGCGTAAGTGCTCCTACCCAAGTTCCGCCTCAAGGCAGGCGGCGCTCCGTCCCGAAGTCCTCACCTTATTTTTTCTAGGTCAAAATGACTTATATACGGAAGATGGGCACGGAGGTGGGCTGGATGAGCACAACCCACTGTGGCGCCTGGGGCCTGTGCGCCTCGGTGTCTTGTGCTCACCAGGTGGCCCCTCCGGTACTTATTTGCTCCAGTATTTATCAATTATTCCATAAAAAATCCTCATGAAGTTTCAGCTTGTTTGGAGTTGTGCAGAATAGGTGGCCTGATGTAGCTTTTCCAGGTCCAGATTTCCAGCTGCCGGAATTCTCCCTCTTTGTGTGTACCTTGCATATTATGAGAGAAAAGGCATTAGAATTACCTCAAAAAGTATTATTATGCATAAAACATCATAAATACACTGTAGGAAAACATGATGCAAAATGGACGTATCATGTACTGTTCCCGTCGATCTAGATTCTGGCCGCCAATAAGTACTACCCTGCTCACGTCATCCCGCCTGCATTCTCATTCTACATCCTCTCCTCGCCCCCTCACTCACACACAAATCTGTGCCATGGCGCCGCCGATCTGCCCACGCGCCACGAGGAGGCGCGCCCCCCCGAGGACGTTCAGTTGAAGAGCAGTGACGAGGAGGACCCCTACGGGCCACCGGACGAGGTTGCACCAGACCCCCCTAACTTTGAAGTGGTTTTGGGGCCAGTACAATCTTTGTCTATGGAAGTCGCTACAGCCGGCTGAGAAAGCCAGTCAAGTGGCGTTCAAGAAGGAGATGGCGGAGGAGGAAGCCAGGTACCATGTGGCCTATGAAGCCCGTGAGGCCACCTGAAAAAAGGAGGTGGCGAACCTTTGGGGGTGGGCGTGTCATCGTGCGGAGGAGGTGTATGAAGACAAGCACTTCACAAGGAAGGTCAAAGGCGCTAGGTGCCTCATTGCTGCATGGAGGTGGGCCGATAAGCTCCAGCGTGCCACCGACGAGAAGCCCCGGTGGGCGCCCAACGAAATGGCAAGATCATTCGCGCTCGTCCGCCAGCAAGAGGAAGATTGGTACGTCAAGCGCTGCGAGGCAGAGGAGGTGGAGTACTGCCTTCACGCTGGGAAGACGCTGCGCACCAGGGAGCTAATGGCGAGGGGCTGCCGGAATACTACCCTAGGAGGGATTATTAGTTTTAGTATTGTTCGTTTTACAATTTATGCATTGTACATAGTAGTTAAGTATCATCACATATATGTGATGATATTATATATATTCTGTGATGAACTAATGAACAATTAATATATATTCTGAATTCTATTTTTCAATCTGTTTTCATAATAGTAATTTGTATCTAGCTGTTATCATCCACATATACAGAATGGAAAGCATATACACACATATTGAAACAAAACATATAAGAACGGAAAACAGAGTACACACATTGAAACAGAGCAATATTATGATTGTTGTGAATACATAGCAATCCACGTCGAAACGACTCAACAAAATAAAATGCGTCCATGACAAGCAGCCCTTGCCTACGGTAGCTCTTGGTTCTTCCTGAACTCATGCAGGCGTTCGTCCAAGTGGTCGACATGCTCGCGGTACATCTGGAGCGCGATCTCGAGTTCCAAGTTGGCTATTTCATCGAAGATCACCAGCTCGAGGATGCGATGGCCATGTTTCTCTAATGCGCCCAGGTGGACATCTGGGCCAAGGAGGTGGTTGAGCCTAGCGACCAGCGCATTGGCATCGAGCAGGCCACGGACAAGGCGAATGGCTCGGCCCATGCAAACAGCGTGGCGGGCGTCTGGTGCAAGTATGGCGCGGCCGGCCTCTGCTGCAAGTACGACACAAACATCCTCTGCCCACTCCTAGCAAGGAATGGGGGTACTGATGGGATGTGTACCCAGCTGCGATGCTCTGTCAACAGCAGGCAAGTGCCGATGGATCCACTCTTGCTGTGCGGTGCGCCGTGCCTCTCGCTCTGCCGCGCTCCAACGGTCTTGCTGTGCGGTGAGCCGCAGCCTATCAGCACGCACGCGCCTAGCTTGCTCTGTGGCGTACCATCGATCATGTTGTGCAGCCAGCCTCGGCTCGCGTCCCTCCGCGCGCTTGGCTTGTGGATGGCTTTTTCCTGCGTGTTCAACTGCTATACGCATATGCTTGCTCGTCGTTGAGGCAGCCGCAGAGCACTCTGCTCGCGTCCCTCCACGCGCTCTGATAGCGGTTGGGGCCAGCGCACGATCACGTTGGGGGCCCCATATGCATGCGGTTGCGCCGCGCACATCGCCATGATGCAGTTACGTGCGGCACGATGGAGTTACGCGCTGTAAATTAGAACTGCCATCCGGGCGTGCCGATATTCCAGGCCGTCCGGCTTCCCCATTAATTCTCGCGGCCATTATAACCTTAGTCTCTTCAACTTTTCGATCACGCCCCACAACACAACAAGCACACCCACGACGACACATACAATGAGGATATCTAGCGGTGCTCCAATGGAATTCGGCGAGCAGAAAGTGGAGACCCACACGAGGGAGGCAAATCTCTCGGTGGTGTAAACCATCGACCCAGCCGTGGTGGAGGCCTACATCAACACCGTGGAGCAGTTTCTTGCTCGAGGCAAGTACAAGGTGGTTGTCTTCGACCTCCAGTACACCGAAGGTCATCCCGACAAAGATCAGAAGGTTGCTGTCGCCCAGTTGTGTGTGTGCCATCATGTCTTCATCTACCACTACTGCATGGCCACAGAGCCTTGCGACCGTTTCGCCAGGTTTGTCAACAACATCGACTACAAGTTCGCTACAGTGGAAACCTCCGATGATGTAAAAGCGCTCAAGGTTACGGGCTTGGCCTGCAAGAACCTTGTCGAAATTTGTGACCACTATAGGGTCTGGGGCAGCATGAAGAAGGACTCCCTGGTTGAACTAGCCTTGGCCATCATCGATTCCTACTATGAAAAGATGAAGCAGGATGCCAATAGTACACGTCTCGTATCCTGGCACGGGGCCTGGATGTGGAAACTGGATGAACCTCACCTCAGGTTCACGGCCAAGAACGTGTACACATGCTACGAGATGCATAGGCGGATCATTGACATGAGGGAGTGCCTCCTCCCGCAATCGACGAGGCCGGATCGAGCCACCAGCAGAGCAGTGGCGACAAGCATCACAAGAAGAAGTAGATGATTGTTTATCCTAGTTAATTATGCATGTAATAGTTTACTTTGGTGTGTGCAAATGTCATGTATGTACTAGCCACATATGTAATTGGATGTTTAATTTGGTTGTGCAATCATGTCCTTATTAGTATATATGTTGTTGTTCTATATGCAATCACATCTCACAGGGAACATACTAGGGAAACCGTCGGTGATGAATTCATCAATTGCTGACAATTGTATACCAGGACGCGTTTTCCCACAATACGCACGCCTTATTAGCAGCAATCGTCTGTGTTATTATCGATCTTCGCACACATTTCTGATTACAGGCCTGTTTGCCGCGTACCACACACATCTTGTTAAGTTGAACCGTTCATGTTCTCTTGGCTCAACGCAAACAGTTCATCCGAGTGAACTGTATGTCATATATAGCACACACCTTTGATCTGGCTAACCGTTTATGTTGTGTTGCCTAATCATAAACAGTTCATCTGAGTGAACTGTATGCCGTATATCGCACACACCTTCATTTGGATGCCCGTTTCTATTGTTCTGCCTCATCGCAAACAATTCAATGGAGTGAACCGTATGCCACGCATCGTACACGCAACTCTAATATGAATCGTGTTTGATGTCTCCGCCATCGCAAATGTTTTGTATCTTTTTTGACGGTTTTATTACATCACCGTTTGCGATTAATGCATCACACATAGTTTCGTTGAAGGGTCTCTGATTGGACTGTCGCGTTTGGACCATCCTGCAGTAGTGTTATCTCGGCTTTGTAAGTCCTATTTGAAGACTTTGTGGTACTGTTATGAATCTGCCTGTTAGTACTGTTATGACAAAGTATGGTTATGGTCTATTTTGTGCTAAGACTTTATGTTGTGACTATTATGCTGTTGTGTTTTGTGTGTGCTGGTAACCCCACCACTCCTAGAAGAGGTTACCACAACATTTTTGTCATGTGTAACCAAACAACAACACTTTGCATATATGGATGGAACATGCAGGCAACCAAATATCGGTGCGTATGTTGCTGCTCAACCAGCCTGGAGGGGACGCAGGCCAATAAACTGATATGACCATGGAAATAACTATGGCGGTTGTAGCTGCTGATATGGGGGTGGCTAATACTACAAGTAATGTTGATGTTCACAAAAAACTGTCGCATGTCAATTGGTCAAAGGAAGAAAAGTCTTTGGAAGTGCCTGTATTAAAGGAGGATAACTACATGCAACGTGAAGTGCAAAATACATACTACTCCCTCCATTCCCTTATACAAGGCCACTATGAAAAATACATTTTGCATCTATACAAGGCCACTAACAGTAATCGAGGCAAAAATTAATGATGTTTTCTCATACTTGCAACTTATTTAATACTTGCGTGCATATAGTCATAATGACATTGTGTTATTTCCTTCTCATTCCTTTCTTGCATGCATGCGGGCGTATTAAAAATCCCGGTTAACGAAAAGAAAAGTTGGCTTGCAAAGTAGTCATTAAATTTTACCTTGGTACCTATAATCTGAGTTTGTGGCCTTGCATAAGGCTAGTCATAGTGGGAGTAACATAAGTAGAAACATAGATGCCACATAAGCAAAAAATACGATGTGTCATGTAATTAAAGAGGAGAGAGACAAATAGACTAACATAATATGTTACCATCACCTAGCGGTTTCCAATACAAATAAGTCTACAAAGCAATAAATGAAGATATGTATGTTACTACACCTATGACACTTCCCACTATGAATGTGGTAACATGGACTAGTAACATATGTATGTTACTAGCCTTAAGTTACTCCCCACTATGACTAGCCTAAGGGAATGGGGGGAGTACAAAAAATATGCATGCAACATTGGTGGTCGTTTTGGCAAGGAACAACTAGTGTGCATTAATACTTGGAAAGAGACGACAACCGGCGAACCAACCTGTGGTTGGATGGTTAGAGGGACAGCGGTATCCCCAGCCCACCAGGATTCAAGTCCTGGTGCTCACATTATTCCTGAATTTATTTCAGGATTTTCGGCGATGCGCTTTCAGTGGGAGGAGACGTTCCCGTCGACGACGAGGCACCTACGATGACTTCGTAAATCTCAAGATGATATGGCAGCTCAGTCTCTCAGAGGTGCTCATAGGGGTAGGGTTTGTGTGTGTTTATTTATAGGGGTGAGTGTATGCGCGTATGTATGAGCGCTTGCGACTGTACTGATGTTCAAAGAAAAAAAAGAGGACAACCTACGCTGATGCAAAGGAGCATGCGAGCTGTGATTTATTTTGTTTTTTTAGACCGAAGATGCTAGGGGCGTCCGACTTTAAATTAATAAAGCCCACAACGAACAGGCAGAGTGTCAAGAGGTCGGACGTTACACAGACAAACCAAAAGCCACGGCATAGCTAGAAATTGAAGTCTGGGTAGCGTTCAAAGCCGGGCAGCGAGCGAATTACATGGCCGAAGCCCATGACCAAGAGCGCGCAACCTCGCTAATAAAATAACCAGCCCACCATTAGGTAGGCATCGCCGGCTCCCTAGCCGCCACGTAGACCTGGTGCACGTGAACTTGTGCAAGCTTCATGAGTTTAGAGTCCTTCTGCTTCGCCAACGGACTCCATTGCTGCAAGAGGATAGAGCATTTGCATATAATATTAGCCGGGTGCGACGGGAACGATCCTTCAATGGTAAATTTGTTGCGTGTGAGCCATAAGGACCATAACATCGCCCCAATACTAGTCTAGAGCACACGTTTGTGCTGACCCTAAACCGAATCAAGGAGTTCCACGAGTTCGGAAGAGGAACGCGGGTCCCAGGAGACCCCAGCAGCCTCGCGTACTGCACTCCAAGAAAACCGCACGAGGGGGCAGAGGAAGAAGACGTGGTTTGCGTTCTCGGGGTTCCCACATAGCGAGAATGGACCCGTTGCCGGGCCATACCGTTTTGCTATGTTGATGGACGTGGGGAGATGGTCCCAGAACAATTGCCAAAGAAAAACTTTGATCTTCAGCGGGACGCGAGCTTGCCAAAGTCCTTTCACCTCTCTCTGTACCGTCCCTTGGCACAGTTTGTGGTATAAGGATTTGACGGTGAACTTCCCAGAGGCGTTGAGGTGCCACGACACCCCGTCGGGCTCCTCTGTAAGCTTCACGGGGGTCACCAGTTCCAACAAAGCACCCCACCTTGCTGATTCCTACTCGTTAAGGTTATGGCACAAGGCGATGGCCTGTGGGGAAGCCAAAGCCTCTGCCACCCTTTGATTTGGATGCACCGCGAGAGCATACAACTCTGGGAAGTCTTCCGAGAGTGGTCGAGTGCCCACCCAAAAATCTATCCAGAAATGGGTGGAACGTTTGTTGCCGACGTTGAATTTGGCCCCTTGGTCAAAAGCGGGTCTGATGGCCTGCAAGTCTTGCCAGAAAGGGGAGCCCCTTGCTTCCCCTTCAAAGAAATTCCCGTTAGGGAAATACTTGGCCTGTAGGATATCAGCCCATAAGCCCGTCTCCCCTTGCGAGAGCTTCCAGATCCACTTACACATGAGCGCAATATTTTGTAGTCTGGTGTTAGTGATACCTAATCCTCCCAAGGATTTGGGCCTTCAGCCCATTTGACCATGTGGTATTTGCGTTTGAGGCCCATCCCTTCCCAAAATAAATGAGCACGCGGCATGTCCAGTTTGGCATGAACCCCCTCAGCCAGTAGGAACAAGCCCATTGCGAACATAGGAAGCGAGGAAAGGCTAGAGTTGGTTAGGGAAAGTCTTGCCGCGGAGGACATGAACTAGCCACGCCAAGGACTCACTTTCTTTCCCACTTTCCCAGTTAAAGGAGCCCACTCATCTATCGTCACTCTGCGACGTAAAGGGGAACTTTCCCACTTTACAGTTGAGAAGGTCAGCGATGCGTCGCCCCTCCTCGCTATCTATCCCCATAGGCAGCATTTCGTACTTGTGGAAATTGATTTTGAGACCGGACGTCAGTTCGAAGCTCAGCAGCAGTGCTTTCACCATTGCAATATTGTGATCATCCGTCTGGAACAGTAGCAGGGTGTCGTCTGCATACTGCAAGTGCAAGATCTCCCCTGGGATGAGGTGGCCGACCACTCCCTTGATGTGGCCAGCCGTGGTCGCCCTCCGAAGCATAGCCGCGAGGGCATCTACCACAAAATTGAACAGAATCTGTGACATGGGGTCGCCCTGACGCAGTCCCCGCTTGTTCCGGAAAAAATTCCCTACTTCCCCATTGATCGAGATCGCAGTCTGGCCACCCGAGACCAGCTGCATGACTCAGTGGACCCACATGGCTGATATGTCTCCAACGTATCTATAATTTTTTATTGCTCCATGCTATTATATATTCTGTTTTGGATGTTTAATGGGCTTATTTATACACTTTTATATTATTTTTGGGACTAACATATTAACCCAAGGCCCAGTGCAAATTGCTGTTTTTTTTGCCTATTTCAGTGTTTCACATGAAAAGAATATCAAACGGAGTCCAAACAGAATGAAACCTTCGGGAGCGTGATTTTTGGAACAAATGTGATCCAGAGGACTTGGAGTGGATGTCAAGCAATCAATGAGGAGGCCACGAGGCAGGGGGGCGCCTACCCCCCTGGGCGCGCCCTCCACCCTGGTGGCTCCACCGACCTACTTCTTCCTCCTATATATACCTATGTACCCCCAAACCATCGAGGAGCACCACGAAAACCTAATTCCACCGCCGCAACCTTATGTACCCGTGAGATCCCATCTTGGGGCCTTTTCCGGTGCTCTGCTGGAGGGGGCATCAATCACGGAGGGCTTCTACATCAACACCATAGCCTCTCCGATGATGTGTGAGTAGTTTACCACAGACCTTCGGGTCCATAGTTATTAGCTAGATGGCTTCTTCTCTATCTTTGGATCTCAATACAAAGTTCTCCTCGATCTTCTTGGAGATCTATTTGATGTAACTCTTTTTGCGGTGTGTTTGTCGAGATCCAATGAATTGTGGGTTTATGATCAAGATTATCTATGAACAATGTTTGAATCTTCTCTGAATTCTTTTATGTATGATTGGTTATCTTTGCAAGTCTATTCGAATTATCAGTTTGGTTTGGCCTACTAGATTGATCTTTCTTGCAATGGGAGAAGTGCTTACCTTTGGGTTCAATCATGCGGTGCTCGATCCCAGTGACAGTAGGGGAAACGACACCTATTGTATTGTTGCCATCGAGGATAAAAACATGGAGTTTATATCATATTGCATGAGTTTATCCCTCTACATCATGTCATCTTACCTAATGCGTTACTCTGTTCTTATGAACTTAATACTCTAGATGCATGCTGGATAGCGGTCGATGTGTGGAGTAATAGTAGTAGATGCAGGCAGGTGTCGGTCTACTTGTCACAGATGTGATGCCTATATACATGATCATGCCTAGATATTCTCATAATTATGCACTTTTCTATCAATTGCTCGACAGTAAATTTGTTCACCCACAGTAATACTTATGCTATCTTGAGAGAAGCCACTAGTGAAACCTATGGCCCCCGGGTCTATTTTCCATCATATTAATCTCCCGTCAACTAGCTATTTCTATCGCCGTTTATTTTGCAATCCTTACTTTTAATCTTTATCATAAAAATACCAAAAATATTATCTTATCATCTCTATCAGATCTGACTTTTGCAAGTGGCCGTGAAGGGATTCACAATCCCATTATCGCGTTGGTTGCAAGGTTATTATTTGTTTGTGTAGGCATGAGGGACTTGCGTGTGGCCTCCTACTGGATTGATACCTTGGTTCAAAAAAACTGAGGGAAATACTTACGCTACTTTGCTGCATCACCCTTTCCTCTTCAAGGGAAAACCAACGCAGTGCTCAAGAGGTAGCAAGAAGGATTTCTGGAGCCGTTGCCGGGGAGTCTACGCACAAGTCAAGACATACCAAGTACCCATCACAAACTCTTATCCCTCGCATTACATTATTTTCCATTTGCCTCTCGTTTTCCTCTGCCCCACTTCACCTTTGCCATTTTATTCGCCTTCTTTTTCGTTTGCCCTTTTTCTTGCCAGATCTATTGTTTGCTTGTGTTACCATGTGCCTTATATTTTCTTGCTAAAAATCTATTGATATGGATCCACTTAAAGTGTTCTACTTGGATCATCTTTGATCCTTACGCGCTCGTGCTGAAACCCCAACTAGCCTAGTTGATGGGAAATCTTTAGATGAGCATGCTCATTTTGTGCGTCATCGTTTGTCTGAAAAGGGGAAGCTCTTATGGTATCAAATAAGTAGTTTTCTTTGATATGCTTGGAATATTTGTGAAATTTATGATTTTACTTGTTGCTCTAAGAACCCTAAAAAACACCTTCCCTACCTATGTGAGTTTAATGATAGTGAAATCTTATCTTCTTATGGAAAGGGTGTTTATAGTTACTATGATATCGAACAAATTGAAGAATTTGTCGTTTTTAAGGGTGCTCATGAAGTTGCTTCTTTGATTGAAAAGTATGATATTACTCTCTACAAATCTGAAAATTCCGACATACTTAAATATTGCTATGAAAACTATGCTCATAATGTCTATGTTAAGGAATTTATTGAGAGAATGACCGTTGCGTTGGAAGAAAATAATGATATGCACGAATCTATAGATAATTATGATTCTGATGATTTGGTTGAAATATCCCTTGATGAACATGATTCTTGCTATTCTTGTGGCCATGATGCCAATATTTATGAAGACAAATTTGCCATAGTTCCTTATGTTAAGCATGAGATCGTTGCTATTGCACCCATACTTGATAGTTCCTTAGATGAAAAGCATGATTGCAATCATCTTATTATAAATTCTCTTGATGTCAATTGTGATAATAATATGAAAAACCCTAAGCTTGGGGATGCTAGTTTTGCTATGTCTACTACTTGTTGCAATGATCATGATTGGGGTGATTCTTCTTATGATCTTGAAAATTTATTTAAGCCCCGTGATGAATATGAGATTGATAATAGTGTTTGCAATAATGTTGAAAGTGGTTTTGGAAGAGTGTCAAATTTATATCCCACATATTTGGATAAGTTAAATCTTATGGTATTTTTGACAAAAGTGGGTTTGGAGAGGTCATGACTTTATTTGATGATAATCCCACTATTTTGGAAGAGTATCAACTTCGCATGCATGTGGATCGTCTTGAGAATATGTTATGTGATAGCTATTTTGTTGAATTTTCTTATGATCCCACATGTAATTATTATGAGAGGGGGAAATATGGTTGTAGAAATTTTCATGTTACTAAATCACCTCTCTTCTTGTTGAGATTGATCTTGTTTCTTTCTTCCATTTTGCATATGCTAGGATTTGCTTGCCTTGATAAATTTTTTTGCCTATAAGATGCCTATGAATAGGAAGTATGTTAGACTTATATGTGTTTGTCACATGTTTTATGATGCTCTCTTCGTGTTTCAATTATTATCATCCTTGTGAGCATCAATAAAAATTATGCCTAGCTAGGGGCGTTAAACGATAGCGCTTGTTGGGAGGCAACCCAATTTTATTTTTGTTCCTTGCTTTTTGTTTCTTTTTAGTAATAAATATTACATATAGCTTCTGTTTAGATGTGGTTTTGTGTTTTAATTAGTGTTTGTGCCAAGTAGAACCTGTGGGAAGACTTGGGGAAAGTCTTTGCGATCTTGCTGTAAAAAAACAGAAACTTTAGCGCTCACGAGATTAGCTACAACTTTTTTAATGGAGAGTGCTATTTAGTTGATTCTTTTTTAATATGATTAATAGATAAATTCCTCACGTCCAGCAATTTATTTTAGAACTTTTGGAGTTCCAGAAGTTTGCGTTAGTTACTGATTACTATAGACTGTTCTGTTTTTCGCGTGGTGTTTGCTTATTTTGATGAATCTATGGCTAGTAATAGAGTTTATGAACCATAGAAAAGTTGGAATACAGTAGGTTTAACACCAATATAAATAAATAATGAGTTCATTACAGTACCTTGAAGTTGTGTTCTATTTTCTTTTGCTAACGGAGCTCACGAGATTCTCTGTTAAGTTTTGTGTTGTGAAGTTTTCAAGTTTTGGGTAAAGATTTGATGGATTAAGGAACAAGGAGTGGCAAGAGCCTAAGCTTGGGGATTCCCAAGGCACCCCAAGGTAAAATCCAAGGACACCAAAAATCCTAAGCTTGGGGATGCCCCAGAAGGCATCCCCTCTTTTGTCTTCGTCTATCGGTAACTTTACTTGGAGCTATATTTTTATTCACCACATGATATGTGTTTTGCTTGGAGCGTCTTGTATGATTTGAGTCTTTGCTTTTTAGTTCACCACAATCATCCTTGTTGTACACACCTTTTGAGAGATACACACATTAATTGGAATTTATTATAATACTCTATGTGCTTCATTTATATCTTTTGAGTTAAACAATTTTGCTCTAGTGCTTCACTTATACCTTTTAGAGCACGGTGGTGGTTATGTTTTATAGAAATTATTGATCTCTCATGCTTCACTTATATTATTTTGAGAGTCCTTTAGAACAGCATGGTAATTTGCTTTGGTTATAAAATTAGTCCTAATATGGTAGGCATCCAAGATAAAAACTTTTGAGTGCATTGAATACTAAGAGAAGTTTGATACTTGATAGTTGTTTTGAGATATGGAGATAGTGATATTAAAGTTGTGCTAGTTGAGTAGTTGTGAATTTGATAAATACTTGTGTTGAAGTTTGCAAGTCCCGTAGCATGCACGTATGGTAAACATTGTGTGATAAATTTGAAACATGAGGTGTTCTTTGATTGTCATCCTTATGAGTGGCGGTCGGGGAAGAGCGATGGTCTTTTCCTTACCAATCTATCCCCCTAGGAGCATGCGCGTAGTGCTTAGTTTCTAATGACTTGTAGATTTTTGCAATAAGTATGTGAGTTCTTTATGACTAATGTTGAGTCCATGGATTATACACACTCTTAAACTTCCATCATTGCTAGCCTCATCGGTACCGTGCATTGCCCTTTCTCGCCTTGAGAGTTGGTGCAAACTTTGCCGGTGCATCCAAACCCCGTGATACGATACGCTCTATCACACATAAACCTCCTTATTTATTCCTCAAAACAGCCACCATACCTACCTATTATGGCATTTCCATAGCCATTCCGAGATATATTGCCATGCAACTTTCCACGGTTCCGTTTATTATGGCATGTTTCATCATTGTCATATTGCTTTGCATGATCATGTAGTTGACATCGTATTTGTGGCAAAGCCACCATGCATATTATTTCATACATGTCACTCTTGATTCATTGCCCTTACCGGTACACCGCCGGAGGCATTCATATAGAGTCATATTTTGTTCTAAGTATCGAGTTGTAATCATTGATTTTTAGATAAATAGAAGTGTGATGATCATCATTAATAGAGCATTGTCCCAAAGAAAAAAGGAGAAAGGCCAAAAAAGGCCCAAAAAAGGAGAAAAAAAGAGAAATAAAAAGGGATAATGCTATTCCACACTTGTGCTTCAAAGTAGCACCATGATCTTTATGATAGAGAGTCTCTTGTTTTGTCACTTTCATATACTAGTGGGAATTTTTCATTATAGAACTTGGCTTGTATATTCCAACAATGGGCTTCCTCAAATGCCCTAGGTCTTCATGAGAAAGCAAGTTGGATGCACACCCACTTAGTTTCTTTTGTTGAGCTTTCATACATTTATAGCTCTAGTGCATTCGTTGCATGGCAATCCCTACTCCTTGCATTGACATCAATTGATGGGCATCTCCCTAGCCCGTTGATTAGCCGCGTCAATGTGAGACTTTCTCTTTTTTCGTCTTCTCCACACAACCCCCATCATCATATTCTATTCCACCCGTAGTGTTATATCCATGGCTCACGCTCATGTATTGCGTGAAAGTTGAAAAAAGTTTGAGATTACTAAAGTATGAAACAATTGCTTGGCTTGTGATGTCTACTACACAACCTTCTTCTTGTAGACGTTGTTGGGCCTCCAAGTGCAGAGGTTTGTAGGACAGTAGCAAATTTCCCTCAAGTGGATGACCTAAGGTTTATCAATCCGTAGGAGGCGTAAGATGAAGATGGTCTCTCTCAAGCAACCCTACAACCAAATAACAAAGAGCCTCTTGTGTCCCCAACACACCCAATACAAAGGTAAATTGTATAGGTGCACTAGTTCAGCGAAGAGATGGTGATACAAGTGCAATATGGATGGTAGATAAAGGTATTTGTAATCTGAAAATATAAAAACAACAAGGTAACAAGTGGTAAAAGTGAGCGTAAATGGTATTGCAATGATAGTAAACAAGGCCTAGGGTTCATACTTTCACTAGTGCAAGTTCTCTCAACAATAATAACATAATTGGATCATATAACTATCCCTCAACATGCGACAAAGAGTCACTCCAAAGTCACTAATAGTGGAGAACAAACGAAGAGATTATGGTAGGGTACGAAACCACCTCAAAGTTATTCTTTCCAATCAATCCGTTGGGCTATTCCTATAAGTGTAACAAACAGCCCTAGAGTTCGTAGTAGAATAACATCTTAAGATACAAATCAACCAAAACCCTAATGTCACCTAGATACTCCAATGTCACCTCAAGTATCCGTGGGCATGATTATACGACATGCATCACACAATCTCAATTCATCTATTGAAACCAACACATAGAACCTCAAAGAGTGCCCCAAAGTTTCTACCGGAGAATCACGACGAAAACATGTGCCAACCCCTATGCATAGGTTCATGGGCGGAACCCGCAAGTTGATCACCAAAACATACATCAAGCGAATCACGTGATATCCCATTGTCACCACAGATACGCACGGCAAGACATACATCAAGTGTTCTCAAATCTTTGAAGACTCAATCCGATAAGATTACTTCAAGGGGAAAACTCAATTCATTACAAGAGAGTAGAGGGGAAGAAGAAACATAAGATCCAACTATAATAGCAAAGCTTGCGATACATCAAGATCGTGCCAAATCAAGAACACGAGAGAGAGAGAGAGATCTAACACATAGCTACTGGTACATACCCTCAGCCCCGAGGGTGAACTACTCCCTCCTCGTCATGGAGAGCGCCGGGATGATGAAGAAGGCCACGGTGATGGTTCCCCCCCCGTGAGGTGCCAAACAGGTCCCGATTGGTTTTTGGTGGCTCTGGAGGTTTTGCGGCGGCGGAACTCGCGATCTATTCTCTGTTCTGGAAGTTTTAGGATATGTAGGTATATATAGGCGGAAGAAGCACGTCAGGGGAGCCACGAGGGCCCCGCGAGGCAGGGGGCGCACCCTAGGGATGAACTTTCTTTGGCCATGTTATTTTGAGAAGACATAATTGCTTTGTTAGTATGCTTGAAGTATTATTATTTTTATGTCAATATTAAACTTTTATCTTCAATCTTTCGGATTTGAACATTCATGCCACAATAAAGAAAATTACATTGAAGAATATGCTAAGTAGCATTCCACATCAAAAGTTCTGTTTTTATCATTTACCTACTCGAGGACGAGAAGGAATTAAGCTTGGGGATGCTTGATACGTCTCCAACGTATCTATAATTTTTGATAGCTCCATGCAATTATATATTATGTTTTGGATGTTTAATGGGCTTATTTATACACTTTTATATTATTTTTTAGACTAACCTATTAACCCAAGGCCCAGTGCAAATTGCTGTTTTTTTGCCTATTTCAGTGTTCCGCAAAAAAAGAATATCAAACGGAGTCCAAATGGAATGAAACCTTCGGGAGCGTGATTTTTGGAACAAACGTGATCCAGAGGACTTTGAGTGGACGTCAAGCAATCAACGAGGAGGCCACGAGGCAGGGGCGCACCTACCCCCCCTGGGCGCGCCCTCCACCCTCATGGGCCCCTCGTGGCTCCACCAACCTACTTCTTCCTCCTATATATACCTACATACCCCCAAACCATCGAGGAGCACCACGAAAACCTAATTCCACCGCCGCAACCTTCTGTACCCGTGAGATCCCATCTTGGGGCCTTTTCCGGCGCTCTGCCAGAGGGGGCATTGATCACGGAGGGCTTCTACATCAACACCATAGCCTCTCCGATGATGTGTGAGTAGTTTACCACAGACCTTCGGGTCCATAGTTATTAGCTAGATGGCTTCTTCTCTCTCTCTGGATCTCAATACAAAGTTCTCCTTGATCTTCTTGGAGATCTATTTGATATAACTCTTTTTGTGGTGTGTTTATCGAGATCCGATGAATTGTGGGTTTATGATCAAGATTATCTATGAACAATATTTGAATCTTCTCTGAATTATTTTATGTATGATTGGTTATCTTTGCAAGTCTCTTCAAATTATCAGTTTGGTTTGGCCTACTAGATTGATCTTTCTTGCAATGGCAGAAGTGCTTAGCTTTGGGTTCAATCATGCGGTGCTCGATCCTAGTGACATAGGGAAACGACACGTATTGTATTGTTGCCATCGAGGATAAAAAGATGGGGTTTATATCATATTGCATGAGTTTATCCCTCTACATCATGTCATCTTACCTAATGCGTTACTCTGTTCTTATGAACTTAATACTCTAGATGCACGCTGGATAGCAGTCGATGTGTGGAGCAACAGTAGTATATGCAAGAAGGAGTCGGTCTACTTGTCACGGACGTGATGCCTATAGACATGATCAGGCCTACTCCCTCCTTCCATCTATATAGGGCCTAATGCATTTTTCGAGGCTAACTTTGACCAAATATTAGAGCAATAATATATGACATGCAACTTACACAAAGCACACTGTTAAATTCGTGTGTGAAAGGAGCTTTCAATGATATAATTTTCACATTGTGCATGTCATGTACTATTAATCTTGTTAATGGTCAAAGGCGGTCTTAAAAAACGCATTAGGCCCTATATAGATGGAAGGAGGGAGTAGATATTCTCATAATTATGCACTTTTCTATCAATTGCTCGACAGTAATTTGTTCACCCACCGTAATACTTATGCTATCTTGAGAGAAGCCACTAGTGAAACCTATGGCCCCCGGGTCTATTTTCCATCATATTAATCTCCCATCAACTAGCTATTTCTATCGCCGTTTATTTTGCAATCTTTAGTTTTAATCTTTATCATAAAAATACCAAAAATATTATCTTATCATCTCTATCAGATCTCACTTTTGCAAGTGGCCGTGAAGGGATTGACAACCCCTTTATCACGTTGGTTGCAAGGTTCTTATTTGTTTGTTTAGGTATGAGGGACTTGCGTGTGGCCTCCTACTAGATTGATACATTGGTTCTTAAAAACCGAGGAAAATACTTACGCTACTTTGCTGCATCACCCTTTCCTCTGCAATGGAAAATCAAAGCAGTGCTCAAGAGGTAGCAATGGCCGAGAAACCTCGGCTTAGCAGGACCTGATGTAGAAAGTTCCAATTCACGCAATCATACGCTTTTTCAAAGTCTGATTTAAGAAGGATGGCCGGTTCCTTTGTTCGTCTAAGTTCATGAATGATCTCCTGCAGTGCAAGAGAGCCCTCCAGGATGTTACGGCCGCAGATGAAGGCTATTTGGGTACGGCTAATGGTACGTTGCACAATCGGGACGAGCTGGGTGGTGGTAGCTTTGAAACATATCTTAAACGGAACATTTATAAGCGCGATAGGCCTAAATTGACGGATGTTAGACAGTTTCCCCTAAAACTCGATACAGATATTTACCGTAAAAACACACTGTGTCTATCATAAAAATATAACCTGTCCGTTACATGACTCACGGGCTAGACTTTATAATAGTAATAGCCGACTCCTTCTAACTTGACCTACAAGGGATATTACTAGCATACGTAAAAAGACAGAACTCTTTGTCTAATTAAACAGTCTTTTACATGTCGGCAGATCCTAACTAACAAATGGAAGAATATTAAAGGGTGGACCCCAACCCGTGTCCTTTAAGGACAACAAATCACGTAGTGCCAACTTCCAAGTCTTGCCACAGTAAGATTCCTCTTTACGCGGAGGTGGCCAAAATAGAAATAACTGTCTATCCTTAATGTCGTTGACTAAACAAAATAAATCACGAGGTTGCAGTCATGTGCAATCCTTTGCTTGCAGTCTGATCAGGGGTTGCTGCTGGCGCAGGCGGACATAGTGCGCCACGTTTATGACTTCTACGTCCAACTGATGGGGACGAGCGAGGAGTAGCGAGCCGGGGTGCGCGCTGACCTATGGGACCCTTCCCAGCTCGTCTCCGATCAGGAAAATGAGGAGCTGGGGCTCGCCTTTTTGCCCTAGGAGATCGATGCGGCTCTTAGGAGCATGAAAACTGATACAGCGCCAGGCCCGGACGGCTGGCCCGTGGCCATGTTCAAACACTTTTGGTCGATCCTGCAGGGGCCAGTGTTTGAGGTGTGCAACGGTTTTATGCGCGGGGCAGTAGATATATCCCGACTCAATTTTGGGATCCTTTCGCTTATCCCTAAGGGAAAACTTTGTTTTTGCCACTCTAGCTTTTGACCACTTTGCTTATGCCACTCTAGAATTTGACGTATCACTTTTGCCACACTTAGTTTTTGACAACACATCACAATTGCCATTCTGTGGCAAAAGCAATAATTTTAGAGTGGCAATTGTGATACATTGTCAAAATCTAAGAGTGGCAAAAGTGAAATGAAAAGTTATTGCTTTTGCCACGGAATGACATTTGTGATGTATTGTCGAAAACTAAGAGTGGCAAAAGTGATATGTCAAATTCTAGAGTGGCATAAGCAAAGTTGGCAAAAGCTAGAGTGGCAAAAACAAAGTTTTCCCGTCTAAAAATCCCTAAGTTTTGGAGGAAGCTTTAGAAAACCTCTGTGTTGCGATTTCTCTTCGTGGAAATTGTTTTGTGCGTGAGTACCATTGTCGGGATTGGTTTTCTCGTGCTGAGCCGTAAGGTTCAAACCCTCTACTTCATGCACATCCTGTGCACGGGCGAGACTACTGAAGGTGGAGTGTCGTGAAAGATCGGACCGTAACAACAGATCGGTTCTCGCCATTGAGGTTCGGTCTACATCATAAACTATGTGCAAAACATGGTTTTTGACCTACATTCACTCAGTCTGGCTGAGTCGGGCCACAGATGCAAAGTTCCAAAAATAGGTGCAGGTAACCAAACAGGCCCCAAAGATCACATTTTCCTACGCAAATAGTCAACTCTTGGTTCAGAATTCCTATTAGGTTCACTAACAACACCAGGTGCAATTTCATTAAACATAGTGGAGTTGCTACGTAGGGTACTATGATATCGTTGGATGAAGTTGCCATGATGAAACGTCAAGAAGTTGTAGTAGTTAATAAGTCAATGTGGAATGTTATGGGATGTGATTTTCTTTTAGAGGAACTAGATGACTCGTTGCGTCTATGATGTAAAATCCAAATGTAATCAAGAAAATAGACGAACAAGTTCAAAGATGCAAAAAAACAAATGCAAAAATATAAATGCAGCTAAAAAATGTGGATAACTATATGAAGTTGTATCTGAAAGGCACTACTGTCACTAATTGGGGATTGTAGCTTCCCTTTATTCTCATTTTCTCCGTGTCACTCATTTCTACTCGCATGATGACTGGTCAGCCTCCTTTGGCTCCACTCATCCATTGGATGTTGGTGGGGCTACCCATATGGTGAAGAATGTCGGTTTCGAGAAAGCTACTGTTGTCACTAGCGGGGGACCTTCCATCCATTCTTTCTTTCTCTATGCAGGCTCTTCCATTTGTTTTGGCAACTGCATCCATTTTCTTCGGCAGTGGGATATATGTATGCCATGATTTGTACAAGACTATATGTGTCCTATGCGCTAAGTTTAGTAGCAGGTATCAAAGTGATCCATGAAAGGGTTGTTGGACAACCATTAAAAATATCTTAAAGTACCTTAACAGGACTAAGGAAATGTTCCTAGTGTATGTAGGTGATGAAGAGCTCATTGTAAGGGGTTACATTTATGCAAACTTCATGACTGATCCAGATGACTTCAAAACCCAATCAGGCTATGTTTCCACACTCAATGATGGCGCAGTGAGCTGTAAAAGTTTCAAGCAAAACACTATGGGGGGAGCCTGCAATGGAGGCGGAGCATCTAACAACTTTAGAAGCTTCGAAGGAGGGTTATTGGATAAGAAATTCGTCACCAAGCTTGGTGTGGTTCCAAATGTGTTGGACCCGCTGGAACTCTATTGTGATAATAGTGGCACCATGGCTCAGACAAAGAAGCCAAGGTCCCACCAGAAACCCAAACACATTGAACACCGGTTTCACATTATCCGACACTTTGTGGAGAAAGGATTTGTGAAAGCATGCAAAATTCACATGGACCTGAATGTGTCAGATCCGATGATGAAGCCTCTACCATGAGCAAAGCATGAGCAACACCAGAATGTCATTGGTGTTAGAGAATTTATGTAACTAGATTATTAACTCTAGTGCAATAGGGAGACTATTGAAAATATTCACTTGAGGTGATAATAAAGTATTACCTTCTTTCCATGTTCATCATTAGTGTTTATATTTCTGCCATATAATTGCAATGATTCTTGAATGTGAGATTCAGAGGAAAACTCAGTTGCATGTGTGGAAACATAAACACCAAGTAGTTCCATAATCTCATTTCTAAGAGTAGCTAGTTGCATGATGATCATGTTTTCCTGATCATAGGATATTGTTGAAGTAATACGGGTGCCAACAACAATGAGAGCACATTGTTAGCGGAACAATTGTGTTGGATAGACCCAACTAAATTATATACTACAAGATCACATCGTCACTTTGTTATCAATATAATCAATAAAGTGTTAGCATATACTCACGTCCTTACACCATGAGAATGTCATGTACCTTCATGCCGAACGGTAACTTTGGGGTTGCCAAACATTACACGTAACTGGGTGATTATACAATAGCTTTCGGGTAAATCAGAAAACTATGTCAAGGGGCTTGATAGTTCAAGACTGGGATTTGCTCCTTCACAATGAAGAGATACTCTCCGGGCTCACTCGGTATTACAATATCGATCATTGTCTGACCAAACAGAATGTGATATGATCACCGAGGTACCGAAATAGGGAAACAAGAAAATAAAATAAAATGGGTAACAAGGATAACTTGGTATTGTGATCAAGTTGTTGCTTTAGAAGGATACCAACAAAAGTACTGCCTCAGGTTTGTTATGTATCGTGAAGCAAAGGGAATTGTGTATGCAAACAAAAGGTCCATTACATAAATATCTTTGTCTATGTGTGAAAATCGTTATGGGTGTTTAGACTCTGCTTTTGATCATTGAACGAAAGGTATTCCGGGTCATGTCTAAATATTATCGAACCTTCCTGAAGGCTCCGATGGGCGCTAGAGGACTTCCCGATTGGCCGGTGACAGTGTCATGGACTAGGGGGTGCTAGCCACGTCGGCCTGCTAGTCATGGGCCTGGCCGAGGCCCCCAGACAACCAAAAAATGGGCCATGTCTATCATGGTCTCTGGCGTACTGAAGATGGAATCCTCTAAAGGCGTGGCGCACACTTCAAGAAATGTTCAGTTCATCGGCAAGTTTATCCCTAGATGTAACCGACCATCATGCCTACGTACCCCCGGTCCCTATATAAGCCGAGGGGTTTTAGATCATAGGGTAGAGAATCATACATTCACATACGATCTCAAGGTAGATCATCCTCTACTTCGCATAGTCAATGCAAAAGAAGTAGGACATAGGGTTTTACCTCTTTGAGACGGCCCGAACCTGGGTAAACAGTGTGTCCCTTGTTCATCATGTTTACATCTAGCTAAGACCACCAGCTCAGGACCCCTTACCTGAGATCTGTCCGACAGCTGGCCCATGTGGTGGCAGCCACATGGGTCAAAAAGTCCCAAAGTAGGGCGGCACCCACTTGGCTTGGCGGCTACACCCCTCCTTGGTGCACCGACCAGTGGAAAGGGATCCCCTCCAAACCAAACACTCCATGCTGCCTATATAGAGTGGGGAGGGGCAACCCTTCAATCTCACTTGAAATTATGGGTTTCACCCCCTATCTCTTTGCATAGTTTTCTCCACTGTCGCAAGGGTTGCTCCACCTCCTTGTCCTACTTTTACTCTTTGTCCTGGACGACAAAGTGTTGTTGAACTGATCACATGGATACTGCAGAGGGATCGTACATTCGACCTTAGACCGGGAGAAATTCTTGCAGCTAGGAGGTTTAACCTACAATACAAAAAAAGACACATCCATGACATTTTGGGTCGAACGAATTTTTTTTCTGTCATACTTATGACACTTCTATGACGATAATTGTGACAAAACCCAGTATCATCATAGATGTGGTGGGGTCCTACTTCTATGACAAAAAATCATGACAGAAAATGGGCTTTTCGTCCTGAGCGGGCTGGAGACGCAGCTGCATGACATTCCTTGGGCCGTCCATGACGGAAAAAACCATGGTAGAAGCGAGGGCAAGGAAAATATCGGGGAGTTCCCGGTTACGGTGGCTGGTCGGGGCCGAGTGATGCGTGTTTCTCTCATACACGTCTGCAGCGTGTGTGCGGCATTGGGCTCTAACGAACCCGAGCGGCGCGTTGGGCTCTAATTGAACTGGCGATTACTGCGCAGGCTACGTGTTCTTGAACCCGGCGATTGATCGATCCTTGCTATTAATCGAACTGGTGATTCCTTCACTCTGGCTGCTAATCGAAGCCGATTGATCTGCCTCTGGATGAACAGTGAGCGTTGTTGGGGGGTTTGGATGAACAGTTCCCGGTGGGGGGTTGGATGAACAATTCCCGGTGGGGGGTTGGATGAACAAGACCCCGTGGTAGTAGAGGCCGTTGCCGCTGGGTGAAGAGTACCCCAATCGATCGAGCCGGTGGAGGGGTGGATGAATAGGACCCCGTGGAGGGCTGGATGAACAGGACGAGCCCGTGGAGGGCTGGTTGATCAGTAGCCGGTGGAGGGCTGGATGAACAGTAGCCCGTGGAGAGGTGGTTGAACAGGACCCCGTGGAGAGGGCTGGTTGAACAGTAGCCGGTGGAGGAGTGCGCGGTGGAGGCTGGATGAACAGGAGCAGGTGGAGGCTGGAGGAGGTTGACAGTGGATGAACAGGAGCCCGTGGAGGCTGGAGGAGGTCGGCGGTGGAGATGAACAGTATCTCGTGGAGTCTCGTTTTGCGGTACACCACACCCCTCCCGATGAACAGGACCCCCGTTTCGACCGTAGCGCTCCAACACAAGTCCGTTTCCTCCGTTTTGCGGTACGCCACACCCCTCCCGATCAACATGACCCCGTTTAGACCGTAGGAGGTCCGTTTCCTTCGTTTTGCGTTACGCCAGACCCCTCTCGATCATCAGGATCCCGTTTCCACTATGGCCGGTCGAACACAAGGCCGTTTCCTCCGTTCTGCGGTACGCTAGGCCTCGTTTCCATCGCCTGTTCCGTCCAAGCCGGTTGGCTCCCGATGAACAGCACGCGCTCCGTTGCCTCCCGATGAACACGACGCATTCCGTTGCCTCCCCATGAACACGACCATGCAGTTTCTCCGTTCCGACCCAGCCACAGCCATGTACACGAGCCCTGGCCGTATGTATGCGCGAGTAGGCGTTCGAGACCCCGCCCGTATGTACTTACGTGGTTGTATTTACTTTCTTGCACCCTGGCCGCTGTACGTACGTGTACATGCTACGTACGCGCCTCTACTACCACACATGCGCGCCTCTACTACCACACGTGTGCGCCTCTACATTGACCGGTATGTACGATACCAATATGTCGTACGACCGAATGACAATGCTACGTGCGCTTGACCAGGTGGGTCCCGTATCGGGAACTTCCTTGCGTGCGAAGATGTAGCTGGTGGGTCCCGATGGTCGGGGCGAATCATTTTTTGCCGTAATATGGAGCACTTCCTTGCGTGCGAAGATGTAGCTGGTGGGTCCCAACAGCGATCGGGAAACATTTTTTGCGAAATCGGTGGCCCGTCCGGTGGGTCCCCGCTATCGGTGGAGGAATCATTATTTTCCGCGTAATAAGGAGGCACTTCCTTGCTGCGGTATGTGGACCCAGCTATCGGCCTCTCCACGTCTGATACTCTTCCGATGGAAGTCGATCGTTGACCACGCCACGCGCCAAGAGCACCAAGCGTGGGCGGCGGCGAGGCCTAGAAAGGGGCGACACGGGCCGGGAAAACGCGGCGGTGTATGCCCATGCGGAGAGGAGTACAAGGTTCACTAGATTCGATGCGGTGTGAGGCTGCCGTCGCCGCATAATAACGGGGGTGTGGGTGAGTGGAGGGATGGCACGGCCAGCGGTGGGAGTAGTAGAGGCGGTGAGGCCTCAGCGCAGCACAACCCGACCACGGAGGGCTAGAGCGTAAGCGGTCTGACCGGCGCTGCTTTGGGCAGCTAGAGCAAGAAGACCAGAGGTTGAAGAAGCACGACGGCTGTTGGATGGACATCGTACGGCAACTGCAGCTAGAATCATTTATATTGACTAAGTTGACAAAGCCGTTGGTACGCGTCAACTTAGTAGGCCCATAGGTCAGCTTCGAAACGGCGTGCCCCAGATGTTAGGGGGAGGAATCATTTTTTGGGCGGGTGAAGCTAGAATATCCGATATTGAAGAAGAAGCACGACATCCGTTAGATGGACATCCGACGGCCACTTCTGCTAGAACCGTGTGTTGATTATAAGTTGACAAAGTCTTGCTTACGCATCAACTATTTTTTTAGGGGACGCATCAACTTAGTAGGCCCACAACTGTGTGGCAGAGAACTTATAGCCCATTTGAGATTTGTAAGAATGTACAACCCATTTTTGAATTCTAATGGAATTTACTACAACCCATTTACAGTTTGTTAAATGTACATCCCATTTTCTAGCTAGGAAAACGATTAATAATTTCAACCAACCGTTCAAAACAGAATTCAATAAAATTTCCATATTTTGATCGGATTCGAAATATTTTTATCCCGAAATTTCTAGTCATATTAAATACAATTTCAATATAAATTTCTATTACGTAAAAATCCAACGAAACATTGCACGCGCAACAATTAATGAAATTAAAATTTTCAAAATCCAAAAATAATATTTTATAAAGTAATTATGTGCTTAGTGCATTTTCTTATAGTTATTGCCCAGTTTTTATAATTACATCCCATTTATTATTTCTTAAAGCCCATTTTATTGTTAAGCCTAATGCATCCCTGCTAGGAAAGATTTGCAGCCCAGCGGGGCGGAGAATAACAAGTTGACCTTGCCTGGGTATTCCTCAAAAAAAAGTATAGTCGGGCTAGCCATTTTCAGCTTGAAAAATTTAATATCTGGGCTGGATATCGGCTCAGGGCTAGATTAATACCCAACCCTCCTCATTAATACCCTGCTCTCCTCTGGACAATAACGAAAACATCGCTCAAGAAAAACTCTCCAGTGCTCACACCTCAAAAAGACAAATACTGCTCGAACTGCTTGGTCCCAGCTGTCGGCCGCTCCTTGTGCAATTCTCTCGTTTATTGACTACATAGGTTGACAATGGTGTGGGACCGTGATGTCAGGAAACCACGAGGAAGCAAAAAATATTATAGTTGTATATAATAAGGAGGCACTTGCGTATGTGTGGCTATGGCCCTGGTGGGTCCCCACTGTCATCCTCTCCAAATAAAGTCATCTCCTCATTCCTCATGCCGTTGACCATGTTGACAATGCGAGACGGCGGCGCCACTACGAGAGCAACAACTCGAAGGATGACGGAGAGGGCCTCGCGGGCCCTACGGATGGTCTGATACAACGCCCGCTGCTCATTCGGGAAGACAGGATCATAGGGCCACATGTCCGCGAAGGCATTGTCATTCGCTTGTTCACCAGTACTCGTTGAGAAGACGGAGGTTGCAGCACAGGTCCTCCTATGCTGGTAGCTCTTCCGCCATTAGGGTGTCGAAGTGGGCCGCACCTACTCTATGGTGAACACAACATGAACCGGCTTGGACAGTGGCACCAGCTCCTGATCGGAAGCTACGTCCATCGTCTGATTGTCGTCGCTCAGCTCGGCGAGCTCGCTGGCAAGCCAGCATGTCCGGCTGCTGGACCGACCCGCTGCCAAGCACGAGTCGACTGCCCTGCCTACCCAGACCGCCCCCTCGCCTGCGCGCTTTCCGCCCGAAACGGTCAGCGCCGCCCGCCCCGCTTCCCGGTGCAGGCGATTACTCCGCCTTCAAACGACACAAGTGCCATCCATCCGTCCATCTGCCGCCCACATTAATGATACGCGGTTGCCGAGGCAGCTACTCCGACGCCATAGGTCTATCCCTCCGCCACCCACCATTGCTATATAGACGACACAAGTGTCATCCGCCTCCGTTCCCTTTCTCCTATCCACACCACTACTGCCCACCATGGCTTCCTCGCGCTCCACAGCTCTTCGGGACGGGTGGACGACGGACCACAAGGAGATGGCATCCATTGTCGCCGGCCGGCTGGCGGCAGCGAGCGGAGGGCAACGGCGTCCCAATGGAGAACATGGTAGTCGACGATCCAGCGCCAACCCCCTACTCCGCGCCATCCTCGCCGGTGCATTCAACCATGACCATCAGCGAGGCCCATGCCCAATACATGGACACGGTGAGGCACAAGCGTGAGGAGCAGTTCCGGGAGGCGCAGGCCGACGCCGCCTACAACCACCATCTCCTCCAAGAGCACTGCGCAGCGGAGGCAGATCGCCATGAAGTGGGCGGAGCAGGGCGCTGCTCGACTCATACCGCTCCGCCCGCGAGAGCCGCCTCGGCTGGGCGGTACCACATGCGGGTGGCGGAGGCTGCGGCCGCCTACAAAGATGGCGATGAAGCGGGTGAGGCTTGTTTGGCGAGACCGAGACTAGGCGGAGGACAATGCCGGCTCAAGCGACTCCCCGCTCCGCTGGCGTCGGCGAGGCCCTACTCCGCTGAGGCCCCAGGCGCCAACAACAAGCGAAGGACACCTCCGGCTCTGCGAGGCCCGCCCGCCGGCACCGGCGGAGGCCCTACTCCGTCGAGCCTCGTGGCGCCAACAATGAGGTAGAGACACCGCCCGGCTCATGAGCCCGCCCCTCCGGCACCGGGCGGAGGCCCTACTCCGCCGAGGCCCGCCCGCCAACAATGAGGCGAGAGGACATCGCCAGGCTCGAGCGAGGCCCCACCCTGCCGACAATGAGGGGAGGATTTCCCCGCTCCGCCGGCGCCACCCGACAGCGAGATAGAGGACATCGCTGGCTCCGTCGAGGCCCGCCCGCTGCCAGCGAGCCGTGCCACATAGAAAATGAGGAAGAGTAGAACAAGGTAGGTCGCCGCCGCTCGGTCCAAGTAAGGCCACCGCTGCTACTCTCGGTTGAAGCCAAGCTAGGTGGGTTGACCATTGACGGCCGATTAGCTTCTTGGCGGCGACGTGGAGTCGAGAGCTATGTTGGAGAAGGATGTTGCTTCTACTTAGCTGCTGAGTGCAGTGGGTCAGCGGCATGTGGGCCCAAGAAGCATCTAGCCACATGATGTAAGTACGCAATTGCACTGCTTGTTAAGTCATCTTGCTCGATCCATTGGAGAAAAAGCTTACATTACGGCTCAGCGGACGGTAGGTAACTGGTTAATTAATTATACCTCCAGCGCACCCTTTTTAGTTGAAGTATGTATGAAATGTAATGAAATCCGGCATGTTTATATGAACCCGGCAGTGTATGAATGAATTTAGTTCGATTTGTTTGAATTCTTGTATCACTGGCATGGGATGAACATGCAAAACAATACGTACTAGCATTATTCCCAAGGGGATCACCTCGTTTGCAGCAGTTTCACATGTACTCTCTCCGGTCCTTTTTAGTCTGCATATAAGTTTTGTATGAAGTCAAAGTATCTCTACTTTGACCAATCTTATAGAAAAAAGTATCAACATTCACAATGTAAAATCAACTGACTTGAAAGAAATCTAATATCTACAAAATTTAGCGTTCCTGTACATTGCAATCAACACACAGGCCTGACAATTCATAGATAACATTCAAAACAATCGATGATTATGCATCTCAGCGATTCACATGTTAGATCCAATATTTACTTCACAACTAAAGAATAAAGAAAAATTGATCGATGCTGCTAACAGCAAAGGGCGTCCCATTCGAAAATATCAAACGCATGTCTTCTTGCTAACATCAATGAGCAAAATTTGACAAGGTTGTCCCATTCCAAAATGTCAAATGCGTGTTGTTTTGCATACATCAACGAGCAAACTTTGACAAGGTTTTTCCATTCCAAAATATCAAATGCCTACGATTGTGGAATGGGCAGGGTTTGCCATCAGTTCGGACATTGACATGGCACCTCGTGCTAAATAAACCAGCTGTTCTTTTTGTGCAGTTCCACCAAAATCAACCAAATTCGTGCGTAGCTTGTATGATTTTGCCTTTATATGTTGCAAAGCCGTGAACATATCGGCACCTCCTTTCTTGTGGTGGAAATGAATGATTCGAGAATATTCGATGTATTCGTGAACATTTTGTGCAGCTCCCATTGAAATCAAGCTGAGCACCCTTGTTTGCATAAATACAAAGAAAGTGATTAGTGTAAAGCAAATTGTACTATGAATTGACAGTTTAAACAGTCAACCTACATGATCCATGCAGAGCACACATTTAAAAAAGTGGAACTCACCGGAAGGAATCGTAAAACAACATTGTACTGGCCATCACATCAACAAAGATGGAGATCCTTGAGTCCTTCTGAGCTGAAGTTAGTTTGTTCTTGTGGGCAATAATGTAACCATCCTTCAACTGCTCCCTTAAGAAGAGAGTCTTGGCTTCTTTATCCTGGCATAATCGGAACTAGGCACTTCACGTACTCCATATTCTTCTTCAGAGGAGGATGATCTTGTTGTGCAAAGACAAGAGAACAACTAAATGCTAGCATCCCTGTTTACTCGAAAAAAAGGAAAGGAAATATTTAAAACAACACAGATGAAGCACTTCTCAAGGACAATACCACTTTCTCATGACAGTATCTAAACAATAGCACAACACCAATAGAGATGAGAAAGCTCAATCATATGGATGAAATCCATGGGCGAGTACCAACCTTTGTCAGGAGGCTTATTGTGTAGAGCATACAGATCAAGAACTTCTCTGGAACCATCTGTTGTTATCTACTGTGGTTGCCATGCTTACTATATAGTCCTCAATTAGTTTAATGTTTCCAACATCTTCTTGTGCGGTTCCACTAAAATATATGGTATCTTCAAAGAAGATCCCTGTTTGCACAAGTAGAGGTAATTACATATTACATTAAGAGTGGCATCAAATCAGTGGCAAAACAATTGCTCGTTCCAGCCATAGCAATAAATTAAGATGCAAAACTATATCATTACTTGTGTCATCACAGTTCCATTGCTTCATTACAGCACCGGGAGTTGATTTTTGTTTTTCTTCCGCTTGTTCTTCCCCTTCATCACTAGGTTCAATAACAGACAAGCTTCGCCTTCAATGTAAGATTTGGCATGTCAATTAGGGAGCACAAGTATAGCACTAAACAACGACGTTAATTTTTAGATGAAAGTGGAAAAATACAGGCCAACAGTTGTGAAATATCCTTATCTTACCTCAATGGGATATTACGATGCACATACAGGTTGGAAGTATTGTCTCCATTTGTGTAGTTCCCTAAAATCAAGCAACATTAGCGTACAAGTAGCACAACATATGAAAGCACACTGCACAATCATGTGAAAGAAGGCTAGTACTGACCTCTCATGACGCGGAATTCAAACAACTCACAAGAAGAAGATCTGAACCAAATTTCCCAACACGGATAGGAAGTAAGATCTCCTCTTGTGCAGTTCCACTAAGATCAAGCAATCAAGCAACATTATCGGTGTGACATTTTGGTTGAACTGCACAAAACACTCTTAAAACAAAAGTATTTTGTGCGTGCAACAAAAGGTCATAATAACAACAGTGAAGTAGATAACCCTGTTTACACAGAGGTGCAAAGGAAACAACTAGTGGTCAATAATGGTGGATGACACAGAAGCAAACAAAAAGAAGCATTGAACTTATCTAAATGGGAAAGAAAGCAAGACAGTAGCATTTCTCAAACGGTGGCATTGATTAATATTAGCGGAGAGATTATATTAACAATAAAATTCGTTAAACATGTAATTTGCTTTTAACTGTGGCATTGCATCAATTTTCCAGCAGCATTATTAGAGGGTGTTTGTTTACAGGGACATTTGGTGTAGGGACTAAAAAAAGTCCGTGTCAGTCCCATCTAAACCAAACAGGAGAGACTTTTAGGGACTAAAGAAAGAAGACCCCGAGGGACAGTCTTTTTTGGACTTTTTCCAATAGTTGCCCCTGCCCCGCATCGCAGCTTGTCTCTATTAGTTCATTACTAGGGGTAACATGGTCTTTTAGCATGTCATTTAATAACCTCTAGTCCATGTTTAGTCCCTGGAACCAAGCAGGAAGGGACTAGGGAGTTTTTAACCAAAACTAGGCCTTAGATTAACAACAGGTAAAGAGTTGCACGGGACAATGGACGCACCAGCACCATGTGCATCTACCGATGTATGAAGGGGTGATGCACAGTCTGTTACAATAAAGAACAAAAACAACCAAGGAGCATATTTGTGTTGGTCCCAGTTTTGTTATCTTTAGACACCTTTCCCTATGTGAGCGCAGCAAGTCTAGTCCCGCTCAAACTCTACAGCCTTGTCCCCCAGAACAAAAGATCAGTTCGTTACAGATGTGCATACTATGTTTGTCATTGTTTCCCCTTTTCTCGACCAACATAGGTGCTGGATAGCCAGTCTATACTAGTACTTTCCCCCTTCCTTTCCTCTTTGAACCACGTCCTAGATTCATGCTATACAACTTTCCCCACTACTTTCCTGTTTGATCCAATACCTAGATTCAAGTGCAGAAGTGGAAAAAGCCCACATGCAGCTAGAGCAATGCATGTGGAATAAGTAAATTATACCTTAAGGTTCTTGGGGTGTGGTTCGGTGGGCGGCCGGAGGCCGTTCGGCCCACACTATGTATGGCGGCAAGGAAGAAGGGGTCGGAGGCCCTCCCGCGCCGCCGCTGGGTGAAAGAGAACAGCTGCGCCCGTAGTGTATTCCCTCCCTCGCCGACGGCGACAGTGTTAAGCCTCCTTCCCTTCCCGATGGACGGATCCTGCCGGCTCTTTGACCAGCAGTGAGGGGAGAGAGAGAGGCCAACAAAGTCTTGTTTAGATCTGGAGAGGGCTGGAGAGTGTGAAGAGAGCAACTACAAGCGCTGAGGCTCCAACGTGTATATATATACTAGAGAGAGTGTGAAAAGTGCAAACCCTAGAAAACAAGCACCGAGGCTACAGCATATACGTGATGAGGTGATTATACGGTCACTACGAGATAATATAGCTCCATATCCATCCATTTTGACCAGTCAAAGAATCCTCCTGGCACCGCCCCAGATCACTTTCTCTCTTTGTCATGCGGGCCTACCTGTCATTGGGTGGAAGAAAGAAGTCGAACAAAAACAAAATTATGCTCAAGTGTAGTTATCGAAACCGAGACCTCAAGTTTGATGAGCGAATAGGCTAACCAGCTACACCACCCCCACGTTATGTTTAACGAGAGGAAAATAACCTTTAATACATTCCTGCATTCGTGTGACAAGCTTGCCGTGTTTTTTTTGCATGGGAGTCATTGGGATTTAAATCATAATCATGTCATGTGGCTTTGGTGGTAAGGTCTTTTGGGATTTAAAGAAGTGTTGGTAGTACAGAAATAATGCAGCCTTAGTCACCTTACTTTTCTCCACGTAGTACGTTGAGTCCCACCAGTAAGAGGGTGAAACAAACAAATTAATAAGAAAAACTAAATGCGTCAGCGGTGTATCTTACCTCACACATCTCGCTACTGCTCATGAAAACTGTCCAATTGATCCCTCTGTTCGCTCACGTACTATCTTAAGTGAATCCTTATTATAACATGCACACAATTTTGGGCACTTGTATTCGACCTAAGTCACTGTGCCACCGTATCTCATACTACTCCCTCCGTCTAGGTGTAATAAGTCACGTTAGAAGGTGCAGCGGGACCAAGGTGCAAGCAGATTTTTTTTCGAAACAAGGTGCAAGCAGATTGGAGGAGAAGGAGAAACTTGACCGGTCCTTCCTCCAATCAAAGCCCTGATTTCTGTCTCTAAACGCAACAATTAATCACAACAACTAAGAGATGCCGTTTTAGCAACCATGCAGGGCCACATGTTAACTCGCATGCATCCATGTGTAGTTGCACTCCATGCATTGGGTTTCTGGGGGAGATAACAAGGCAGAGTAAGGAGCGTTTGGTTACATTGCTAGGCTGGTCATAGTGGTGAGTAACTTGGACTAGTAACATGCATATGTTACTAGTCTATGTTACTACTTTCATAGTAGGTAGTAACATATGGATGGTAACATGCAAGTCTTCATTAATTGATATATAGACTAATTTTACCTCAGCGCGCGCGCGCGCGCGCGTGTGTGTGTGTGTGTTTAACAGCATGTGTGTGTTAGAGAGAGCGACACATCGAGCTACTCCTACATAGAGATAGTTTGTAGTGTACGATTTAGCCGCGAGAGTCGGTGCATCCTCTCGTTTCCGGGCGTCCGGTCGGGACAGGCGGGACAGCTGCCACGCCCGCTCCTGACCAGCCTGGCCCACCCAAAGCCCCTCCATCGCCCGCACGCGCTTCCCGCCCGAAATGGTCAGTGCCACTCCAAATAATAGGTGCCACATTCATGCCCGGACAGAGCGGACACGACCTCTCACTAGCGCCTGCATTGAAGGGAGAAGCGGATTCAAGAGTGATGGTTGCTTTGTCCGTCCAACTTACTGCTGGGTCTATGTGATTTGACGGCTCATTGGTCATTATTACTGAGGTGGTAGGACTGCTGGATGTCCCACGCTTTTCGTGAAAGGAGGTACTACTAGATTACAATTTTCTCCATTCTCGGTAGTCACGAGAGCAGTGAAAACACGAGCTCGGTGATTACATGGCCCACCTCACACTATCACCATTTTTTCTGGACACCGTGCAACACCTAACTCTTTACATAGTACTAGTATAGTATGTACTGTAATTTATCAGCGAGATAAATTTGTACAACGCTATGAAGCTTCCAGCTTCTGTTTCATGTATCTTGCGTCCAAGGTTTCCCATTGCAACATTTCATCAAATACAAAGGAGACTAACATGCATGCTATTGCATCTCAATGATTGACAGATCATAACCAATATGTACTCCCTCCGTTCCAAAATAAGTGTCTCAACTTTATGCAAACTTTAGTACAAAGTTGTACAACTACTATAGTTGACACTTATTTTGGAACAGAGACAGCTAAAGAAAAAATGATCCATGCAGTCCCTAGCCCTTGAACTGTAAACCCTAACCAGGCTTTAATTTGCTGGCAATGTTGGAGCTTCTGAAGAAATGAAGTTTGCAACCCTTTGACCACCGGATCATTTTGTGTAGTTTCACCAAAATCGAGATGAGCATCCCTGTGGCAAAGAAATTGAAGAAGCATGATTATAATAAGATTATTGGGACTAGTTGATGAGACATAAACTCATCACAAATACAATACGTAGAAGCCAGTAGAGGTATGTGCGGGGCAAAGAAGTAGAGAAATATCCACATGGAGTGATGTGGGCAGCTGGAGCAGTGGTGCAAGCCGGCTGTAAAGGGAGTTGTACCTGAGGGATGTCGGGACGTAGCTCAACCTAGATGAGGGCGGCAGGAGGAGGCAACTGCCCACATCGTGGCAGTGAGCAATAGACGAAGGCAACCTCACCGACTTTGTGAGAGAGAACGGCGGGGACCCCTGATCGGGACGTGCCGACAGTGGGTTTTCACCGTCAGCGATGGCGACCGCATCTACACTAAAATCATCCACCCCTTCCCCCGGCGGACGTGATCCGCCGGGATGTTAGAGATGTGGCCACAGTTGTTTTGTGTGAGAGAGTGTGAAGACTGAAGAGAGCAACCCCAGCAAGCAACCGTGTAGGCTCGTCCTGCCTATGTATATAGTGGAGCGGTTTCCTTTTCTGTCCATATGAACCTATTTATATTGCGTACGTGCCACTGAAGAAAAAAAACTTTATTTATAAATGACGCAGCACCTACTACTCGTTCTCCTATAAACTTTGCGCTTGGCATCTCCAAAATATTAACCTTGCGATTGGCTCTTCGCCTCTTCGGGAAGTCGAGCAATAATGGTATTGCAGTATATATCGTTCTGGCTATATGAGACCGAATGAATTGCTGCACGTCCACCACGTGGGTGAGGGTCGAGGGGCAAGGGAGAGTGCGTACTATTACGTTCGTTTCAATATGGACTACATACGGAGCAAAATGAGTGAATCTACACTCTAAAATACGTCTATATACATCAATGTTTGGAGTATGTGCTAGTATTTCATATTGAAATCTACTAAAGGACATATATTCCAAACAATATGATAATCTCTCTAACCAAGGTAGGGACGAGGATTAAACGGAGGGAGTAGTAAAATTTTCTCCTCGTCCTGCGAGCCACCGCGCGCGTGGGCGAGGGAGCGGGCGTAAGGCGTACTAGTAAGCAAGCTTCACCTCATCCTGTGAGCCACCGCGCCCATGGGTGGGGGAGACGGCGTACTAAGCAAGCTTCTCCTTGTTCTGCGAGTTGACGGGACACATCAAAAGTACTCCAGTGTATAGAGCCTTGCCTCTAAGGTAGGCCCCACATGGTTTGCCTCTTTTTTAACATAACACGTCAAGTTGCAATCTGTTTGTTCACCCGTGGTAGACGGTCCTCCATCAAATTGACAACTAGTACACGTGTCAAATTACCACGTGGGCTGCCTTTTCGTACAGAAATGGGCTCCACCGTGTACCCGCGCGGGTGTGGTTGGGAAAGAGACGGGAGTACGTGCGCCGTGCGTGCACCTCTTCTCTTCGTGCACGTCCCCCGCCTACGTGGGTGTGTGTGAGAGAGATACAAACCTAGGAAGATGGCGTGTGCGTTCGTGAGTGTTTTTTGTTTTGGGGAGGTGGTGATTTCGTGAATGTATTTGTGGGAATATGTGTCGATGACATCTCAAAGAAAATTTTGCATGCAATGTGTGTGAAATAGAGGCATATCCATATCATATAGAGAGGGCCAGAGGGGGCGATCCACGAGAAGAGAGGGAGGGGTCATAGATATCGATAGAGTCGAAGAGAGGATCAAGTGGGTGGGTGCGAGATGGATGAAGAGAGCCATCAAAATTGTGTGTGTGCAAGTCAAAGATATAGGGTGACTGACCTACTAGAACGTCAGAGGGCACAGGGCAAGTTTGTGTGTGACAGGGAGACATGACTAGAGTGCTCGATGTATCGGTGTGTGTGTGTGGGGGGGGGGGAGGGGGAGGCAGAGGCCTAACTAGAGAGGTAGAACGACTCGTATATGTGTTGAGAAGGAGAGACCCAGCTATGTCTTGAGGAAGATGGGTCGACATCCATACATAACTGAAGGACGGGAAATAGGTTGGGACAGAGAGAGAGAGAGAGAGGAGAGAGAGAGGGAGGGAGAGGGGTAGAGTGTTGGATGGGTGATGGAGTTGCTTCTCGAAGATGGTGGGAGAGGCCTACTAGACAAACTGAGGGTAGAACTGCAATATTATCAATAAGAGTGGGGATGTGTTTCTGTGTGTGCCTATGCATGATAGATCTGTCGGGGCACATGCATGGATGATGAAGGGGAACCATGTGTTTGCTAAGCAAACCTAAATTGTTGTTTGTCCGAGGAAGGGAGAGACATAACTAATGAGGTAGATCAATCGACGTGTGGGGAAAAACGAGTTATAAGGACCTAGCTAGCTATATGTATAGCGGGAGATCGGTCGGTGTACATCCATTTGTTAGAGGCAAATAAGGCCCAGCGAGACGGATAGACAGAGAGAATGGAGCCAGGAGGTGGTGCGAGAGGCCGAGCTACTAACAGATAGGGGGAGGAGTGTGCGGTTGTGAGATCGATGAAAAGAGGGGCGAGAGTTTACATGTGTGTGGGACCGTATGAGAGACACGAGACACAGAAAGGAGATGGAAGGTGCGTGTGTACGTATGTTGTAGGCAGACGCTGGAGAGGTTTATCGATCAGTGTGTGTCGGAAAGGAGTTGTGGAGACTGTGGGAGAACGACCTAAATAAAAAAAAATGAATGTGCAAGATTGATAGAATGCTGAGGGAGGGGGAGGGTGAGGAGGGCGTGTGCATGCACGAGAGAAAGTTAGTGCTAGCTACAAAAGTTAGAGGACTGTGTGGGTGTAAGAGACTAACAAAGATCATAATTTGATATGAAAGTGGATTCATATATTTGAATAGGAGATCTTAGTGTTACAAACATATGCATGCATGAATATAGCAGTGATACGCGTGCTGTGGTTTTGCACATGTTATACCATAATGTGATAATGCATGGCGTTTGCAACTCACAGCTAAATGTCGAACAATCTAGACCATACTATATATCAAAAAATCTCACCTTTTATTTGAATTTGTGATAATGTGTGGTGTTTGCAGCTTACAACTAAATATCGAACAATCTAAACAATACTATATATCGAACAATCTCACATTTTATTTGAATTTGTGGTAATGTGTGGTGTTTGCAACGCACATCTAAATACTTGTAGGCGTAGGGGGCGGGGCACCATACATTATGTGATAAACACATTATACATATGAGACATGGTTTAGATTATGAAGATCTAGCTAGAGCTTCAAATGTACTATGATTTGAAATCAACATAAAGTGGATTCAAAAAATCGAGTTCGAGTTCATATAGTACACATAGTTCATATCAAACTCGAGAGTAATCATGTGGTGTGCTGTGAAGATAATACACAAACGATGGTTTAACTTGACAATAATGATGATTGTAGATCTTATTAAAATAGAGAAACGAATTCAAATGGTTTGACTTCACAACAATCATTATTGTAGATCTTATTCAAATACATAAACAAATTCAAATTTAGTTCATATTGAAGCGGTAGTATATACGTTTGGAATGCACTAAAACGCTCATTTGAGTAGCAGGTTGCATGCATTATACACGTAGCGAAATTTTTTAATTGAACATAACATGAATTCAAAGTTTTGAATGACATTTGTAGTGCGAATTGATTTGGTACATTACGGGACTAGACTCTCTTGTGTCTTGTGAATTGATTTCTTTTGTTTTTTTTCATCGACGGAAGTGCGAATTGATTTGATACAAGATTACGTTGGGCTTGTCCGAAATTTCAACCCGTGCCTTGTTACCCCGAAATATTTAAGATATATCTTTGTCTCGTTGTGCTCCGACAACTCCCTCCATCTCAGCCCGCGCCTTGCTATTCCAAAATTACAACTTTCGCCAAAACTCCCACCTCTAGTGAAATCCCGACACGTGAAATGCCCATGATACCCCTGAACCGAAAGAACCACCTAGCTCAAATAGGTGGGGGTACTTTCGTAACTTACCCCACATTTCGGACAAGCGCGTCCCTAAGCCATGGTTCCGCACTCCCATCCCATCCGCCCACCCATTCGCACACCGAGGCCGTGAAAACCCGCGAAGCCCCACACCCTCCTCCGTCCGCCACCCAGCCGGAGCCTCTTCCCTGACAATGTCTTCCACAACAACACCACGACGTCCCTCATCCACCGTACCGGACGAGGATCCGTCGTCGATCTCGTCATCCCGCCGGTTTAGCCACCCCGTCCTCCACCTCCAAGGAGCTGCCCCAATGTTCCCCTTGTCTTTCGCGCCACCTTCATTCCCACACCACCATCTTCACCTACATCACCGCAGAGCATCATCATCACCGTTTCCTCGGATGAAGTTGAGGCCTAATCGACACCACCAAAGAGGTTGTACACTAATTGCCGCATTTTCTTCTTGATTCGATCTCACGGTGCTGCCAGCGCTCGGTCCTGAGCCGACACGGCACGGCTCCATCCACGGTGGCATCGCCGGCCACTTCCTCCACGGTGTCGCTCCCTCGGCGGCGACGTCCACATCAGTAGGAGATGTTGCTGCTTTAGCTCTTGCTCACGCTGCTGCTCTGCTCTTGCTCTCGGTCCCCTACTTGGTCTGCTCTTGCTATTGCTCTTGCTCGCGCTGCTGCTCTCGCTCTTGCTCTTGCTTGCGATGCTGCTCCAATTTAGCTACACTTCAGCCGACTGAATCGACTTTTGGGTCAGTCGATTTTCAGGGGGTGGGGGGGCTCACCGGAGTTAAGGAAGAACTAGCCGCAGCGGGGAGGAGGGCTCACCGGAGAGGTACCCCGCTATCTATCTTAGGGTTCAGGGTGGGGGCGGTGGTCGCCAACGGTGGTGGGGCGGTGGCGTGGGGATCGCCGGAGAAAAAGCTCGGCACGGGGGGGGGGGGGGCTAGAGGAATGGCCGGGGCGGCGGCGGAACGGCGATGGGGAGTGGTTTCAGGGTGGGCGGGGCGGCGCACCGCCGGCCGCAGGCGGCGGAGGGCGGCGGTTTGGTTGGTGGTGGCTGGCGGCTCAGGGGGGTGGAGGTTGAAGTTGAACTACAGGCCCTTGATTTCGTATCCAATGGCTAGAAAATCGACTGACCAGAGATGAAAAATTCAGTCGACCGGCTCTCACACGCACTACTGCTGCTGCTACTGCTTTTATGCTACTAGCTAGTGCGTTCTGTTTCGACAGCAAAATTCAGTTTCGACAATTAAGTTCAGTTTCGATAGTTAAATTTAGTTTTGACAGTTAAGTTCAGAGATGAGCGGCTAATGTATTTTACATCTAGCACTTTGTGGTTATGTATTTTATGTCATCTATTGGAGATGCTATTAGAATTCCACTCAGGTTAACATTGTCTCTCTTGTCCTGCTTCAGCCTCGGCGTCGTACAACTCACCGGAGCTACTCCAACGATGAAACCCTCCATCACAGTGGAGCGGTACCCCGGGCTCCATCTCCAGACGCCTAAGATCTTCTTTCCCTCCTCCGACAGCCAAGTCAGCCGGATCATCCTCACCGACCAACCCAATCACGCTGAGATCGACATGGCTTCGCCAAAGAGGTTGTACACTTGTTGCATCTCTTTTTTACTCTACATGTTATATATATTGTCCACTGAGCACACACAGTAACATGAAATACGATTAGTTTCTCCTACTATATGACAAGAAGTGAGGTACCAGGCAACTTAGCTATTCGTGATGGACTCTCTTGAACACCATCATTATTAATCTCTGCGCGTTTGAGCTGTGCATTTGTCGATGGGCCTGGGAGTTGAGCTAGTAGGGCAGTGGCCTGGGTCCAAAGTAATAGAAGTAGCACAAAAACATTTTTTGAGTTTAGGCTTTTCCTTGCTCAAACCTGCCTACTAGAATCGCCAGTGCTTGAAAGGAAAAGTGAAGGGAAAACATAGGAATTGGAAAGCTTCCTATCATACTACTATTCATGAATTTGGTTCAAAGGAATGGAGCAAAGGAAAACTGTAGGATTTGTTCCTTTAGTGTCTCCTTGAAAGAAAAACCGTAGGAATTTTAATTTCCACTTGTCCTCCTTTTCAAATTCCTATTCATGAAGCACAAGACTAAGAGATAGTAGCATAATAGCATTATAACCGTACATTTTCTTGTGGTTTGACTTAATCACACCATGCTTCTTTGCATCCTGTGTTCTTCCAATTCTTGTGAACCAAACACCCAGATTGGCAGAAATCCTGTGTTTTAAAATTCTCTATTTTGCACGTGCATTCCTATCCTATACTGTGTATTTCCTATCCCTGCGTTGTTAGAATCCTCCAATTCGAACGAGCCCTTATAGAATTACTTCTCTTATAGATAGTTGTCAAAGAAAACCTTGTGTGCTTTGTCCCGCTCCTGCTACGCCGTCATCCACCCGAGCTCAGCTGCTCCAACGACAGAAGGGTCCAGCACAGAAGGGATCCGGCCTCCAGACTGTCTTTCACTACCTTAGATCTTCTTCCCCGCCGCCGGTAGCCATGACAACTGCATTACCATCATCAACCGAGCAGATGACCTCAAGGACTACACGGGTCCGCAAGAGAGGTCGCACTCTTTCGTGTCTACTTACGTTATGCATCGCTTAATATTACATGTTACTTTATCGTCCTGTTCACCGATTAGCCTTTTAGTCAGCTCCAAACTAATGGTCAAAGTTGAGTTTTTAAATGGTTGTGGGGTACATATCGGGTCCACAATCAATAGTATCTATCTACTATCTGGTTAATCTCTGGTGTCTACTATGAGTTTCATGTTGGGTTGGAAACAAACAGTAAAGAAGCCATTATCTGTATTTTTAACTGAAGCCATTATCTGCCTGCTATCATTGGTTTTGGGTCTATCCACAGGTTGCTACCATCACTCTGGATTTCTGCATGCACTCCTTACATAATCTCACTATGTTTTATTCCTATGCATGTCAGTTATTGTACACAATGGAACTGAACATGTAGAGCAAAAGAGACGAGCCTTGCGTGGCAATAAAATTTCATGCAGCGTCACTCCATGGTAGGCGCAAAGGCAACCCCTCCACCCATTTCAGATTGTGTCGAGAGGAAGATATCTGTTACGAGGGGATTCGGAAGGAAGACCACTCCTATTTACCCCCTGAGGTCTTTGCTCTAACTTGGCATGCTGATGTTGGTTATATCATGCATATGGTGCCTCGCATTGCTTACTTTATACATCAAATATGTCAACTGCTTAGTTTAGACATGCTTTGTGTGAATGCCATCTGTTTAGTTTATTCATCATTTATGTGAATTATGCAACGCCATCTTGTTTAACCAGGCATCATATATGTGAATTTAGCAATGCCATCCTGCTTAGCCAGTCATCTTATATGTGAATTATATCAGGCCATCCTTTTTTTTCGTTACGTATTACATTTGTCAACAATGTTAGTACATTCAACTACTCTTCGTGTGCATCAGCCATTTGACACGGTGATGAAAATTCTGGAGTGAAAACAAGGTCTTCAGGGCAGACTATGCTATCTGACGAAGCGCATATCTCGCTGGTTAAGGATAGCTCATTAGAGGAGGATTCAAAGACAGATGACCAGTCCTATTCCCCGAGGTGTATGCTCTAACTTGGCAGGGTTATGTTGCTCATATCATGCGTATGGTGTCTTGCATTGCTATGTCATTTGATTAGACATGCTTTGTGTGAATGCCACCTGTTTAGTGTCTAATTACCATATATGTGAATTATGCATTGCCATCTTGTTGCAAGACATTATATATGTGAATTATGCAATGCTATCTTGTTGCAAAGGCATTATATATGTAAATTATGCAATGCCATGCTGTTGAGCCAATCATCATGCATGTGAATTATATCATGCTATCATTTTTTTGTATTACGTGTTCCATTTGTCGACAACATTTGTATATTCAACTACTCTTCCTATGCATCAGCCATTTGAAGCGGTGATGGAAGTATCTGGAGTGAAAACGAGGTACTCAGAGCAGACAATGCTACGTGCTGAAGGAGACATCTTGCTGGATGCAGAGAGCTCCTCAGAGGAGGATTCAGAGACCGATGACCAGTCCTATTTCCCCCCTGAGGTCTATGCTCAAACTTGGCAGGGTTATATTACCCATGTCATGCATGTTGTCTTGCATTGCTTAGTTTTTACATCATATATGGATTGCCATCTGCTTACTTGCTTACTATGTAGATCATATATTTGAATTATATCATGCCGTCATGTTTATATACACAGCATCTATCTGAATTATGACATGGCAACCCATTTAATAAAGACATCATATAGTTATATCATCTCATCATGTTTAGTGTTTACAGTCATCATATTTGGAATTATGTCATTCTATGCGGGAATTATATCATGCTATCATGTTTCCATAGGCAGCATGTATGTGAATTATGGCATGCCAACCTATTTAATAAACACATTATATAGTTATATCATGTCATCATGTTTACATAGTCATCATATTTTGAACTATGTATTTCCATCTTTTTTAGTTAGCCATCATAATGTGAAATTGTGTCATGCTATCATGTTTAGTTAGCCATCATATATGTGAAATTGTGTCATGCTATCCTGTTTGGTTAGACAACATAAATATGAATTATTTCATGCCTTATTTTATTCCCCACTATCCATTGCACTTGTCTATCATACAATGTATGTACATTCAATTACTTTTCTTGCTTATTAGCCATTTGAATTGGAGAGGGTGATGACAGTATCTAAGGGAGTAACAACACGGTCTTCAGAAAAGATAGTGCTACCATTTGATGCAGATAGAACCACGGTTGTACTTGCCCAAGAACCAGACCCACCACACATAATCTAGACTCTCGCAGATTGTACCCCTACCCAGTTGGACAGAGAACCAGCTACACCCCTTCTAACCCCAACTCTAGCAGATAGTAACCCAGTTCTAGTTGACACAGCACTGTCTCCACCATAGAGCACCCAAACACGAGCAGTTAGTAAGGGAACTGCAGTGCCCAAAGCACGAGGACCACCACTCTGAATCCCAACTCAACGCTTAAAGGAGAAGAAGAATTGTTCTCAGGTCAGGTTCTGTAGCTATGGTTCATACTCCTTTGCTCTTGCATCACTGTATTTACTCAGACCAACTATTTTCAAATTTGAAGGATGGAATTGAAACTCCAATGGCGCAACAGGTACGTTTTAAACATTTTTCTTTAACTGGTTTGTTGTTGTAACTTGCTCCATGTTGATTTTAGTTTCAATTGAATAAACAGTTATGTTCTCATGTCATGCACATTACAAGTGTTGTTATTGCTCTATAGTTTCCCACACTTATATTCTGTCTATTCTGCTTTGTCTTGAACAAATATTATTTGAACTGTGTCTCTATCTTGATTTGGCAACAAAAACTAGAATGATATAGACCATAAAGTGACCATGGTACATAGATATATGTTTGTTTCATGTTGTTATCCTGTGCACTTTACTACTGAACTGATTTACCAAAATGAGTTTCATATACAACATGGTAAACCTGTGATGTGTCTGCTTGTTTCTCTTTTAGAATGCGGACAAAATATTGGAGAACAGTACCCCGTTATGCAATGGTAAAGGAAGTAATGCAGATAAGGTTCAAGATAGTGAGACATCCTTGTTGGTCTCCAAGAAAGCTGATAAAAACTACCTTGACGACAGTGAGAGAACCCAAAAGTTCTGTCTTGATGTAGTGTTCGAGTTACTGGCCACTACTACTGGCACAAGCTCTTTGAACTCACTGCCTGAATCAGTTCGTCTTCTTGAGTCTCTGCTTCAAGTTAAAAGACATCAATCAAATGTGCTGCGACAGGAAGCTGAAGGACTGAGGAAGTCCCTGCAGAATTCAGATGCATACATTCTGGTGCAATAGCAAGCGCTGGAGGATTTAAGCGCCAAACAAGAGAAAGTTAATAAGCTTGCTAAGCATCTTGCCGACATTATGGGTACCGGATATTGTTTCTTGAGATCTTCAAGTGGTTTCAGATTCGGACTTGTTTTGTTTGTGGCGTTTATTTGCCTTGGTCGCCAACTTTGACAACCAAAGTATATGATATCTTGCTTTGTTCCCTATATTTGCACTGGTGGCGAACTTTGATGCCAAGTGGATGTAATATGTGTAATAGCCGTGATAGCCTAGCCTAAGTTGCTTGCTTATTTATTTCCTTGTTGTCTTGTTTATTTGTTTGCTTGTAGTCAGTGCTGTTCTTTTTCCGCGGTTTGCTAGTGGCCGCAATAACCTATTTTTTAGAAGTAGGCCACAATAACCATGGGCTACACATTTACTGTAGTGACACTGGGCCTTCTACGGGCCGTAGAAAAAATGGGCCTTCTACGGGGCGTAGAAACAATGGGCCTTCTACAGGTCGTATCATCAATGGGCCTTCTACGGGTCGTATCATCAATGGGCCTTCTACGGGTCGTATCATCAATGGGACTTCTACGGGTCGTATGATCGATTGCCCAAACATGGGCCAATAACATACCGCATTATGGCCGTAAACGGGCTAGAGTTGGAATCGTCCGTTCATGGGCCGACCATAACGGTTCATCGTTAATCGGCCCTATTTGATGACGCTATGAAAACGGCCCAACGTATTAACGGGCCACAAATGGGCCGACTGTAACCACGGTCTGAATTTGGCCCACAAGCAAAAAATGACAGTAACGGGCCGTAAGTAACCGAATGCTGGAAATGAGCCCAAGAATAAATGGGCCCCGAGAAGGCCGAAAGATAACATGGGATGGAAACAGCCTAACGGTATAATGGGCCGTTAATGGGTATAAGTGATACACTGTTCATTACGGGCCAGTTTCACCACGGGCCGTTAATGGGCCAAGAGTTACAAAGGGCCTCATATGGGACGAAAGACTTCATGGGCTATACATGGGCCCGAAGTTAAAACGAACTAGAATCATATTGGATGGCTCAAATGATGCTACTGGGCCTAATTCGGATAGGTCGTAATGGGCCATGGGTTAGCGGGCTGTAAATGGGCTATATGGGAACATGTCGTTAACAGGCTTTCCGTGGGCCAGCCCGCCACCTTTTAACCAAGTCAAACGGGCCGGCCTTTTCACAGGAATGGGCCTCTGTTGGGCCGTGCCATGTGTTGATGTATTATAGGCGCCTTCGGTCCAATGAGTGGACGACATCTGTCCCAACGGTGAGCCGACACGTGTTTCCTCCAGCCAATGATGATTTTACACGTGGAAAATCCCCATTGGTCGGGGCTATTAACGGGTTATCGGATCCAAAACCGGACCCGATAGCATAATGGCGAGCCGTTACGGTGGATGCCATGTGTCGGTCACCCTTGACGAAAGCACTTCTATGATGCGGGATTTATTGTCATGGAAGTGGACACTTCCATGATGATATTTTTGGTAATGTCATGGAACACTTCTACGACAGCACAGGTATGACTATCTTGATTTTGTCATAAAATCGTCATGGATGTACATGCATGACAGAAAACATGACCTACTGTGACAAACACGTATCATCACGGAAGTGTATTTTTTTGTAGTGCTAGTTGCGGGAATCTGCACATCCTCATCAACCTCTTCTCTCCACTGCTTTTGTAAAGGTTGACATATCTATCCCTGCATCTTCATAGCTATTCCTAGGTTTTGAGTGTAGGCACATTTTTTAAATTTTGTACTACATTTCCGAACATGGTGTGACCAAATAGCGGAAAGAAAGCATGCAGCTACGACGAATCATGGGAGGGGGGTTAGGGAACAGCTCAGCGGAGACGACTGGGGTCAAATTGCGGCGGCCTGGGGGTGTGGGTGGTGGCAGGAGGGAGTGTGCATCCTAAAATATTTGTAGGACCAATATTTGTGTGGATAGTGGGCACTGCATTCGTCTCACCCGGCCGCCAAGTACGGAGGCTCGCGGGCTCAATTTGGAGCGCGCTTAAAAAAATATGGTGATCGAGAACGGGATGGCAACTCTGCTAGAGTGGCCTTTTCAACCAAAATCACCATAATGACGGTTATTATGACGATTGAGCCGATATGGCGACTCTGGTAGAGTTGTATCCTGAGGCAGGTCATGATCAAAAGAGGCATCAACATTCAGCTTCACAAAACCCCCAGGAGGGATGCTCCATCCCCCTGTTTACTAGTTGCCTTAGGGGAGTAGGCATTAACATAGTTTGCTATTATGGCACGAGCACCCATTGAAGTTTGGTTTGCATATCGAAACTTCCCTTCATGAACCATTTACGTCTAACCCCCCCTCCCCCCCCACCACAAATACCAAGCTATTATAGAAATCAATTGAGGTGCATTCTAGATGCCCATTATAGATAATTCCTGATCTTGCATAAGTAGTAAGAATTCTAGTACCGCCTCTCCCGCATGGTCAGCAATGCAAGCTTTATTGATCACCTCATACAAACCTAACTTGCCCCAAACTTATTTCGCCTTCTGGCATCGGAACAAGACGTGTTTTGTATCTTCTTCTGGTCCATTCGAGCATCATGGGCAGATGGGCGAAAGCTTCGTGCGTCTATTAGCAAGTGTAACTCGGCATGGGAGGGTTCCATGCAGTGTACGCTAAATGAATTTTTTTTACCTTTGTCGAACAAGATAACTTCCAAATAAACCAATTAAGCCAATCAAATAGTGAACATACCATTTTTTTCATGTTCTTGGTTCCATTCTTCCAAATAAGCCAATCAAATAGTGAACATACCATTTTTTGTGTAGCTCCAAGCAATGAAATCCGGCATATTATGCATGGGAAGTGGAATTGAGAGCACCCTTTGAGCATCAATTGGCCTCAATGTTTGTCTCACCAGATCTTCATCCCATGAATTCGTGACTGGGTCAATAAGATCACAAACCTTCGACAGAAGATGCCCCCTTCTAGGAGTATAATTTTCCTATTTGCACTGTTATGCAAGCGTCTCCCCAAATGTCAATATTCTGTCTGTTTCCAACTCGCTAGATATAACCATTTTTTTAGAGAATTCACTCCCGTAATATTACTTTGCCAAGTAAAAGAGGAACCCTTTTTTAGAATTGCACTCATTAAATCATCCACCGGACAGTATTTAGCTCTCAAAATAGTAGCACATAAAGAATCAGGATTATCAAGCAGACGTTATGCTTATTTGGCTAACAAAGCCAGATTGAAGCAGTGTATATCTCGAAAACTCATACCTCCTTTATCTTTTGGGACACACCTCTACCACCGCGCCATCCAATGCATTCTCTTCTGATTGTCCTCATCACCCCACCAAAATTGCGACATCGTGTAAATGATTCCTTTACAATTTTATTTAGGAATTTTAAAGACGGACATGGCATAAGTTGGGATAGCTTGTACAACAAATTTGAGCAAAATTTAATTTCCTCATGAGGATAATATTTTTTATTTCCATCCATTAATTTTCATAATAATTCGATCAATCAGGAATTGGATGTAATAACTTTTGTCCATACCCACATTTGTAGGCAAACCCAAATATTTATCATTAAGTGCTTCAGTCACAATATTCAGAATTGTACAAATTTGTGCCTTGTCTTTCAACTTGGTATTGGGACTAAGAAATAGACTAGAATTTTCAATACTCATTATTTATCCCGAGGCAGCACAATAAGAATCCAAAACCGATTTCAACGCCTCTGCATTCATAGCATTTGCTTTCAGCAGGATCGGAGAATCATCAACAAAGAGAAAGTTTGAAACTGATGTTGTATCTTTGCTAACATTTATTCCAAAAATATTCCCATTGTCCTCTACATTCGTTAAGAGAGCAGTCAGCCCCAGCCCCTCTGTACTAACAGGAATAAGTATGGAGAGAGAGAGAGAGGATCTCCCTGCCTCAATCCTCTAGTACGTATAAAACTCTCAGTTTTTTCCATGCTAAAACGAACCCGGTATTCGAGTGAGGATACACATTGCATAATTAAATTTACCCAATTCTCTTGAAATCCCAGCCTGAGCATAATCTCCTTCGGAAAAGACCACTCTGCTTGGTCATATGCCTTGCGCATATCCAGTTTAATAGCACACATATCCTCTTTACCATATTTTTTGTAAATAGTGTGGAAGCACTCATATGCCACTAAAATATTATCGGTAATCATTCGTCCTAGCACAAACGCACTCGGAGTCGTGCCGATAATTTCTGAAAGGATTATCTTCAAACGGGCCGCAATTATTTTTGAAATTACCTTCTACATGACATTACATAGACTAATTGGTCTAAATTGAATTAACTTTTCAGGAGAATTGATCTTTGGGATCATTACAATTGTTGTATCATTCCACACATCAGGTATAGTACAAGTATTCACCGCCTGGAGTACCACTTCAGTCAGGTCATCCCCCAACATAGACCAAAATCTTTTGTAAAAAAATAATGCATAAACCATCTGGACCCGACGCTTTAAATCTCCAATATCAAATAGGGCATTCCAAATCTCCTCTACCATATAAGGGGCTAGAAGAGCATTATTCATTTCATGTGTCAGTTTTCTTTTGACAAGAGATAGAACCTCTGGGTTGGGTTGGGTAAATTCTGAGGTGAAAAGTTTCAAGAAATACCCCATAATGTGGTTCTTCATCTTCGTATCTTGCACCCAAACACCATTATCATCAAGCAATTTTTTAGTCTATTTTTTCTTTTTCCTAGTCGTTGCCGCATAATGGAAAAAAGAGGTGTTGCGATCGTTATGTAATAGCCAGTTTGCACGACCCCATTGTACCCAGTAGATCTCCTCTTGCTCCAAAAGGTTTTCAACAAGGACTAGAATCTCCTTTTGTCGCGCTTGAGAATCCGCACTCATAGGTCCTCTCAGCTTTTCTAAATCTTTTTTGAGTTTATTAATTCTTATTTTCAGGCCCCTCGGTATATCATGGTCCCAAGTATGCAAATCCACATGCACCGCCCTTGTACGATCAGTGAGAGACGGTCCATATACCCAACATTTTTGCTTTGTCCCACACTGTACGTACAATTTCTGCAGCCGTCTCTTCTTTGAGTCATCGAGTTTCAAACTTTTTACTTGGCTCCTTGGTTGGTTGAACATATTACCATCATAATATTCTGATGATGATCAGAAGGCACACGTTATTCCTTTATGATCGTAGTCCGGGGGAATTTATTTACCCACTCCACATTTCAAACCGCACGATCAAGTCTCTCTCTAATCACACCACACCTCTCCTCCAATTGAAAAGGTCACCAATACAACCCATATATCTTCCAGACCTCACTCTCCCAAACAATTGCGAAAATATCTCACCATTGCATTAGGCCTCACATTACCTCCATCTTTCTTCGAAGAAATTAAAATTTCATTAAATTCCCCCAAAACCATCCATAGGTATTGTGTAAATTGTAGAATATCATCCCAAGATAAATTACGATCACTCCAATTTGGATGACCATAGAAACCTGTAAAACGCCATTGTACAACATTCTCATTCATAAACAAAACATCAATAAAATTAGCCGAGATAGTTCAAGACAACTTTATTCATCTTATGATAAAACAAAACGAGTCCACCAACCGACCATCACTCTCCACTACAAACATTGAATCAAAACTTATAACACGACGTAGCTCATCGACTTTAAAATTATTCAAATGAGAATTTGGAAGAAAAATTAAATCAACCTTGACGCGCCCTTGTAGTTCCAAGAGCTCGCGAACTGCCGTGGGGATTCACATACCACGACAATTCCAACCTAGGATTTTTCAATTGGCCCGGCAGTCCTCCTCTTTGGAGGCCGCCGATGCACCAACATCTCCCTTTTCTTCTCCAACTGATTCCCTCTCCTTCTGCACATACTCCTCTTCCTTCTCATCTATCCCCTTAGCTACATGTGTGACAACACCATCCACATCCTTCACTGTTTCCACTCTACCCTGTACAAACTCGTTAGAAGAAACATACATACCCTCATATAATATGCGTTCAAACCTATCCATATGTTTCTCGAAAACAAAATTCTACGCCACTACCCGTCGGGCGAGCGTGGGTTGCATGTCTCCTTTTTTACCTATTATTTCATCACGAGCAACCTCAGATCTCCCTGTCACTCCTGCCTTTTTCTCTTTCCTCCCCTTTCTCTTAGAGTGGCCCTACATAACAGTTTTTCCAGCGCTGAACTTAAAAAGCTTGTTATCCTTGGCCGAGTCACCCATTGTAGCAAAACTAGCAAGGCGAGCAGTCCCCAACACTCCTGGCTGGAACAACAACATCCCCTCCTGTATCCCAGGCACTAGGCATTGGTGTGGGTTGTTTGACGATAGCAGTTACGCCTGCAAAAAAGTTGTTGGGCGTACCCAACAACACCTTGCCATGGCCCTCCTGGCTAGTAGAGAGGCGTTGGTAGAAGCGGAGCTTCCAAGAGCACCCAACCGTTGTGTTGCACAACCCTCTTGGCCATGCATCACACCCATATGGGTGTCCACCCAACCCGCCAGCCCTTGGCCCTCCTAGAAGGCGTAGGTGGCACCACAACCCCGTCCTATGACTGGATGCTGCATAGAAGCGCACCATCGAGGAAGCCCCGGCAGCCCGACTCTCCTGGCCAAGCAGGGGACTAGCCTGGGCAGCCCCCATGGAGGTAGCAACAGTGCCCTCACTGAACACTGCCGTGGACTTAACACGACAGATGCCCTAGCAAAAGGACTTAGGTGTGGAGCCATCACAGCTAGGTTAGCTTGAAGGGATTAAATGGGACAAAGGACACACAGAGTTTACCCAGGTTCGGCCCCTCTCAATGAGGTAAAAGCCTACTCCTTCTTTAGGTTGTATTGCTTGGGTTTCGATTACCAGGGAGCGAATACGCTTGACCTAGTTCTCGATGAGTTGTTTCTTGAGTTAATCTGCCGCCGGGTCACCCCTTTATATACATGTTGATGCCCGGCGGCTTACAAAGTCTGGCCGGCTCACACAAACGTGACTGGCTCGATTTCTACTAAACTTGCCTTACAATACAAGTTAATCATATGGCGGCTCATCCCTTTGGGCCTTAAGCCGCCTCTAGGTCTTGGGCCTTCAATAAGCCTGCTTCATGAACCGCCATCATCATGTCTTCTTGGGCCTCGTCAAGCTTCTTCATCTTTATGCCGCCAACGGCGTGACCCGGCCCCTTCTGAACCGGTCATATCTGATAATCATATCCCCAACATTAGGCCCCAGGTTGATTTGAACTTGTTCACATCAATCTTCACTTCTTGACTTAGCTGAATCTCCCATCGTTAATTCTGCACTCATTCGTTGTAACCCGCCATGACGTCACACCTCGGCATCGTATTAACCCGCCATGACATCATCTCGCATTAACTATGCACAAGGCCTAGAACCTCTCAATAGACCTTTTTTCTTTAATGGACCTCCCGAAAATCAAAGTGTTCACATAGCCACATAATAATTTTTCGGTCTCATTGATTCCTGTGCATGCCATCTATCCACTTCTTTATAAATAGGGACAGGGGGTCTTCCTTTTCACTTTTACCCCTGCCTCTGCCTCTTCTTCTCCTTCCTCGCAACGATCGATGCCTCCGAAGCTCTGCTGCCCCCGTCGATTGCATCAACCTTGGCCGCTTCATCAACTTGAGCTCGACCAGAACACGGTGGCACCCCTCTGCTGTTCATCAACATCTCCAGGTACGTATCTTGACTCATATCAGATCTGCACTAGAGTTTTGTCAGTTCATCGGAGTTCTTCGCCGTTCTTCCTCCGATCTCCTTAGATTGCATGTTTAGATCTAAACTCAACATCAAAGATATGCGGCAGTAGTTTTAGCATTTATCTTTAATAGAAAAAAAACATCCCTTCTATAGAAGATCTCATCTGGGCACATGCGCACTTCTGCTGCCGCCACCTTAGGTTTAGAATTTATTTTATTTTCTAAACTGTTGTAGATCCAAAATCATAGCACCAATCTGTGAAATCTGTTTATCCATCACTTAGCAAAAATCACTTAGATCTGTTGTACTGAAAACGTGTGGGCAGCTCATACGATAAACCATAACCTGCCATATAGCATTAGTCCCCTTTTTAAACCACCAGTATATGCTCACCATCCATATAACCCGGCACCGTCCTATGGTTTAACCATGCAATCGTCATAGCAATTGCTCTTCCGCCTTACAAATTGGCCTTGCATAACACACTTACTTTTTGATCACTGGCCGGCTTAACAGTATAATCTTAAACCGGCAATATTTTTCTTTTTAGGCTTCATCAACAAAATGACTAAGTCTGTCACCTCATGCAACTGGGTCGCTTTGCGGGTTACCGAGCAAACACTGATCGAGTACGTTCAAGTGGGCATCTTAGCCGCAAAGAATGTCATCCATTGGAGGGTCCCAGGCACAGAAACCACTCCTGACCCCAAAGAAGGCGAAGTCATTGTCTTTACTGATCATATGCTCCAAGGGTTTACCCCACCCGGCTCAAAGTTTTTCCGTGATGTGCTGCATTTTTTCAAGCTTCATCCTCAAGATATCGGGCCCAATTCCGTTTCAAGCATCTGCAACTTCCAAGTCTTCTGCGAAGTGTATCTTGAATAGGAGCCCACTGTTGAGTTGTTCAGGGAATTCTACTACCTGAACCGCCAGACTAAATTCATGGACGGGCCCAGCCTAGAACTAGGGGGTATTTCCATTCAGAGGCGCAAAGAAGCCACTTTTCCTGCTGCCACACTTCCCAGTCATCCCAAGGACTAGAATCAAACTTGGTTTTACTGTAAAGACACCTCTCCCGAAGGTGAGAATCATCTACTGGGTTATCGTGAAACCCGGCTTAGCAACAGACACCCTCTCCCCGATCAGATTAGTGCAGAAGAACGGGCCAAGTATATGCCCATATTTTCAAAGATGAGGGCCTTAATGGCCAATGGCTTGACTGGAGTCGACCTCGTTTGTTGATGGGTCGCGTGGAGGATCTAACCCTTAAGCCGTCGGTCCGGCTTAATGTGCGAATATACTGACGATGTCAATGATCCGTTGCTTTACTCTTCAATCCGCCTTCAGGATAAACAGATCAATGACATGACCAAGACTTTACTCAACGAGAGCTTAGCTGCTTGTAGCACGGTGGGGCTGAACCCCTACTGCACCCTCAACAAGCTGCAGACTGTAAATATTTTTCAAGCAACTTTTACTAATTCATTATTTATCAACCTACCTTCTCATTATTACTTGAATTTCTACAGGCTGACTCCCCTTTCTGGAGCAAGAAGCTTCAAGATAAACCGGCCAAGAAAACCAGGAACAAGACCAAGGTGACCAAGAAGCCTGCCAAAAAGAAGGCGGATGTCACTGATCCTTTTACTCTAGACGATGAGTTGGAGGTAGAACTTGACTCCCTTGGCTCTTTCTTTGTCCATCTTATTGACATTGATTACTATCAGGATGACGCGAAAGGCAGCCATGCAAATGGTGAAGAGTTAACTATCCTTTCCTCCGACTCAGAACCTCTGCCAAGACAGAAAGTTCATCAAGCGAGCCGGAAAGTAAGGTTTTCTCACCCTTTAGCTTCTCGGATCCCAACTTTCTTTTGAAGAAACAACAACATGAAGTTCGCCGCACAACCCGGAACAGTGGAGGTGGGATTCTCTCCTCTGGCTTACCCAACATGCTGGCTCCTCGCAAGCGCCGTTAGAGGTTTCACAGATTTCTGATTGAGCCTTTCCTAAGGCGGGTCTTGTTCGACAACCTCTTAACCCTTCTGATTCAAACTATTAGGGAACCTCTCACTCTTCATCTGGTGATTCCACTAGGACTCAAGTTCCTCTATTCAAGACTGTTCCTGGGTGAGAATACTTAAGCCTGCTTGCTTTAACACCTTACTCAATTGGTATACTAATCTCATTATGTGTTTTACTTTCAGTGCTATGGCCAAACCCAGCAAGAGGCTGAATGTTAATAAAGCGGCTGAAGATCCCAAGGTTGTTGAGAAGCAGACAATGTCTGAGTCTTTGCATCAAACTTATGAAGCAGCCATGGATGATCCGCCGCTAGAGGAGCACCATGTCGCCATGGACTCCATGATTGTTGACCCGGAGAATGCTAAGCCGCCCAGTCCCTTTCAGCGGACTCAAGAAACGGAAGATGTAATAGTTACTGGGACGGCTTATATAGCCCCATTCGTCTTATCCAAGCACAACGCCAAAGAAGAAATTTTAGCTGTTGATAAGGGCAAGTGGAAACTGGATTTGGAAAATTACGCCCAGTTCAATGCTCAGGAGATTCACTCAGGTTATCTAAACCTCCTTCACACCAGCCATGACTTTGAAGCCGGCCTGGTCAACCTCATGAAGGAATGCTTTGAGGTAAGCACTAACAAAAACTTCTCATATAAGTATATATCTGTCAACCGCCAAGTCTACTGAATATGAAAAACTTGAATATGCTGTAGACTTAAATATCCTGGTTGATCTTGTAGACATGTCATAACAATTTGTAACTGCTGAATCAAACGAGTAGTCCCCAAGGGCCGGCTTAAACTGGAAAATTAAGCCAGGACTTCAAATAGTAGTGCTCAATTTCGCACATGTAGCCCCGAAGGGTTGGCTTAATAAACATGGCTAAGCCGGTAATTATCACCATATTTATGAATAAAATCCAAATATGTAGCCCCCATGAACCGGGTTTAATCATAGAAATTTACCCGGGTCATCATAGAACTGTCTTCAAAAAGAGCAATGTACATTAACCCCCAAGTGCCAAGTAAAATACTTGTATTATGCTTGGGACTTTAAATAAGATGATCATCATAACGTCATACTGCCTGCCTTTTTGTGTGACAGGCTGAATTGAATATGAAGGAATCTCAAGTCACAGATATGAGGTAGAACATCCAAACCCAGCAAAATGAAACTTCCAAGGCCAAATCAGAGCTGAAGACCGCTTTAGAAGACATTGAAAAATTGAGAAGGGACTTCAGTGCTGAAAGAACCGGCTAGGAGACCGAGAAGACGGCTTTGCTAAAAAGAGCAGAAGATGCTGAGTCTGCTCTTAAGCTGGTGACTGGCGAATTATTCGGCTTAAGGCAGCAAATCAATAACATGACAACTACCATATTTGGTAAGTAATAGAATACTTCAACTTGTATCATCAGTGTATCACAATTATTGGCCGATTTAGCAATATCTTTGTTGATGCAGGCTCCAGAAGCCCCAAGCCGGGTCAAGACATGCGTATAAGGCTTAAAGCTGTGTATACCCTTATGGAGCAGTTGTATACTGGTGCTCAACGGGCTATTTCTACTACCTCCCATAAGAAGCAACCACCTTCCCTCATCAAGGAAGTGTTGGAGAAACTGTCTATGCTGCCACAAAGGTTTGAAGAATTAAAGCGATCAGCCGCTAGAGCCGGTGCCATTACCGCACTGAGTCGGGCAAAGGCATGGCAAGAAGAACTTGACCCGGAAGAGCTAGCCACCGGTTGCCCTAGCTTAAAAGAAGATGGGTCTTCCTTCAGCACCGACGACTTCACCAAAATAGTAAGGGAGATGCGTCCTTTGGCAAGCAAACTGGTTGAGGAGACTGATCTCTCCAAGTATCATCCGGTTTATGATGTTGAAAACGCAAAAGTGAAGGCGCCGGTTCATGAGGCCGTGGACCTTATCCCGCCAACACATAAGCATACCTTCGCTCCTGATATTGATATGTCAAGCCTTATAGATGATGAAGTTGTATTTAGAGCTTTGGCTGGGATCAACTGGGCCACATATGACTTCCAGCCAATGGGTGAACAAGAAGAAGAAGAACCAGTGCAGGATGACCTGAAATCTTCAACATGCCAAGGCAAGGGCCACTGAACCACGACCCGGCTCTCAGCCTGTCATATAGAAGTTTTGCGCAACAAAAACACTTATTCTTTTGGGCCACATGACGCCTTGTAATAGGCGAGTTGAAAACAATGACCTGCCATGCCATCGTGCATGTTTATCTTCATAACACTTTAAACCGCCAATCTTAATATGGGAAGATCTGCCGTTTCTGCTCATAATATTATCAGTCATACTAGTCATATTCATCATATTCCCTGCATACAAGCAGATAACATGTGCCCTGGCGGTTTATCCCAGGGCGGGTCATGACGTCCCATAAAAAGTCGCTGGTGACTGTATAGTCCATAACCAGGGCGGGTTATCAAAACCTCGCATATTAATATAACAAATAAATAACATACTTGTGAAATTTATTCATACTGCCGGCTTACAACGCCATATGCAGCAAGGGTAACATCCCAAAAACTTAGAGCGCATAACTCCAAGTGCATAAACAAAACATACTGGCGACTTATCGTCCAAAGCCAGGCCCGGTTATCAACACCTCAGATACGCTCAAATATGAGCCATAAAGATTAAGGCTACATGGCCTGAATCGTTTTAAACCATATGTCAATATGGTACAAAAAGATGAACCCAAAGAATGTTCAAATAAAATAACAAACCAGGAAAAACAAGGCTTTCATAAGCTGCCAAACCTCAATATCAAGTGTTGTTCAAGGGCCGCACAGCCACTGAGCTAATCCTTTACTCAAACCTGTAAGCCAGGCCTCACATGACCAACCGCCATTTTAACTTTGACAAGTTCAGGGTCTTTATAAGATTAACTGTCAAGGGTACGGTGGGTCATTCCAGGATTACCTGGTCGGAGTGGCAGACATACAATGGCAGGATAACCCGGAGTTTTGGTGAATACACCCGGCATCCAAGCCGATCAAAAGGATAAATATAGCTATGTTCATTGAACAGGAAGCCCCCAAGTGATCTTTAACAAGCCATAAAGGCAGGTTACCTATGTTTGAACTGTACATTGTAACAAGTTCTCTTTGGTAACCTTTTAACTTGGGCAGAAAGCCCACAAGTCATTTGCAACAAGGCGTATAAGCCAGATCAAAGGGTAGTCATAGGTATGCCCAGTGAGCAGGAAGCCCCCATGGTATTTGTAACAAGGCGTGCAAGCCGGATCAAGAGGGTAGTCATAGCTATGCTCAGTGAGCAGGAAGCCCCCATGTGATCTTATGAATTGATAATAAAGACTCACATACTCAGAAATGAAATTACAGAGGCCCTGAATTATCAGGGATGCCAGCTTTATTATACTAATGATAATATATACATTGGTAGAAATATGTACATCACAAGAGCTGATGGCTCAGGTGTAATAAGGCCGAAATTGAGCAATGTTCCACGGCCGGCGGGTCTCCTCCTCCGACGTGCGTGAATCCTTGTGGTCTCGAACATCGATGATGTAGTATGATCCATTGTTCAGATTCTTGCTGACCACAAAAGGCCCTTCCCAAGGTGGGGATAACTTATGCATATCTGTTTGATCTTGGATGAGCCGGAGCACCAAATCACCTTCTTGAAAGGTCCGGGTTTTAACTCGGCGACTATGATATCGACGCAGATCTTGCTGGTAGATTGCTGAACGAGACGCCGCAAGGCCACGCTCCTCATCCAGGAGGTCAAGAGCATCTTGACGTGCCTTTTCATTATCAGCTTCAACATAAGCCGCCACGCGGGGCGAGTCATGACAGATGTCACTGGGAAGAACCGCCTCTGCTCCGTAAACCATGAAGAACGGAGTATAACCCTTGGATTTGTTGGGGGTAGTATTGATACTCCAAAGCACTGACGGTAACTCCTCAACCCAACAACCCGGCGTCCTCTGCAAAGGGACCATAAGCCGGGGTTTACTGCCTCTCAAGATTTCTTGATTGGCTCTTTCTGCTTGACCATTGGACTGGGGGTGAGCCACAGATGACACATCATGACGAATATATTCACGTTGACAAAATTCTTTCATAGCACCTTTAGACAGATTAGTGCCATTATCAGTTATGATGCTGTGAGGGTAACCAAAACGAAAAATCACCTTTTTGATGAATTGAACCGCCGTTGCTGCGTCACACTTGTTGACCGGCTCTGCATCAACCCACTTCGTAAACTTGTCAACTGCCACCAAGAGGTGATTCTTTTTATCCTTGGATCTTTTAAAAGGCCCAACCATATCCAGCCCCCAGACTGCAAACAGCCAAGTAATTGGAATCATCCTCAATTCTTGAGCTGGCACGTGAGCTCGTCTAGAAAATTTCTGACAGCCAACACATTGGCTAACCAGATCCTCTGCATCAGCGTGAGCCGTCAGCCAATAGAACCCATGACGAAAAGCCTTAGCCACGAGAGACTTAGAACCGGCATGATGGCCACAATCTCCTTCATGAATCTCTTGTAGAATCTCACGGACCTCCTCAGGAGATATACAACACTGAAACACCCCTGTGAAACTGCATCAATGTAACTTGCCTTTGACAATAGTCATTGACTTAGACCGCCAGGTTATCTGTCTGGCCAAAGTTTCATCTTTAGGTAATTCACCCTGGGTCATATAAGCCAAATACGAGACTGCCCAATCAGGAATAACATGGAGAGACGCCACTAAATGTGCCTCTGGGTTAGGGATAGCAAGATCCTCCTTCGTAGGCAATTTAACAGAAGGGTTATTCAAAATATCAAGGAAAATGTTAGGTGGTACCGGCTTACGCTGGGACCCCAGCCGACTTAAAGCATCAGCCGCCTCAATTTTCCTACGATCAACATGCTCCACTTGATAACCCTTGAAATGACTAGCAATAGCATCAACCTCTCGGTGATAAGCCGCCATGAGTGGGTCCTTAGAATCCCAAGTTCCTGAAACTTGCTGAACCACCAAATCTGTGTTGCCAAAGCACCTCACCTGGCTTAGATTCATCTCTTTAGCCATCCGAAGACCATGGAGCAAGGCCTCATACTCAGCTGCATTGTTAGTACAAGGGAACATCAACCTTAAAACATAGCAAAATTTATCACCTCGCGGGGAAGTCAAAATAACTCCAGCCCCTGAGCCTTCCAACAGCCTCGATCCATCAAAATGAATAGTAAAATACGTGTTATCAGGTTGCTCCTCAGGAATCTGCAACTCTGTCCAGTCATTGATGAAATCCACAAGTGCTTGAGATTTGATAGCTGTCCGAGGCATATATTTCAAACCATGGGGTCCGAGCTTAATGGCCCACTTGGCCACCCGGCCTGTAGCTTCTCTGTTTTCAATAATATCCCCTAAGGAAGCAGAACCGACCACAGTGATGGGATGACCAAGGAAATACTGCTTCAACTTACGACTAGCCATGAACACTCCGTAAACTAGCTTCTGCCAATGTGGGTATCTCTGCTTAGATTCAATGAGTACCTCACTGACATAGTAAACCGGCCGCTGAACCGGATATTCCTTGCCCGATTCTTTCCTTTCCACAACAACCGCTACGCTGACGACTCTGCTATTAGCAGCCACATACAACAGCAAGGGCTCCTTATCAATGGGCGCTGCAAGGATTGGCGGCTCAACCAACTGTTTTTTCAGTGCCTCAAACGCCTGATTGGCAGCATCACTCCACACAAAGTGATCTGTTTTCTTCATTATCTAATATAAGGGGATAGCCTTCTCTCCCAGGCGGCTTATAAACTGGCTCAAAGCCGCAATACGACCCGCCAAGCGCTGGATGTCGTTGATACATGTCGGCTTAGCCAAAGAAGTGATAGCCTTGATCATCTCTGGGTTAGCTTCAATGCCTCTCTAAAAAAACCAGAAAACCCAATAGCTTGCCGGCTGGTACACCGAAAACACACTTAGCCGGGTTAAGCATCATTTTGTAGACCTGGAGGTTGTCAAAGGTCTCCTTCAAGTCATCTAACAAGGTTTCCTTCTTCCTGGATTTCACAACGATATCATCCTCATAAGCATGAACATTGCGTACAATTTGGTTGTGAAGGCAATTCTGAACACAACGCTGATAAGTAGCGTGAGCACTCTTGAACCCAAAGGGCATAGACACGTAGCAGAAGGCTCCAAAAGGAGTGATAAAAGTTGTCTTCACCTGGTCCTTAACTGCCATCTTGATCTGATGATAACCAGAATAAGCATCTAAAAAACTCAAATTCTCACAACCCGCCGTAGCATCGATGATCTGATCAATACGAGGGAGAGCAAAAGGGTCAGCTGGCCAGGCCTTGTTAAGGTCTGTGTAATCCACACACACACACACCAAGTGTCATTCTTAAGTACCAGCACCGGGTTAGCCAACCACTCAGGGTAAAAAACTTCAATAATAAACCCAGCCGCCAAGAGCCGGGCCACCTCTTCACCAATGGTCTTACGCCTCTCTTCATTAAAATGACGGTGCTTGACCAGTTTAAACTTTGGATCAACATTGATGTCCGAAGGCTTCCATACAAAGATGTCCCTCGGTACACCTGGCATGTCCGAAGGCTTCCATACAAAGATGTCCCGGTTCTCACGGATGAACTCGATGAGCGCGCTTTGCTATTTCGGATCCATATTGGCACTAATGCTAAACTTCTTGGATGAGTCGCAAGGAACAAAGTTAACCTGCTTAGTGTCATCTGCCGACTTAAACTTCAACAAGGGGTCATGCTCTATGGTTGTATTTTTCAAAGGTGTCATATTTGCCGGGTCAACATTATCTTTGTAGAACTTCAAATCCCCTGTTGCGCGAACAGACTCAGCATAAGCAGCATCACCCTCTTCACACTCCAAGGCTATCTTCCTGTTTCCATGCACCGTGATGGTACCCTTGCGACCCGGCATCTTAATTTGTAGATAAACATGTTGGGAAACATAGTATTTCAGAAATTTGCCTACGATCATGCAAGATCTATCTATTAGAAGCATAGCAACGAGCAGGGAGAGTGTGTCCACGTACCCTCGTAGACCGAAAGTGGAAGCGTTTAGTAACGCGATTGATGTAGTCGAACGTCTTCGCGATCCAACCGATCAAGTACTGAACGCACGACACCTCCGTGATCTGCACACGTTCAGCTCGGTGACGTCCCACGAACTCTTGATCCAGCTGAGGTCGAGGGAAAGTTTCGTCAGCACGACGGCGTGGTGACGGTGATGATGAAGTTACCGGCGCAGGGCTTCGACTAAGCACTACGATGATATGACCGAGGTGTAAAACTGTGGAGGGGGCACCGCACACGGCTAAAGATCAATTTGTGTGTCTTTGGGGTGCCCCCCTCCAACGTATATAAAGTAGGGGGAAGAGGAGGCCTGCCCAAGGGGGGGGGCACGCCAAAGGGGGAGTCCTACTTGGACTCCCGGTCCAAGTAGGATTCACCCCCCCCCCCTTTCCTATTCCAACTAGGAGAAGGAAGGGAAGGAGGAAGAGGGGAGAAGGAAGGAGGGGGCGCCGCACCCTCCTAGTCCAATTCGGACCAGCCCATGGGGGGCGCGCGGCCACCCCTTGAGGCCCTTCTCTCCTTTCCCGTACAGCCCTTTAAGGCGCACTACTTCCCCCGGCGAATTCCCGTAACTCTCTGGCACTCCGAAAAACACCTGAATCACTCGGAACCTTTCCGATGTCCAAATATAGCCTTCCAATATATCGATCTTTACCTCTCAACCATTTTGAGACTCCTCGTCATGCCCGTGATCTCATATGGGACTCCGAACAACCTTCGGTACATCAAATCACATAAACTCATAATACCAATCGTCATCGAACGTTAAGCGTGCGGACCCTACGGGTTCGAGAACTATGTAGACATGACCGAGACACCTCTCCGGTCAATAAACAATAGCGTAACATGGATGCTCATATTGGCTCCTACATATTCTACGAAGATCTTTATCGGTCAAAACCGCATAACAACATACGTAGTTCCCTTTGTCATCGGTATGTTACTTTCCCGAGATTCGATCGTCGGTATCACCATACCTAGTTCAATCTCGTTACCGGCAAGTTTCTTTACTTGTTCCGTAATGCATCATCCTGCAACTAACTTATTAGTCACATTGCTTGCAAGGCTTATTGTGATGTGCATTACCGAGAGGGCCCAGAGATACCTCTTCGACAATCGGAGTGACAAATCCTAATCTCGATCTATGCCAACTCAACAAACACCATCGGAGACACCTGTAGAGCATATTTATAATCACTAGTTACGTTGTGACGTTTGATAGCACACTAAGTGTTCCTCCAGTATTCGGGAGTTGCATAATCTCATAGTCAGAGGAACATGTGTAAGTCATGAAGAAAGCAATAGCAATAAACTAAACGATCATAGTGGTAAGCTAACGAATGGGTCTTTTCCATCACATCATTCTCTAATGATGTGATCCCATTCATCAAATGACAACACATGTCTATGGCTAGGAAACATAACCATCTTTGATAAACAAGCTAGTCAAGTAGAGGCATACTAGAGACACTTTGTTTGTCTATGTATTCACACATGTACTAAGTTTCCGGTTAATACAATTCTAGCATGAATAATAAACATTATCATGATATAAGGAAATATAAATAACAACTTTATTATTGCCTCTAGGGCACATTTCCTTCAGTCTCCCACTTGCACTAGAGTCAATAATCTAGTTCACATCGCCATGTGATTTAACACCAATAGTTCACATCATCATGTGATTTAACACTCTATAGTTCACATCGCCATGTGACCAATACCCAAAGGGTTTACTAGAGTCAATAATCTAGTTCACATCGCCATGTGATTAACACCCAAAGAGTACTAAGGTGTGATCATGTTTTGCTTGTGAGAGAAGCTTAGTCAATGGGTCTGTCACATTCAGAGCCGTATGTATTTTGCAAATTTTCTATGTCTACAATGCTCTGCATGGAGCTACTCTAGCTAATTGCTCCCACTTTCAATATGTATCCATATTGAGACTCAGAGTCATCCGGATCGGTGTAAAAGCTTGCATCAGCGTAACTCCTTACTACGAACTCTTTATCACCTCCATAACCGAGAAATATCTCCTTATTCCACTAAGGATAATTTTGACCGCTGTCCAGTGATCTACTCCTGGATCACTATTGTACCCTCTTGCCAAACTCATGGTGAGGTTCACAATTGGTCTGGTATACAACATAGCATACTTCATAGAACCTATGACTGAGGCATAGGGAATGACTTTCATTCTCTTTCTATTTTCTGCCGTGGTCGTATTTTGAGTCTTACTCAACTTTACACCTTCAATAATTGCAAGAACTCCTTCTTTGACTATTCCATTTTGAACTACTTCAAAAAATCTTGTCAAGGTATGTACTCACTGAAAAATCTTATCAAGCGTCTTGATCTATCTCTATAGATCTTGATGCCCAATATGTAAGCAGCTTCACCGAGGTCTTTCTTTGAAAAACTCCTTTCAAACACTCCTTTATGCTTTCCAGCAAATTCTACATTATTTCTAATCAACAATATGTCATTCACATATACTTATCAGAAATGTTATAGTGCTCCCACTCACTTTCTTGTAAATACAGGCTTCACCACAAGTCTGTATAAAACTATATGCTTTGATCAACTCATCGAAGCGTATATTCCAACTCCGAGATGCTTGCACCAGTCCATAGATGGATCGCTGGAGCTTGCACACTTTGTTAGCACCTTTAGGATTGACAAAACCTTCTTGTTGCATCATATACAACTCTTCTTTAAGAGATCCATTAAGGAATGTAGTTTTGACATCCATTTGCTAGTTTTCATAAAATGTGGCAATTGCTAACATGATTCGGACAGACTTAAGCATCGATACGAGTGATAAAATCTCATCGTAGTCAACACCTTGAACTTGTCGAAAACCTTTTTGCGACAATTCGAGCTTTGTAGATAGTAACACTACCATTAGTGTCCGTCTTCCTCTTGAAGATCCATTTATTCTCAATGGCTTGCCGATCATCGGGCAAGTCAATCAAAGTCCATACTTTGTTCTCATAAATGGATCCCATCTCAGATTTCATGGCCTCAAGCCATTTCGCGGAATCTGGGCTCATCATCGCTTCCTCATAGTTCGTAGGTTCATCATGGTCTAGTAACATGACTTCCAGAACAGGATTACCGTACCACTTTGGTGCGGATCTTACTCTGGTTGACCTACGAGGTTCGGTAGTAACTTGATCAGAAGCTTCATGATCATTATCATTAGCTTCCTCACTAATTGGTGTAGGAATCACTGGAACTGACTTCTGTGATGAACTACTTTCCAATAAGGGAGCAGGTACAATTACCTCATCAAGTTCTACTTTCCTCCCACTCACTTCTTTCGAGAGAAACTCCTTCTCTAGAAAGGATCCATTCTGAGCAACGAATATCTTGCTTTCGGATCTGTGATAGAAGGTGTACCCAACAGTCTCCTTTGGGTTTCCTATGAAGACGCATTTCTCCGATTTGGGTTCGAGCTTATCAGGTTGAAGCTTTTTCACATAAGCATCGCAACACCAAACTTTAAGAAATGACAAATTGGGTTTGTTGCCAAACCACGGTTCATATGGTGTCATCTCAACGGATTTAGATGGTGCCCTATTTACCGTGAATGCAGCTGTCTCTAATGCATAACCCCAAAACGATAGTGATAAATCGGTAAGAGACATCATAGATCGCACCATATCTAATAAAGTACGGTTATGACATTCAGATACACCATTACATTGTGGTGTTCCAGGTGGCGTGAGTTGCGAAACTATTCCACTTTGTTTCAAATGAAGACCAAACTCATAACTCAAATATTCGTCCCCGCGATCAGATCGTAGAAACTTTATTTTCTTGTTATGATGATTTTCCACTTCACTCTAAAATTCGTTGAACTTTTCAAATGTTTCGGACTTATGTTTCATCAAGTAGATATACCCATATCTGCTTAGATCATCTATGAAGGTCAGAAAATAACGATACCCGCTGTGAGCCTCAACACTCATCGGACCGCATACATCAGTATGTATTATTTCCAATAAGTTAGTTGCTCGCTCCATTGTTCCGGAGAACGGAGTCTTAGTCATCTTGCCCAAGAGGCATGGTTCACAAGCATCAAGTGATACATAACCAAGTGATTCCAAAAGCCCGTCAGCATGAAGTTTCTTCATGCGCTTTACACCAATATGACCTAAAGGCAGTGCCACAAATATGTTGCACTATCATTATCAACTTTGCATCTTTTGGCATCAATATTATGAATATGTGTATTACTATGATCGAGATTCAATAAACCATTCACCTTGGGTGTATGAGCACAGAAGGTTTTATTCATGTAAACAGAATAACAATTATTCTTTGATTTAAATGAATAACCGTATTGCAATAAACATGATCCAATCATATTATGCTCAACGCAAACACAAATAACATTTATTTTAGGTTCAACACTAATCTCGAAGGTAAAGGGAGTGTGCGATGGTGATCTTATCAACCTTGGAATCACTTCCAAGACACATCGCCACCTTGCCCTCAACTAGTCTTTGTTCATTTTGTAACTCCTGTTTTGAGTTACTAATCATAGCAACTGAACCAGTATCAAATACCCAGGGGCCACTATGAACACTAGTAAAGTACACATCAATAACATGTATATCATATATACTTTTGTTCACTTTGCCATCCTTCTTATCCTCCAAGTATTTGGGGCAGTTCCGCTTCCAGTGACCATTTCCTTTGTAGTAGAAGCACTCAGTTTTAGGCTTGGGTCTAGCTTTGGGCTACTTCATGGGAGTGGCAACTTGCTTGCCATTCTTCTTGAAGTTCCCTTTCTTTCCCTTGCCCTTTTACTTGAAACTAGTGGTCTTGTCAACCATCAACATTTGATGCTTTTCTTGATTTCTACCTTCGTCGATTTCAGCATCACGAGGAGCTCGGGAATTGTTTTTGTCATCCCTTGCATATTATAGTTCATCATGTAGTTCCAGTAACTTTGTGATAGTGACTAGAGAACTCTGTCAATCACTATCTTATCTGGAAGATTAACTCCCATTTGATTCAAGCGATTGTAGTACTCAAACATTCTGAGCACATGCTCACTGGTTGAGCTATTCTCCTCCATCTTGTAGGCAAAGTACTTGTCAGAGGTCTCATACCTCTTGACTCGGGCATGAGTCTGAAAACCAATTTCAGCTCTTGGAACATCTTATATGCTCCGTGGCATTCAAAAAAAATTGAAGTCCTAGTTGAAGTATCATAGTAAAGGATATTGATACTACTACCTCCATCCATAAGCGATACGTCTCCAACGTATTTATAATTTTTTATTGTTCCATGATGTTTTATTATCAATCTTGGACGTTTTATAATCATTTTATAGTCATTTCATATCATTTTTTGGTACTAACCTATTGACATAGTGCCAAGTGCCAGTTGTTGTTTTTTCCATGTTTTTTACATCGCAGAAAATCAATATCAAACGGAGTCCAAATGCCATGAAACTTTACGGAGATTTTTTATGGACCAGAAGGAAGCTATTGGACCCTGGATGCACTTGGGGGAGTCCCGAGGAGGGGACAACCCACCAGGGTGCGCCAGGAGGCCCAGGCGTGCCATGGTGGGTTGTGCCCACCTCGGGTGCCCCCGGACCACCTCTTTGCTCTATAAATACCCCAATATTCCAGAAACCCTAGGAGGGTCGATGAAATATTCATCCAGCCGCCGCAGAGTCCAGAACCACCAGATCCAATCTAGACACCATCTCGGATGGGGTTCACCACCTCCATTGGTGCCTCTCCGATGATGCGTGAGTAGTTCTTTGTAGACCTCCGGGTCCATAGTTAGTAGCTAGATGGCTTTCTCCCTCTCGCTGAATTCTCAATACAATGGTCTCTTGGAGATCCATATGATGTAACTCTTTTGTGGTGTGTTTGTTGGGATCTGATGAACTTTGAGTTTATGATCAGTCATATCTTTTTATATCCATGAAAGTTATTTGAGTTTCTTTGATCTATTATATGGATGATCTCTTATAGCCTCGTATTTCTTCTCCGATATTTGGGTTTTGTTTGGCCAACTTGATCTATTTATCTTGCAATGGGAAGAGGTGCCCGGTAGTGGGTTCGATCTTCGGTGCTTGATCCCGATGATGTAAAGGAAACGACACGTATGTATCATTGCTACTAAGGATAAAACGATGGGGTCTATCTCTACATAGATACATCTTGTCTACATCATGTCATCGTTCTTATTGCATTACTCCATTTTTCCATGAACTTAATACACTAGATGCATGCTGGATAGCAGTCGATGTGTGGAGTAATAGTAGTAGATGCAGGCAGGAGTCGGTCTACTAATCTTGGACGTGATGCCTATGTAGTGATCATTGCCTGGATATCGTCATAATTATTTGAAGTTCTATGAATTGCCCAACAGTAATTTGTTTACCCACCGTTTGCTATCTTTCTCGAGAGAAGCCACTAGTGAAACCTACGGCCCCCGGGTCTTATTTCTCATATATTTGTTTTGTGATCTATTTTATTTGCACTTTTTATTCAGATCTATTAAACCAAAAATACAAAAATGCTTTGCTGCACTTTATTTTATTTGCGATCTGTTTATTAATCTATTGCAACTTTCTCCCGTTCACGCACCGTTTCTGGCGCCGTTACCCGAAAGGGATTGACAATCCCTTTAACACGTCGGGTTGTGAGGTGTTTTTATTTGTGTGCAGGGGTTGTTTACGTTGTGTTGCTTGGTTCTCCTACTAGTTCGATAACCTTGGTTTCATATCTGAGGGAAATACCTACTGCGGCTGTGCTGCATCATCCCTTCCTCTTTGGGTAAATACCGACGTAGCTTCAAGCGACATCAAAAGGAATTTCTGGCCCCGTTGCCGGGGAGGATCTTCAACATATACCAGGTTCCTAATCACAAATCTCATCTCCTCGCACTTTACATTATTTGACATTTTCCTCTCGTTTTCCTCTCCCCCACTTCAAAAAAATTTGCCGTTTTATTCGTCCCTCTTTTCCGTTCTCCGTTTTCTTGCCGGATCTGTTTTTGTGTGCAATCTTGTTTGCCGTTAGTATGGATAACTCTTCCTCTATCACTTGCACTCCCGAGAACGAGGTTCTCAACTTCAAACAAAGGGGAGGAGAAAATTTAAAAGATGCTTGGTATAGAATTTGCAATGCTCATAATAGATCCATCCGTAAGCAATCTACCGTTGTTCTTCTTTGCTGTTTTTATGTTGGTGTGACGCCCGGATAATTAAGCTACACCAATTCCTTGCTAATGATGCCACGTCATCATGATTACTGTTGTTAAACTTGCGTTGGTGCAAATCCGGTCCAAATTCAAATTTAAATTAAAGTCAAACAAATAAAATTTTCAAATGTCAAAACAAAAATGTTCGTTGGGTATATTCACTAGCTAATTATCAAGTGGTAACCAACATCATTTGGCTCTCCCTTTAATCCCTAGGAAAATATAAGTGGCCCAGCAGCATATTAATTGACCTATTCAATTTCTAAAAATGCTTGAACAATTCCGTTGGCTCTAAAACTTTTTTATGCAACACCACAATGTTGTTCCCGAATTGTGTGCCAAATTTCAAGTTTGTCTAAATTCATTTTTTGTCACTCAAGTAAATACGAAGAGTGGCTAACTAAAATACATAAAAGGGAAAAATAGAAAATGGCCTAACTAACTGTTGTGCAGCCAGGTCTTTGATGACCACAGTGCTTTTGGCCCAGCCCAACACCCCATGTTTCTCCTTCCTACTACTCACAAGGGCGTGCTGGCCGCGCGCCCGGCGTCCATGGCCGCAGATGGCCACGTGCCGACCATCTATCGTATCCCCGCCGGCTACTAAGTCAGAGCCGACCCCTCTGCGAAACCCTAGCTTCCCCAGTTCCCCCCTCGTCTCGATCTCTCCTCCCTCGCTCGAGTCGAACCACATGTCACCAGGGATCCGTCGATCCCGCGGCCACAATGCTCCCCGTCGCTTGGGAGGATGTCGAGGAGCTTCCTCATCGCCGACTCCTTCGCCTACGCGCCTTGAATCAAGCAGGACCGCACTGTACGCTCGGCATCGAGTCGGTTCCCCACTGTGGTTCCTCGCTCGGCATCCGGCTACCCCCATGCTCCCCGACCTCGTCCACGAGCACCGCAGTAGCCTCTCCGCTGATTCCCCCCTTCTCGTCCTCAATGTATCATTGTAGACGCCGTAGGCCGCCGCCGTTGACCTCGCGCTCACCATGTGCCGTCTGCACCCCGCGGACCTCCCTGGCCATGCCCCCTGCCCGTGGCCGCGCTCGGCCCGCGCCCTAGGCTCCCCTGGTTGCGCCTTACCCTTCGCCCAGCCCGCGCGTCCGCGTGCCTCCTGTGGGAACTGCTGTTGCGTTCTGCTGCTCCTCATCGCTTGCTGCGCGCGCCTGCTGCTTTGCTGCTGCTCATGCCGCCACTACTGTTGCTCCCTTCCCCTAATCCCTGCCGCTGCTGCTTCTAATCCCTGCCGTTGTTGCTCTTCTCTACTGCTTGCTGCTTGTCGTCGCGGCTCCCAGCACTGCGCTGCCTCCCCTGCTGCTTGTAGCCGCACCTCGTCGCTCGTGGTCGAGCCCGCCTCCGCTGCCTAGCGCCGGCCGCCCCGGCCACGCCCCTCAGCCCCCCGCAAGACGCAGCTCCAGCCGGTCGGTCGTGCCCATGGCCTCGGCCATGGCCGAAAGCGGCTGTGCGCTTCTGTACGCGCATGTGTGTTTGCCCCCCCCCCCCTATTTATTAGCACCAATCCACATCAGCACTAACCCCGCTCATTATCATCAGCGGCAGGGCCCACCTTTGCTAATTAACCCTTTTGCAATTAATTAAAAAAATGTTAACAGGTTGGGTCAATGGCAGCTGGGTCCCGCTGGACCCAGTTGACTAGTCAACGCTGACCAGTCAACTGCTGGCTGGGCACTTGTCTGGGCCCACCTTTCATCCTCTCTAGCTATGTATCCAGTGGGTACACATAGCCTTTTGTTGTTTAATTTCGAAATAATAAATAAATCCAGAAATTTAGAAAAATGTTTAAATCTTTGAAAAATCGTAGAAAATAATCCGTAACTCGGATGAAAAAGTTCTTTGACATGAAAGTTGCTCAGAACAACGAGATGAATCCGAATATGCCCTACGTTCATCTGTCACATGCCCCTAGCATAGCGAACATGGAACCTTCCCCCTTCGGTTCGTTTGTCCAAAAATGCCTAACTCCGTGAAAACTTTCTCGGATGTTATTCCCCTTCGCCGGTATCGTGTAGCACTGCGATAGGTCACCCCTAGCGCTGCTTATTGTCTTGTCATGCATAGTATTGCACTTGTTTGATCTGTATTTATTGTTTCTTCCCCCTCTTCTCTCCGGTAGACCCCGAGACCGATGCTGATGCCGTTGTGATTGACTACGCCATTGACGATCCTTCTTCCCTTTCAGCAGAGCTTCCAGGCAAGCCCCCCCTTTGATCATCCCGATATCGCGATTCCATTCTCTCACGCTTGCATTAGATTTTGCTACCGTAATTGATTGCTCCTATTCTGATGCATAGCCTACTTTTGTAACCTGCTCATTGTACCTTACCTGCTTATCCTAAACTGCTTAGTATAGGTTGGTTAGTTATCCATCCGTGACCGCCACTTGTCCTTGTTGCCCCTGCTTCATCATCGACGCCTCGATCAATGTGATCGAGGACCAGAGCCCGACACCTCACATCACATCACACCCCTTTTGTTGCTCGACTCTGCAGAGTTACCATCGAGTGCCGAGGGTGGTACCTCATACATCACTCCTGATGAGATCTATGTAGTGTAGCTATTTGGTCGTGTTCATCGAGAGTGATTCCTCCTGTCGCTTCGTCTGACTACGTGTGCAAACCCCTCAAGTGTGAACCTCGAGGGTGGTTCCTCTTACGTTCACCTTGATGATTACATCGAGTGGAATCCACCGAGGGTGATTCCTCGGGTTTTCCCTTGATGTTTGGACACACGGTTACCTTGACTTTACTCGAGACCATTGTTGAAGTCAGGTCATCCCTGAGGGGTACCCGCAAATTGATGTGGAAGTCGGGCTGGCTCGTAGAGCACCCGCGAGTTTTCTACGTGGCACGGCCGGGCAGTCTGGGCCCTTGCCGTAAGTCCATGAGACGGGGCGACGGGGTCACATTATCGTGAGTCTCTGCTCGTCTCCGCGAGCCCCCAATCCACTAACATGTTTGGGTATTTGTTCGTAGTTGGCCTCTGGCCTTTACGCACTAACCACCATGCGAGAATAGTTATGGGCGTTGACGTCACAGTATCAGCCGAAGCTTTGTCAAACGTACAGCTCATCATGGCGGCACAGTCGGATCGCGTCGACCACCCGAGGTGGCGCTAGTATTCACCTTGCGCGCAACGACCCGGAGTGCAACGGGCGATGGGCCCAAGACCCCGGGGCACTTAGGATGTAGACCGGCGGGGACCTCTCTGCTGAGCCTAGGTAGGGCTGCGACGTGTTGATCTTCTGAGGCCAGGCATTGACCCCAGAAAGGTGTGTCCGGCCAGAGTGATCGAGCATGTTGGGTAACGTGGTGCACCCCTGCAGGGAAGTTATCTGTTCGAATACCGTGTCCATGGTAATGGACGTTCAGACTTGTATCCTGATCTATTACAACTAGAACTGGTTACTTGAGACATGTGATGGATATGTGGCTCCGAGATTGCTTTCTCGCAGGGAGTCGAGGAAGGATATTTGGGCGTTAATGTTACAACATGTTTGATAATTATAAACTGCTATTCTTTACTCTTCTACATGCTGCAAGATGCTTGGAGCTACTTGAAGATGCTAGTTTTTGATAGGCTAGGCCTTCCCCTCTATTCTGGGATTCTGTAGTTCAGTCCACAGATACAACCCTTCCGTTTGATACCAATGCATACTTAGTATAGATCTGATGCTTGCTACCCCTTCCCCCCCCCCTTCTTCCTTCTTTTCCAGTTGATGCAACTAGATGGCAGAGACCAGGAGCCAGATGCCACCATCGACGGATACTACTACGTGGAGACCACCGAAGACCAGGAGTAGTTAGGAGGTCCCAGGCAGGAGGCCTTGCCACTTCGATCGTTGTTGCTTTTGTGCTAGCCTTCTTAAGGCATCCCTGTTTAACTTATGTCTGTACTCAGATATTGTTGCTTCCGCTGACTCTTGTGTATTCGAGCTTCTGTATTCGAGCCCTTGAGGCCCCTGGCTTGTAATATGAAGCTTGTATTATTTTGATTTGTGTCTAGAATTGTGTTGTGAATTCTTCTCGTGAGTTGCTGACCTTGATCGTACACATTTGTGTGTATGATTTGTGTACGGTCAAATCGGGGGCGTCACAAGTTGGTATCAGAGCCGAGTGCTTGTAGGAATCCCCTTTCAAACTCCTTGGCCGAAGTTGAGTATAGTCTTTGAAAAACCAAATTGCTAACATGACTGTGTGGCTTACGGGCCCACGTCGCCATTGGGTGGTATTAGAATCTTTTACTCCTCGTCTATACTCTGGGGCTCTGATCTCTCTTCTATTCGGGTTAAATGATTTTGTTAAATCTAACTCTAGGTTCTCGTAAATACTTTCTCCCGGAGAGCCCCTCACTCCAGATGATTGCTTGGTGCACCAGAACATTCTGAAGATACTCTCCAATGTTTTCCCGAGACCCTACCACCGATAAATCCTTAGGGTTAACTTCCTACATTGTCGTTCATACCTTCATCTCCAGTTGCTCTTGTTATTATAGGATGTCCGAAAATACTCTCTGATGTCTCAGGAATCCTTTGAGCTTACTGCCTTGCAGTTCATACCGTTGAAATCTCTTACGGATAATTTCTCACACTTACCAAGAATCTGTCCTTCCCCAGTTGTTCATGTGTTTCACAAAATTCTTCGTAATACTATTTGATCTTCCGAAATCCTCAGTAGCCTTTTGCTTTAATCTTACTTACCTGCTCGCATTATGGTTAATTCCATATGTCTAGCAATATTCGTTAGAATCCTTTGCGATTGACATCCTTACCCTATTGTTTCAACATGTGTGTGAATGCACACAATCGTCTGTTGTTTCTATAATATGATCTCCTTGCATTTTTCTTCTTCTGGTTGAGTACCGATGCTCCCATTAGATCCCTTGTGGACCACCAGATCCTTTGTTGGGTTTTATCCGACATCATCTTCCATTTTCAAATAACCTTGTGAGCATTTCCTCGGATACCTAATGCCTTTGGTAAATTGTATCCCCCGCTCTTGCAAACCATACTCTGCTTTCAAGCTTGAGTTAATTACTCCTGAAGTTGTGGTGTATGTTCCTAAGATGCCCCGATGGGTGAATCTATACTTTCCATAAACTGTTTGAACCCGAAGATTATGCTGGTTATATCTACTAACGTTTCTTTGGATAAATTTTCAATTCTACAACTTCGTCGAAGACAAGAAGTAAATGGAAGGTTATGCATTGATGAAGTGGGAGTCGACCTTGAACCTTTGTGTTCATGCCCATGGACCCGATGTGAAACTTAACATGGAAGCTTCTTGTTATAATAATAACCCCCTTGCGATAAGTTCATCTTGTATCTATATTTGGTCCTTTGCAACCATGGTTCCGACCATATTGTTCTTCTTTGATCCCATTTCTCGGATAAGTTGAAGTACTTGTCTTCTGCAGATCTTTTCACCTGTCCAACCTCTATCATGTTCTACCTTCGAGTATTACCCTCTGGTATCTCGAGAATATCATAGAACTACATAACTTCTTATGAGTGCTTCATCTACTATTATTTCTCGCCGATTCCAATTCTCCACGGGTTCTGAGTTGTTAGACACTCGAGGATATCGATAATTGATTCGAGTCTACACTTTTCTTTCAATTGTTTTGTTTAACCTTTCTTGTAACCTAACACATCTGAGCAGTGATAATTCCCTGCTTATGTAAATAACTCGGTGTACAAACTCTTTCAGTAAGAACTTGTTACTACCGTTGATGACATTCCGGTAGCCACCTGCTACGTCTTGAGCTTGTGTTGGTTTTCCCCGAAGAGGAGAGGATGATGCAGCAGAGTAGCATAAGTATTTCCCTCAGTTTTTGAGAACCAAGGTATCAATCCAGTAGGAGGCCACGCGCGAGTCCCTCGTACCTACACAAAGCAAATAGCTCCTCGCAACCAACGCGGATAGGGGTTGTCAATCCCTTCACGGTCACTTACGAGAGTGAAATCTGATAGAGATGATAGATAATATTTTTGGTATTTTTGGTATAAAGATGGAAAGTAAAAATAAAAGGCAAAGTAAAGAGCAAAGCAATAATAAAGCGTAGGAAGATTAATATGATGAAAATAGACCCGGGGCCATAGATTTCACTAGTGGCTTCTCTCAAGAGCATAGGTATTTTACGGTGGGTGAGCGAATTCTGTTGAGCAATTGACAGAATTGAGCATAGTTATGAGAGTATCTAGGTATGATCATGTATATAGGCATCACGTCCGAGACAAGTAGACTGACTCCTCGCCAAGATCTACTACTATTACTCCACTCATCGACCGCTATCCAGCATGCATCTAGAGTATTAAGTTAATGAAAACAGAGTAACGCCTTAAGCAAGATGATATGATGTAGAGGAATAAATTCATGCAATATGATAAATACCCCATTTTGTTATCCTCGATGGCAACAATACAATACGTGCCTTGCAACCCTTTCTGTCACTGGGTAAGGACACCGCAAGATTGAACCCATAGCTAAACACTTCTCCCATTGCAAGAACTACCAATCTAGTTGGCCAAACCAAACGGATAATTCGAAGAGACTTGCAAAGATAACTCAATCATACATAAAATAATTCAGAAAAGATTCAAATATTGCTCATAGATAATCTTAATCATAAACCCACAATTCATCGGTCTCAACAAACACACCGCAAAAAGAAGATTACATCAAATAGATCTCCACGAGAGAGGGGGAGAACATTGTATTGAGATCCAAAAAGAGAGAAGAAGCCATATAGCTACTAACTATGGACCCGAAGGTCTGAGGTAAAGTACTCACACTTCATCATAGAGGCTATGATGATGATGTAGATGAAGGAAATGTGCCCTAGAGGCAATAATAAAGTTATTATTTATTTCCTTATATCATGATAAATGTTTATTATTCATGCTAGAATTGTATTAACCGGAAACATAATACATGTGTGAATACATAGACAAACAGATAGTCACTAGTATGCCTCTACTAGACTAGCTCATTAATCAAGATGGTTATGTTTCCTAACCATAGACATGTGTTGTCATTTGATTAATGAGATCACATCATTAGGAGAATGATGTGATTGACATGACCCATTCCGTTAGCTTAGCACTTGATCGCTTAGTATATTGCTATTGCTTTCTTCATGACCTATACATGTTCCTGTAACTATGAGATTATGCAACTCCGCCACCGGAGGAACACTTTGGTACTACCAAACGTCACAACGTATCGGGTGATTATAAAGGAGTACTACAGGTGTCTCCAAAGGCACTTGTTGGGTTGGCGATTTCGAGATTAGGTTTTGTCACTCCGATTGTCGGAGAGGTATCTCTGGGCCTTCTCGGTGATACACATCACATAAGCCTTGCAAGCATTACAACTAATGAGTTAGTTGTAAGATGATGTATTACTAAACGAGTAAAGAGATTTGCGAACGAGATTGAACTAGGTATTGGATACCGACGATCGAATCTCGGGTAAGTAACATACCGATGACAAAAGGAACAACGATATCGTTATGCGGTTTGACCGATAAAGATCTTCGAGAATATGTAGGAACCAATATGGGCATCCAGGTTCCGCTATTGGTTATTGACCGAGAATGGTTCTAGGTCATGTCTACATAGTTCTCGAACCCGTAGGGTCCGCACGCTTAACGCTTCGATGATGTTCATTATGAGTTTATAAGTATTGATGTACCAAGGTTGTTCGAGTCCCGGATGTGATCACGGACATGACGAGGAGTCTCAAATGGTCGAGACATAAAGATTGATATATTGGAAGCCTATGTTTGACTTGGAAAGGTTCCGGATGAAAACAGAAGTTATTTAACACCGGGGTTACTGGAACCCCGGGAGGTCTATGGGCCTTGATGGGCCATAAGAGAGAAGAGGAAGGGCCGGCCAGGCAGGCGCGCCCCCCCCCTCTAGTCCGAATAGGACAAGGAGAGGGGGCGCCTTCCTCTTCCCCTCCTCCAATCCTAATCCAACTAGGAGAGGGGAGTCCTACTCCCGGGGAGTAGGACTCCTCCAGCGCCGCCTCCCCTAGGGCTGGCCGCACCCCCTTGGCTCCTTTATATACGGGGCGGGGCACCCATGACATACAAGTTGATCTACGGATCGTTCCTTAGCCGTGTCGCGGTGCCCCCTCCACCATATTCCACTTCGTCATATCGTCATGAGCTTAGGCGAAGCCTCGCGCCGAGAAGTCATATCGTCGCGAGCTTAGGCGAAGCCCTGCGTCGGTGGAGCATCATCATCGCTACCACGCCATCGTCTTGACGGAACTCATCCCGACACTTTGCTGGATCGGAGTCCGGGATCGCCATCGAGCTGAACGTGTGCGTAACTCGGAGGTGCCGTCGCTCGGTGCTTGGATCGGTCGGATCGTGAAGACGCACGACTACATCAACCGCGTTGTTATAACGCTTCCGCTTTCGGTCTCGAGGGTGCGTGGACGGACACTCTCCTCTCGCTATGGCATCACCATGGTCTTGCGTGATCGTAGGAAATTTTTGAAATTACTACGCTCCCCAACAATGGCATCCGAGCCTGGTTTTATGCGTTGATGTCATATGCACGAGTAGAACACAAGTGAGTTGTGGGCGATATAAGTCATACTGCTTACCAGCATGTCATACTTTGGTTGGCGGTATTGTGAGATGAAGCGCCCGGACCGACATTACGCCAGACGCTTACGCGAGACTGGTTTCACCGCTGCGAGCACTAGTTGCTTAAAGGTGACCGGCGGTGTCTCTGCTCTCTCACTTTAGTTGAACTGAGTGTGGCTACGCCCGTCCTTGCGAAGGTTAAAACAGCACCAACTTGACAAACTATCGCTGTGGTTTTGATGCGTAGGTAAGAACGGTTCTTGCTCAGCCCGTAGCAGCCACGTAAAACTTGCAACAACAAAGTAGAGGACGCCTAACTTGTTTTTGCAGGGCATGTTGTGATGTGATGTGGTCAAGACGTGATGCTATATTTTATTGTATGAGATGATCATGTTTTGTAACCGAAGTTATCGGCAATCGGCAGAGCCATATGGTTGTCGCTTATTGTATGAAATGCAAAAGCCATGTAATTGCTTTACTTTATCACTAAGCAGTAGCGATAGTCGAGAAGCAATAGTTGGCGAGACGACAACGATGCTACGATGGAGATCAAGGTGTCGCGCCGGTGACGATGGTGATCATGACGGTGCTTGGCGATGGAGATCACAAGCACAAGATGATGATGACCATATCATATCACTTATATTGATTGCATGTGATGTTTATCCTTTATGCATCTTATCTTGCTTTGATTGAAGGTAGCATTATAAGATGATCTCTCACTAAAATTATCAAGAAGTGTTCTCCCGAGTATGCACCGCTATGAAAGTTCTTCGTCTTTGAGACACCACGTGATGATCGGGTGTGATAGGCTCTACGCTCAAATACAACGGGTGCAAAACAGTTGCACACGCGAATACTCAGGTTAAACTTGAAGAGCCTAGCATATAACAGATATGGCCTCGAACACGGAGACCGAAGGTCGGCGTGAATCATATAGTAGATATGATCAACATAGTGATGTTCACCATTGAAACTACTCCATCTCACGTGATGATCGGACATGGTTTAGTTAATTTGGATCACGTAATCACTTAGATGACTAGAGAGATGTCTGTCTAAGTGGGAGGTTTTAATATGATTAATTAAACTTAAATTTATCATGAACTTAGTACCGATAGTATTTTGCTTGTCTATGTTTCTTTGTAGATAGATGGCTCGTCTTTGTTGTTCCGTTGAATTTTAATGCGTTCCTTGAGAAAGCAAAGTTGAAAGATGATGGTAGCAATTACACGGACTGGGTCCGTAATTTGAGGATTATCCTCATTGCTGCATGTAAGAATTACGCCCCGGAAGCACCGCTGGGTGCCAGAACCTGCTGCAGGAGCAACGCCGAAGTTGTGAACGTCTGGCGAGCAAAGCGATGACTACTCGATAGTTCAATGTGCCATGCTTACGGCTTAGAACCGGGTCTTCAACGACGTTTTGAACGTCATGGAGCATATGAGATGTTCCAGAGTTGAAGTTAATATTTCAAGCAAATGCCCGGATTGAGAGATATGAAGTCTCCAATAAGTTCTATAGCTGCAAGATGGAGGAGAATAGTTCGTCAAGGAACATATACTCAAAATGTCCGGGTATAATAATCACTTGATTCAACTGGGAGTTACTCTTCCGGATGATAGTGTCATTGATGTAATTCTCCAATCATCGCCACCAAGCTACAAGAGCTTCGTGATGAACTATAATATGCAAGGGATGACTAAAACAATTCTGAGCTCTTCGCAATGCTAAAAGCATGGAGGTAGAAATCAAGAAAGAGCATCAAGTGTTGATGGTCAACAAGACCACTAGTTTCAAGAAAAGGGCAAAGGAAAGAAGAAGGAAACTTCAAAAGAACAGCAAGAAAGTTGTTGATCAAGAGAAGAAACCCAAGTCTGGACCTAAGCCTGAAATCGAGTGTTTTACCGCAAGCAGACCGGACATCGAAGCGGAACTGCCCCAAGTATTTGGCGGATAAGAAGGATGGCAAGGTGATCAAAGGTATATGTGATATACATGTTATTGATGTGTACCTTACTAATACTCGCAGAGTACCAGGTATTTGATACTGGTTACATTGCTAATATTTGCAACTCAAACAGGAACTACGGATTGCGAAGATTGGCTAAGGACGAGGTGACGATCGCGCGTGGGAAATGGTTCCAAAGTCGATGTGATCGCGGTCGGCACGCTACCTCTACATCTACCATCGGGATTAGTTTTAGACCTAAATAATTGTTATTTGGTGCCGCGTTAAGCATGAACATTATATCTGGATCTTGTTTGATGCGAGACGGTTATTCATTTAAGACAGAGAATAATGGTTGTTCTATTTATATGAATAATATCTTTTATGGTCATGCACCCTTGAAGAGTGGTCTATTTTATTGAATCTCGATAGTAGTACACATATTCATAGTGTTGAAACCAAAAGATGCAGAGTTGATAATGATAATGCAACTTATTTGTGGCAATCGCCGCTTGGGTCATATCGGTGTAAAACGCATGAAGAAACTCCATCTTGATGGGCTTCGAATCACTTGATTATGAATCACTTGGTACTTAAGTAACCGTGCCTCATGGGCAAGATGACTAAAACGCCGCTCTCCTAACTATGGAGCGAGCAACTGATTTGTTGGAAATCATACATACCGATGTTTGTGGTCCAATGAATGTTGAGGCACGCCAAGGGTATCGTTATTTTCTCACCTTCACAGATGATTTGAGCAGATATGGGTATATCTACTTAATGAAACACAAATCTGAAACATTTGAAAAGTTCAAAGAATTTCAGAGTGAAGTGGAAAATCATCGTAACAAGAAAATAAAATTTCTACGATCGGATCGTGGAGGAGAATATTTGAGTTACGAGTTTGGTTTACATTTGAAACAATGTGGAATAGTTTCGCAACTCACGCCACCCGGAACACCACAGAGAAATGGTGTGTCCGAACGTCATAATCGTACTTTACTTGATATGGTGCGATCTATGATGTCTCTTACTGATTTACCGCTATCGTTTTGGGGATATGCTTTAGAGACGGCCGCATTCACGTTAAATAGGGCACCATCTAAGTCCGTTGAGACGACACCGTATGAACTGTGGTTTGGCAAGAAACCAAAGTTGTCGTTTCTTAAAGTTTGGGGCTGCGATGCTTATGTGAAGAAACTTCAACCAGATAAGCTCGAACCCAAATCGAGAAATGTGTCTTCATAGGATACCCAAAGGAGACTGTTGGGTACACCTTCTATCACAGATCTGAAGGCAAAGTTTTCGTTGCTAAATTCGGATCCTTTCTAGAGAAGGAGTTTCTCTCGAAAGAAGTGAGTGGGAGGAAAGTAGAACTTGATGAGATAATCAGATCTGCTCCCTTATTGAAGGTAGTTCATCACAAGAAACGGTTCTGTGAAAACTACACCAATTAGTGAGGAAACTAATGATGATGATCATGAAGCTTGAGATCAAGTTACTACTGAACTTCAGAGGTCAACCAGAGTAAAATACGCACTGTGAGTGGTACGGTAATCCTATTCGGAAGTCATGTTACTTGACCATGGCGAACCTACAAACTATGAAGAAGCGATGGTGAGCCCAGATTCCGCTAAATGGCTGGAAGCCATGAAATCTGAGATGGGATCCATGTATGAAAACAAAGTATGGACTTTGGTTGACTTGCCCGATGATCGGCAAGCCATTGAGAATAAATGGATCTTTAAGAAGAAGACCGACGCCGATGGTAATGTAACTGTCTACAAAGCTCGACTTGTTGCAAAAGGTTTTCGACAAGTTCAAGGGGTTGACTACGATGAGACTTTCTCACCAGTGGCGATGCTTAAGTCTGTCCGAATCATGTTAGCAATTGCCGCATTTTATGATTATGAAATTTGGCAAATGGATGTAAAACTGCATTCTTGAATGGATTTCTAGAAGAAGAGTTGTATATGATGCAACCAGAAGGTTTTGTTGATCCAAAGGGTGCTAACAAAGTGTGCAAGCTCCAACGATCAATTTATGGTCCAGTGCAAGCCTCTCGAGTTGGAATAAACGCTTTGATAGTGTGATCAAAGCATATGGTTTCATCTGCACTTTTGGAGAAGCCTCAGATTTACAAGAAAGTGAGTGGGAGCTCAGAGCATTTCGATATTATATGTGGACGATATATTGTTGATTGGAAATGATATAGAATTTCTGGATAGCATAAAAGGATACTTGAATAAAAGTTTTTCAATGAAAGACCTCGTGAAGCTGCTTACATATTGGGCATCAAGATCTATAGAGATAGATCAAGACGCTTAATTGGACTTTCACAAAGCACATACCTTGATAAAGTTTTGAAGAAGTTCAAAATGGATCGTGCAAAGAAAGGTTTTTACCAGATTACAAGGTGTAAGATTGAGTCGACTCAATGCCCGACCACAAAGCAGAAGATAGAGAGAAAATGAAAGATGTTCCTATGCTTCAGCCATAGGCTCTATCATGTATGCAATGTGTGTACTGGACTGACGATGCTTAGCTGTAAGCTTGGCAGGAAGGTACCAAAGTAATCCAGAGTGGATCATCGGACAGCGGTCAAGAACATCCCGAAATACCGAAAAGGACTAAGGATATGTTTCTCGATATGGAGGTGACAAAGAGCTAGTCGTAAATGGTTACGTCGATGCAAGCTTTGACACCGATCCGGACGATTCTAAATCGCAAACCGGATACGTATTTTTATTAAACGGTGGAGCTGTCAGTTGGTGCAGTTCTAAACAAAGCGTCGTGGCGGGATCTACATGTGAAGCGGAGTACATAGCTGCTTCGGAAGCAGCAAATGAAGGAGTCTGGATGAAAGAGTTCATTTCCGATCTAGGTGTCATACCTAGTGCATCGGGACCAATGAAGATCTTCCGTGACAATATCGGTGCAATTGCCTTGGCAAAGGAATCCAGATTTCACAAGAGGACCAAGCATATCAAAAGACGCTTCAATTCCATTCGGGACCAAGTCCAAGTGGGAGACATAGAGATTTGCAAAATACATACGGATCTGAATGTTGCGGACCCGTTGACTAAGCCTCTTCCACGAGCAAAACATGATCAGCACCAAGACTCCATGGGTGTTAGAATCATTACTTGTGTAATCTAGATTATTGACTCTAGTGCAAGTGGGAGATCAAGGAAATATGCCCTAGAGGCAATAATAAAGTTATTATTTATTTCCTTATATCATGATAAATGTTTATTATTCATGCTAGAATTGTATTAACCGGAAACATAATACATGTGTGAATACATAGACAAACAGATAGTCACTAGTATGCCTCTACTAGACTAGCTCATTAATCAAAGATGGTTATGTTTCCTAACCATAGACATGTGTTGTCATTTGATTAATGGGATCACATCATTAGGAGAATGATGTGATTGACATGACCCATTCCGTTAGCTTAGCACTTGATCGCTTAGTATATTGCTATTGCTTTCTTCATGACCTATACATGTTCCTGTAACTATGAGATTATGCAACTCCGCTTACGGAGGAACACTTTGGTACTACCAAACGTCACAACGAATCGGGTGATTATAAAGGAGTACTACAGTGTCTCCAAAGGTACTTGTTGGGTTGGCGATTTCGAGATTAGGTTTTGTCACTCCGATTGTCGGAGAGGTATCTCTGGGCCTTCTCGGTGATACACATCACATAAGCCTTGCAAGCATTACAACTAATGAGTTAGTTGTGAGATGATGTATTACGGAACGAGTAAAGAGACTTACCAAGAACGAGATTGAACTAGGTATTGATACCGACGATCGAATCTCGGGTAAGTAACATACCGATGACAAAGGAACAACGATATCGTTATGCGGTTTGACCGATAAAGATCTTCGTAGAATATGTAGGAACCAATATGGGCATCCAGGTTCCGCTATTGGTTATTGACCGAGAATGGTTCTAGGTCATGTCTACATAGTTCTCGAACCCGTAGGGTCCGCACGCTTAACGCTTCGATGATAGTTCATTATGAGTTTATAAGTATTGATGTACCAAGGTTGTTCGAGTCCCGGATGTGATCACGGACATGACGAGGAGTCTCAAATGGTCGAGACATAAAGATTGATATATTGGAAGCCTATGTTTGACTTGGAAAGGTTCCGGATGAAAACAGAAGTTATTGGAACACCGGGTTACCTGAACCCCGGGAGGTCTATGGGCCTTGATGGGCCATAAGAGAGAAGAGGAAGGGCCGGCCAGCAGGCAGCGCGCCCCCCCCCTCTAGTCCGAATAGGACAGGAGAGGGGGGCGCCTTCCCTCTTCCCTCCTCCAATCCTAATCCAACTAGGAGAGGGGAGTCCTACTCGGTGGGAGTAGGACTCCTCCAGCGCCTCCCCTAGGGCTGGCCGCACCCCTTTGCTCCTTTATATACGGGGCGGGGGCACCCATGACACACAAGTTGATCTACGGATCGTTCCTTAGCCGTGTGCGGTGCCCCCTCCACCATATTCCACTTCGGTCATATCGTCATGAGCTTAGGCGAAGCCTGCGCCGGAGAAGTCATATCGTCGCGAGCTTAGGCGAAGCCCTGCGTCGGTGGAGCATCATCATCGTCCACCACGCCGTCGTCTTGACGGAACTCATCCCGACACTTTGCTGGATCGGAGTCCGGGATCGCCATCGAGCTGAACGTGTGCGTAACTCGGAGGTGCCGTGACGCTCGGTGCTTGGATCGGTCGGATCGTGAAGACGCATCGACTACATCAACCGCGTTGTTATAACGCTTCCGCTTTCGGTCTCGAGGGTACGTGGACGGACACTCTCCTCTCGTTGCTATGCCATCACCATGGTCTTGCGTGATCGTAGGAAATTTTTGAAATTACTACGCTCCCCAACAAAGGGCATCCGAGCCTGGTTTTATGCGTTGATGTCATATGCACGAGTAGAACACAAGTGAGTTGTGGGCGATATAAGTCATACTGCTTACCAGCATGTCATACTTTGGTTCGGCGGTATTGTGAGATGAAGCGCCCGGACCGACATTACGCCAGACGCTTACGCGAGACTGGTTTCACCGCTGCAAGCACTAGTTGCTTAAAGGTGACCGCGGTGTCTCGCTCTCTCACTTTAGTTGAACTGAGTGTGGCTACGCCCGGTCCTTGCGAAGGTTAAAACAGCACCAACTTGACAAACTATCGCTGTGGTTTTGATGCGTAGGTAAGAACGGTTCTTGCTCAGCCCGTAGCAGCCACGTAAAACTTGCAACAACAAAGTAGAGGACGCCTAACTTGTTTTTGCAGGCATGTTGTGATGTGATGTGGTCAAGACGTGATGCTATATTTTATTGTATGAGATGATCATGTTTTGTAACCGAGTTATCGGCAATCGGCAGGAGCCATATGGTTGTCGCTTATTGTATGAAATGCAAAAGCCATGTAATTGCTTTACTTTATCACTAAGCAAGAGCGATAGTCGAGAAGCAATAGTTGGCGAGACGACAACGATGCTACGATGGAGATCAAGGTGTCGCGCGGGTGACGATGGTGATCATGATTTGCTTCAGCGATGGAGATCACAAGCACAAGATGATGATGACCATATCATATCACTTATATTGATTGCATGTGATGTTTATCCTTTATGCATCTTATCTTGCTTTGATTGACGGTAGCATTATAAGATGATCTCTCACTAAAAATTATCAAGAAGTGTTCTCCCGAGTATGCACCATTGCGAAAGTTCTTCGTCTTTGAGACACCACGTGATGATCGGGTGTGATAGGCTCTACATTCAAATACAACGGGTGCAAAACAGTTGCGCACGCGAAATACTCAGGTTAAACTTGACGAGCCTAGCATATAACAGATATGGCCTCGGAACACGGAGACCGAAAGGTCGAGCGTGAATCATATAGTAGATATGATCAACATAGTGATGTTCACCATTGAAACTACTCCATCTCACGTGATGATCGGACATGGTTTAGTTGATTTGGATCACGTAATCACTTAGATGACTAGAGAGATGTCTGTCTAAGTGGGAGGTTTTAATATGATTAATTAAACTTAAATTTATCATGAACTTAGTACCGATAGTATTTTGCTTGTCTATGTTTATCGTAGATAGATGGCTCGTCTTTGTTGTTCCGTTGAATTTTAATGCGTTCCTTGAGAAAGCAAAGTTGAAAGATGATGGTAGCAATTACACGGACTGGGTCCGAATTTGAGGATTATCCTCATTGCTGCACGTAAGAATTACGCCCCGGAAGCACCGCTGGGTGCCAGCTGCTTGTAGAGCAACGCCAAGTTGTGAACGTCTGGCGAGCAAAGTCGATGACTACTCGATAGTTCAAGTGTGCCATGCTTACGGCTTAGAACCGGTCTTCAACGACGCTTTTGAACGTCATGGAGCATATGAGATGTTCCAGAGTTGAAGTTAATATTTCAAGCAAATGCCCGGATTGAGAGATATGAAGTCTCCAATAAGTTCTATAGCTGCAAGATGGAGGAGAATAGTTCTCACAAGGAACATATACTCAAAATGTCCGGGTATAATAATCACTTGATTCAACCGGGAGTTACTCTTCCGGATGATAGTGTCATTGATGTAATTCTCCAATCACGCCACCAAGCTACAAGAGCTTCGTGATGAACTATAATATGCAAGGGATGACTAAAACAATTCCTCGAGCTCTTCGCAATGCTAAAAGTCATGGAGGTAGAAATCAAGAAAGAGCATCAAGTGTTGATGGTCAACAAGACCACTAGTTTCAAGAAAAGGGCAAAGGAAAGAAGAAGGAAACTTCAAAAGAACAGCAAGAAAGTTGTTGATCAAGAGAAGAAACCCAAGTCTGGACCTAAGCCCGAAATCGAGTGTTTTACCGCAAGCAGACCGACATCGGAAGCGGAACTGCCCCAAGTATTTGGCGGATAAGAAGGATGGCAAGGTGATCAAAGGTATATGTGATATACATGTTATTGATGTGTACCTTACTAATACTCGCAGAGTACCTGGTATTTGATATCGGTTCTTGCTAATATTTGCAACTCAAACAGAACTACGGATTGCGAAGATTGGCTAAGGACGAGGTGACGATCGCGCGGGGAAATGGTTCCAAAGTCGATGTGATCGCGGTCGGCACGCTACCTCTACATCTACCATCGGGATTAGTTTTAGACCTAAATAATTGTTATTTGGTGCCGCGTTAAGCATGAACATTATATCTGGATCTTGTTTGATGCGAGACGGTTATTCATTTAAGACAGAGAATAATGGTTGTTCTATTTATATGAATAATATCTTTTATGGTCATGCACCCTTGAAGAGTGGTCTATTTTTATTGAATCTCGATAGTAGTACACATATTCATAGTGTTGAAACCAAAAGATGCAGAGTTGATAATGATAATGCAACTTATTTGTGGCAATCGCCGCTTGGGTCATATCGTGTAAAACGCATGAAGAAACTCCATACCGATGGGCTTCGAATCACTTGATTATGAATCACTTGGTACTTGCGAACCGTGCCTCATGGGCAAGATGACTAAAACGCCGCTTCTCCTAACTATGGAGCGAGCAACTGATTTGTTGGAAATCATACATACCGATGTTTGTGGTCCAATGAATGTTGAGGCACGCGGCGGGTATCGTTATTTTCTCACCTTCACAGATGATTTGAGCAGATATGGGTATATCTACTTAATGAAACACAAATCTGAAACATTTGAAAAGTTCAAAGAATTTCAGAGTGAAGTGGAAAATCATCGTAACAAGAAAATAAAATTTCTACGATCGGATCGTGGAGGAGAATATTTGAGTTACGAGTTTGGTTTACATTTGAAACAATGTGGAATAGTTTCGCAACTCACGCCACCCGGAACACCACAGAGAAATGGTGTGTCCGAACGTCATAATCGTATTTTACTTGATATGGTGCGATCTATGATGTCTCTTACTGATTTACCGCTATCGCTTTGGGGATATGCTTTAGAGACGGCCGATTCACGCTAAATAGGGCACCATCTAAGTCCGCTGAGACGACACCGTATGAACTGTGGTTTGGCAAGAAACCAAAGTTGTCGTTTCTTAAAGTTTGGGGCTGCGATGCTTATGTGAAGAAACTTCAACCAGATAAGCTCGAACCCAAATCGAGAAATGTGTCTTCATAGGATACCCAAAGGAGATGTTGGGTACACCTTCTATCACAGATCTGAAGGCAAAGTTTTCGTTGTTAAATTCGGATCCTTTCTAGAGAAGGAGTTTCTCTCGAAAGAAGTGAGTGGGAGGAAAGTAGAACTTGATGAGATAATCAGATTCTGCTCCCTTATTGAAGGTAGTTCATCACAAGAAACGGTTCCTGTGACAACTACACCAATTAGTGAGGAAACTAATGATGATGATCATGAAGCTTCAGATCAAGTTACTACTGAACTTCATAGGTCAACCAGAGTAAAATACGCACCAGAGTGGTACGGTAATCCTATTCTGGAAGTCATGTTACTTGACCATGGCGAACCTACAAACTATGAAGAAGCGATGGTGAGCCCAGATTCCGCAAAATGGCTGGAAGCCATGAAATCTGAGATGGGATCCATGTATGAAAACAAAGTATGGACTTTGGTTGACTTGCCCGATGATCGGCAAGCCATTGAGAATAAATGGATCTTTAAGAAGAAGACCGACGCCGATGGTAATGTAATCTGTCTACAAAGCTCGACTTGTTGCAAAAGGTTTTCGACAAGTTCAAGGGGTTGACTACGATGAGACTTTCTCACCAGTAGCGATGCTTAAGTCTGTCCGAATCATGTTAGCAATTGCCGCATTTTATGATTATGAAATTTGGCAAATGGATGTAAAACTGCATTCTTGAATGGATTTCTAGAAGAAGAGTTGTATATGATGCAACCAGAAGGTTTTGTTGATCCAAAGGGTGCTAACAAAGTGTGCAAGCTCCAACGATCAATTTATGGTCCGTGCAAGCCTCTCGAGTTGGAATAAACGCTTTGATAGTGTGATCAAAGCATATGGTTTCATATGCACTTTTGGAGAAGCCTCAGATTTACAAGAAAGTGAGTGGGAGCTCAGAGCATTTCGATATTATATGTGGACGATATATTGTTGATTGGAAATGATATAGAATTTCTGGATAGCATAAAAGGATACTTGAATAAAAGTTTTCAATGAAAGACCTCGTGAAGCTGCTTACATATTGGGCATCAAGATCTATAGAGATAGATCAAGACGCTTAATTGACTTTCACAAAGCACATACCTTGATAAAGTTTTGAAGAAGTTCAAAATGGATCGTGCAAAGAAAGGTTTTTACCAGACATAAGGTGTAAGATTGAGTCGACTCAATGCCCACCACAGCAGAAGATAGAGAGAAATGAAAGATGTTCCTATGCTTCAGCCATAGGCTCTATCATGTATGCAATGCTGTGTACCAGACCGACGATGCTTAGCTGTAAGCTTGGCAGAAGGTACCAAAGTAATCCAGAGTGGATCATCGGACAGCGGTCAAGAACATCCCGAAATACCGAAAAGGACTAAGGATATGTTTCTCGATATGGAGGTGACAAAGAGCTAGTCGTAAATGGTTACGCCGATGCAAGTTTTGACACCGATCCGGACGATTCTAAATCGCAAACCGGATACGTATTTTTATTAAACGGTGGAGCTGTCAATTGGTGCAGTTCTAAACAAAGCGCCGTATGGATCTACATGTGAAGCGGAGTACATAGCTGCTTCGAAGCAGCAAATGAAGGAGTCTGGATGAAAGAGTTCATTTTCGATCTAGGTGTCATACCTAGTGCATCGGGACCAATGAAGATCTTCTGTGACAATATCGTGCAATTGCCTTGGCAAAGGAATCCAGATTTCACAAGAGGACCAAGCATATCAAAAGACGCCTCAATTCCATTCGGGACCAAGTCCAAGTGGGAGACATAGAGATTTGCAAAATACATACGGATCTGAATGTTGCGCACCGCTGACTAAGCCTCTTCCACGAGCAAAACATGATCAGCACCAAGACTCCATGGGTGTTAGAATCATTATCGTAATCTAGATTATTGACTCTAGTGCAAGTGGGAGATCAAGGAAATATGCCCTAGAGGCAATAATAAAGTTATTATTTATTTCCTTATATCATGATAAATGTTTATTATTCATGCTAGAATTGTATTAACCGGAAACATAATACATGTGTGAATACATAGACAAACAGATAGTCACTAGTATGCCTCTACTAGACTAGCTCATTAATCAAGATGGTTATGTTTCCTAACCATAGACATGTGTTGTCATTTGATTAATGAGATCACATCATTAGGAGAATGATGTGATTGACATGACCCATTCCGTTAGCTTAGCACTTGATCGCTTAGTATATTGCTATTGCTTTCTTCATGACCTATACATGTTCCTGTAACTATGAGATTATGCAACTCCGTGCCATCGAGGAACACTTTGGTACTACCAAACGCCACAACGTAATCGGGTGATTATAAAGGAGTACTACAGGTGTCTCCAAAGGTACTTGTTGGGTTGGCGATTTCGAGATTAGGTTTTGTCACTCCGATTGTCGGAGAGGTATCTCTGGCCTTCTCGGTGATACACATCACATAAGCCTTGCAAGCATTACAACTAATGAGTTAGTTGTAAGATGATGTATTACGGAACGAGTAAAGAGACTTGCCCGTAACGAGATTGAACTAGGTATTGATACCGACGATCGAATCTCGGGTAAGTAACATACCGATGACAAAGGGAACAACGATATCGTTATGCGGTTTGACCGATAAAGATCTTCGAGAATATGTAGGAACCAATATGGGCATCCAGGTTCCGCTATTGGTTATTGACCGAGAATGGTTCTAGGTCATGTCTACATAGTTCTCGAACCCGTAGGGTCCGCACGCTTAACGCTTCGATGACAGCTTCATTATGAGTTTATAAGTATTGATGTACCAAGGTTGTTCGAGTCCCGGATGTGATCACGGACATGACGAGGAGTCTTGAAATGGTCGAGACATAAAGATTGATATATTGGAAGCCTATGTTTGACTTCGGAAAGGTTTCGGATGAGAACAGAAGTTATCGAACACCGGGGTTACTGAACCCCGGAGGTCTATGGGCCTTGATGGGCCATAAGAGAGAAGAGGAAGGGCCGCCCGGGCAGGCCGCCCCCCCCTCTAGTCCTAATAGGACAGGAGAGGGGGCGCGCCTTCCCTCTTCCCTCCTCCAATCCTAATCCAACTAGGAGAGGGGGAGTCCTACTCCCTGGGAGTAGGACTCCTCCAGCGCCTCCCCTAGGGCTGGCCGCACCCCCTTGGCTCCTTTATATACGGGGCGGGGGCACCCCATGACACACAAGTTGATCTACGGATCGTTCCTTAGCCGTGTCGGTGCCCCCTCCACCATATTCCACTTCGTCATATCGTCATGAGCTTAGGCGAAGCCTCGCGCCGAGAAGTCATATCGTCGCGAGCTTAGGCGAAGCCCCGCGCCGGTGGAGCATCATCATCGCTACCACGCCGTCGCGTCGACGGAACTCATCCCGACACTTTGCTGGATCGAGTCCGGGATCGCCATCGAGCTGAACGTGTGCGTAACTCGGAGGTGCCGTGACGCTCGGTGCTTGGATCGGTCGGATCGTGAAGACGCACGACTACATCAACCGCGTTGTTATAACGCTCCGCTTTCGGTTCACGAGAGTACGTGGACGGACACTCTCCTCTCGCTATGGCATCACCATGGTCTTGCGTGATCGTGAGGAAATTTTTGAAATTACTACGCTCCCCAACAAGAGAAGCCCTCCGTGGTGGAATCCCTTCCCGGCGGAGCTCCTAACAGGCCCCAAGATGGGATCTCGTGGATACAGAAAGTTGCTGCGGTGGAATTAGGTTTTTGGCTCCGTATCTGATCTGTTGGGGGTACATAGGTATATATAGGAGGAAGGAGTACGTCGGTGGAGCCTCGAGGGGCCCACGAGGTAGGGGGCGCGCTCTAGGGGGGGCGCCCTCCACCCTCGTGCCCACCTCATGGCTTTATTGACGGAGGGTCCAAGTCTCCTAGGTCTTATCTGATGAGAAAATCACGTTTCCGAAGATTTCATTCCGTTTGGACTCCGTTTGATATTCTGCTTCTCAAACACCGAAATAGGCAAAAACAACAATTCGGGCTGGGCCTCCGTTAATAGGTTAGTCCCAAAAGTAATATAAAAGTGGAAAATAAAGCCCAATATAGTCCAAAACAATGGATAGCATGGAGCAATCAAAAATTATAGATACGTTGGAGACGTATCACCACCGATGGATGAGAACTTTGCCTATTGGTCTGCCTCGTCTTAACGAGCAGGAAAATGGTTCTCTTCATCCCTCACCCTTGGTACCAACGTTGTTGCCAACATAACTAACATGCTATCCTCTGACCTGCCTTGCTATCATGACCGTGCAAATGTTAGCACCCTTCCTGCTTTTAACCCACATGGAGCGCCCATAACCCACAGTTCCACAGGATCGAAACCTGACTCTCCTATACATCCTTGTTCTCTAAGTTATTCCTCGCGCTTGGCTTCTTATGTCATTCACGAACCACCTTCCTAGTGATCTATTTTGGTATCAGACGCAATACTCAATCTCATTGCTCTGAACCCCTTTCACCCTCTGTTTCAGGCAACAAATGATCGCCTACCCGGTTGAAGCTTCTTATTGCACCTCCTTACCTTGCTCTCGATGACTTTATTGAATTTCAACACGAGAGATGCCTCTATGCCACGTTCACTGAGATAGCCCCCAGGTACCTATCTTGTGTTGAGCTCCGTCCTTCCCGAGTCTTTCCCCTTTACTCCACCCCTTAAATCTCGGGACGAGATTTCTTGTAGTGGAGGAGAATTGTGACGCCTGGATAATTAAGCTACAGTAATTCCCTGCTAATGATGCCATGTCATCATGATTACTGTTGTTAAACTCGCGTTGGTGTGAATCCGGTCCAAATTCAAATTTAAATTAAAGTCAAACAAATAAAGTTTTCAAATGTCAAAATAAAAATGTTCGTTGGGTTGTGTCGGTGTACAAAAGGAGGGGCACACTTTTGTACCCCTTTACCCGTGCACGGGCAATGGAGCCGCGCCCACGGTCACACAAGGCAATGTGGAGGTGAGCCAAGGTATGACCAAGCCCAAGATAACCAGAGCAACGCCAAGGCCAAGACCACAAAGAGCAGAGGATTTAGCAGGTTCCCTGCAAGACCCTTGTCAAGGCAGCTCGCTTCCACACCATCAGAGCAAGCCACCCTTGAGCCCACGGTCTCCAACATCACGTTGGGCCAGGGCTCGGGAGGCACCTCCATGGTGGCATGCAGATCCTTGTGAAGACAAGGAACACTCAAGATCAGATGAGGATTAGAAGACGACGATCCTCGGCAGGATCCTTGGGCCACCAGACCCCCGGCAAGGTCCTTGCCAAGGACGACAGCGCGCCACGGCAAGGGACAGCGCGCCACGGTAAGACCCTTGCCGGGCCACCTGGCAAGGCCCTCACCGAGGACGCCAGCAGGGCCACTACCAGGCCCGCACCAACCAAGTCTCCACCACCGTTCACATGCGGCTGCCAGCCCAACCAGCTGGGCGGGCACCTGCGTGGCAACATGCAGCTCCCTGTGCCAACTCATCGACGCTCAAGTGGCGGCATGCGATCTTCGTGAGGATCCACCATCGCGCCACCTCAGCCTGCTCGCCGCCACGTGGCGCCGCATGCGCCGCTAGCTGTATGCGTGTCGGGCAAGGAGGAGCGGCGATGGACGGACGGGCCTCGCCTCGCCCCCGATAAAGCAAGGGGACACCTAAGCTACGATTAAATGCGCCTTGTCCTCAGAATACGAGCGATAAGCTCATAGCATCGGCGCCTTTCCACCTCCTGTGTGCCACCGTGGCAGCCCTTTCGACTATAAAAGGAGGCCCATGGCATACCGAGAGGGATTCGCTCTTTCAACCACACACTCACCACAGCTAGTTCGAGAGCTCAAGAACTCTCTCAAATACACCCACCAAAGCAGACTAGGGTTTTACGATCCTCGCGTCCCAACTCGGGTAACGATCCTCGTGCTAGTTACTAATCCTGCTTTTCTCGCAACCCCGCGCCCGACAACCGTAGTAGGGATTCTTGTGCTCCCATAGGTGTCGTTCCACACCACATCTTTGGCACGCCTGTAGGGGCGAATTGTGAGAATCTGGTCTAGTAGCTAGCCTAGCGCTTACATCGCCATGGCTCCCAAGAAGAAGACGGCCATGGTGATCGCCCTGCTAAATAACAGCCTGCATTCATCGCGGCGCGAGCAATGCCCCGTCGCGACAGACCCAGCCGCGGTCCACGAGCACTAGCATCACCGGGCAGCCGAGCTCAGGCGAAGCGGCGCTGTCAGACGCCTGACGACCGCCGCATGTCGCCAGATCCAAAGATGGAGCTGGGCCCGCAGCGGCGCGGCTTCTTTGTGTGTCACAGCCACCTCCGGGCGGCAGCACAACGACCTCCAAGACACCCACGCCGCCACCATCAAGGCTTTTCCCATGGTGTGCGCGACGAATCAGATCACCACGCCGGCGACCCTAGGCGCCGCCGTGGGAAGAGCCATGCGCCATTCATGGATGAAGGAGTTCAGCATGCCCGCCGAAGTGTTGGCGAAAATGGCGCGCGAACGCTGGGTCGTGGTGGAGCTCCTTCTAACATGATTAGAAGTCGAAGCATGCCACAGTCCACACAGCTAGTGCCGCCACCCACGCCAGCGGAAGCTTTGGCGTGGGCGCAGCTGCTCCTCGACTTCCCTCCTGCTGCAGAGAAGCTCGACGAGTGGAGGGCCACCATCCGGAGCCTCGTCAACAACAAAGATGATCCGTGACTGGCGGGGCCCTCGGGGCGGCGCTCCACCGAGCCACCACATGCTGGCACTGGGAGGACAGGGGGAGCTGCGGCCACGGTGCACTCTCCTCCTCCTCGCCAGCCTCTGCGGGTGTCTGCCTGTCATGACGACGCTTGTGATAACATCTCTATAGCATCGTCCGACCCTCGGACCCACCGCGACCAGCGCCAAGTTCTTCGAGAACGAGCTCACGAAGATGCTCGGACCACTATTGAGCGCCGGCATGATACATGCCACCAGTCGGACAAATGGGTGGGGCCCGCTATGGATCACCCAGCACCGGGAGGCTCCGGCGGCCTACCTTACGAGGTGGGCTGCCCGGCCTTTACCCGTGAGCTGCGGCAGTTCCAGTGGCCGTCCCACCGCATGTTCAAGCCCGACGTCGGCGAGAAGTACACTAGCAAGACCCATCCATCCGAGTTCCTTAGCATCTACACCATCGCGATGCAGGCGGCCGGAGCTCGCGACGACAAGGTGCTTGCCAATTATTTCCCACTAGCGTTGAAGCCCAATGTTATGTCTTGGTTGATGCACTTGCCAGCGGATTCCATTTCTTCTTGGTCGGATCTGTGCCATGAGTTCGTTGGCGCCTTCATAGGAGGTGTGACGCCCGGATCATTAAGCTACAGTAATCCCCGCTAATGATGTCACATCACCTCGGTTACTGTGGAAAAACTCGCGCTAGTTCAAACCTGTTCAATTCAAATTCAAAATCAAGCAAACAATAAAAGTTTTCAAATATTAAAACTAAAATGTTCGAGGAGCCGATAATGCATAGGTAGTTATGGTGGTGAAATCACACTTTTATAAAATATTTAAATACTCTAAAATGAACAAAACAGAGCAAAAAGAATTATTTAAAAGCTTTTTAAATAATAAAGCATCGCAAACTATTTTACTTTATGTGCCAAGTTAAATGTGGTTGTGGCATATTTACATATACTAAATTAGGTACAACTTTGATATTTTACAAAAACTAAGGTATATTGGAAATTAGAGAAAACAGAAAAAAGGAAAAGAAATAAAGTAAAACAAAAGAAGAAGTAAACAGAAAAGGGATAAGAGGAGAAAACCCCCACCCCAGTTGGGCCTCGGCCCAACCGGCTATAGGGCCGCCAGGCCGGCCCAACCGGCCTCCCTTATCCACCCACCGCAGGGAGACCCCCACCCCCGAAACCCTACCCACTACCCCCCACTCCCCCTCGCCCCCTCCCCACGTCCGCTCTCCTCTCCCCCGATCTGGATCGGGATCGGGGGGAGGCCACCGACCCGCCGCCCCCCGAGGCCACATGAGGCCTCAAGCTCCCACTCGCCTCATCCCTCCACCACCTCGCCGAGCGCCGCCCATCCTCCTCCCGTGCAGGCGCCCCGAGCCTCGACGCCATGACCTCGCTGTCCCCGCCACTGCGTCCCGACGCCGCTGGCCTCACCACACTGAACCGCCTGAGCCGCCTGAGCCCCCTCGCAGGATCTCCCCACGCCGCCTGGCCCTCGACCTCTCCCGACCGAGCTCGCCGCCACCTCACTGGCTCCTTCCTCCGGCGCTGTCCTCGTGGCCTCGACCTTCCTCGCCCGCTGTTTAGACCCCGCGAACTCCGTGAGGACCCCCCGCCACATTCCTGTTGCCCGCCTTACGCGCCACCACGCTTATCTCGTGCTCGAGCACGCCATGGACACGCCCTTCCCCCCCCGCTGCACCTCCGCGCGCCATCCGCCCGCTGCCTCGACCGCCAGGCTGCCGCCTCATTGTTTCGCGATAAGCGCCAACACTGCCTCCGCCTCCCGTGGCGCCCTGCCTGCCCTTGGCCGGGCGTTGGCGCCAAGGCCACGCCTGGCTGGCCACCTCGCTCGCGCCGCCCTATCGCCTCAATGGCTTCGCCAGGCGCCGGCGATCTCTCGCGCTCGCTCGGTTGCCAAGCCAGCCATGTGCCTGCCGCCTCAAGACCCGCAAACCGCTATGGCCCTATGCCATCGACAAGGGGCCCACTCTGAACGCTAATTAAAAAAAATAATAATAATAAAATAATAACTAAATGTTAATTAATTAATTAATTAATTAGAGAATTAATTAACTTAATTAAACCAGATTAGTTTTAACTCTAATCACTAATTAAACCTAATTAACCAAAGGTTAATTAAATTTGATTAGGATAATTAGATAATGTAGAATGACATGCGGGACCCACTGTCAGGTTGACTCAGTCAACCCTGTTGATCACGACGTCAAGATGACATCATGTCGACGCTATAAATACATTTCCGAATTAATTAAATTCCGTAAATTAATAAAATCTTTAGAAAATCATATCTTTTAATCCGTGACTTCGGATTAAAATATTTTCAACATGAAAGTTGCTCGTAACGACGAGACGAATCCGGATACGCAGTCCGCTCGTCCGCCACACACCCCTAACCTATCGAACCTGCAAACTTTCCTCTCCTCGTTCATCCGTCTGACAGACGTCCTAACCGGAAAACTTTCCTGATGTTTCCCACTTCACCGGTATCGCTTAACCCTACGTTAGGTCACCCCTAGCACAACGATTGCTGCCTTTGCTTTGTGTTACATTTGATTGCTCGTTATTTATTGTGTTCCTCCGCTATTCTTTCCGATAGACTCCGAGACCGATGTCGATGCCCTCGTGGTCGATTACGCCACCGACGACCCTCCTTGTCTCGAGCAACCAGCAAGCCCCCCTTGATCACCAGATATCGCTTACTCTTCTCTATATCGCTTGCATTAGAGTAGTATAGCATGTTACTGCTTTCGATACTCCTATACCGCCGCATAGCCTCGTCCTTGTTACTACCGTTGTTGTCTTTACCGCTATCCTACCGCTTAGTATAGGATGCTAGTACTTTCATCCGTGGCCCTACATCCTTGTCCGTCTCGCTGCATATATTATCGGGCCGTGATCACTCGGGAGGTGATCACGGTATATACTATATATCGTACACTATTACATTACCCGTGGTAATCGCTCGGAGATGGGGGTGAAAGGACGGGTGGCTCCATCCCGGTGAGAGGTGGGCCTGGGTTCCCGACGGCCCCGATCGTTACTTTGTGGCGGAGCGATAGGGCAGGTTGAGACCGCTTAGGAGAGAGGTGGGCCTGCCCTGCTCGGCGCTCATGGTTACTTAACACGCTTAACGAGGTCTTGGTATTTGATCCGGGTTGGCTACGAGCTTATACGCACTAACCATCTACGCTGGAGTAGTTATGGGTATCCCGCCGTGGTATCACCGGCATTTCAGACGTCAATGACGAGCGGCGCGCTACCGGATTGGACCGGAACGCCACTGGGCTAGGTCTCGTCGTCACAGACGCAACGCAGGTGTGTGCTCAGGCGATGGGCCTGCACTTCGCGCTTAGGTTTAGACCGCGGTTGGCCTCTCACAGCCTAGGTGGGCTGCGACGTGTTGATCTTCCGCGCCGGCATGACCCAGAAAGTGTGTCCGCCAAATGGGATCAAGCGTGCGGGTAAGATGGTGCACCGCAGGAAGTTAATCTATTCAATAGCCGTGATCTTCGTAACAGGACGACTTGGAGTTGTACCTTGAGCTTATGACAACTAGAACCGGATACTTGATAAAACACACCCTTCCAAGTGCCGACATAACCGGTGGTCGCTCTCGCCGTGGATATGAGCAGGGATTGCCGGTAGGATTATTGCTATATGTTGTTACTTGAGGACTTCCGTTGTCCTCTTCTCGCTGCTGCAAGACCGTGTCCGTGTTTAGTCTTCGTAAGACTAGTTATCCCCTCTTATTCTCGCATTCTGCAGCTTCACCCACCGATATGGCCCTTTACACATATACCCATGCATATGTAGTGTAGCTCCTTGCTTGCAGTACTTTGGATGAGTACTCACGGTTGCATTGTTTCCCCTTTCCCCGATCTATACTCGATTGCTGCAACCAGACGATGGAGCCTGTGAGCGACGCCACCGCCGATGACGACTACTACTCCTCGAGGCGCTTACTACTACGCAGCAGCCCACCGACGATTTACCACCAGGAGTAACCTAGGAGGATCCCGCAGGAGGCCCGCTCCTCTTCGATCCAGATCCCAGCTTTGTGCTAGCCATCTTATGGCACCTTGTTTAACTTATGTCCAGATTTCGATATTGTTGCTTCCACGACTCGCCTATGATCGAGCACTTGTATTCGAGCCCTCGAGGCCCCGGCTTGTATTATGATGCTTGTATGACTTATTTTATTTGTAGAGTTGTGTTGTGATATCTTCCGTGAGTCTCGATCTTGATCGCATACATTTGCGTGCATGATTAGTGTACGATTAAATCGGGGCGCCACAAGTTGGTATCGAGCCGATCGCTCAGAGGAATCCCCTTCCAACTCCTTGGTCAAGTCGAGTCTAGACTTTACAAAACTTTTACTAACATGGCTGTGCGCCCATGGGCCCACGCCGCCATTGGGTGGTATTAGGACCTTTACTCCTCGATCTTTACTCGATTCTGAACTCTTCTATTCGGGTTAAACGATTTTGCTAAAAACAAAACTAACTTTAGGTTCTCGCAAGTACTTTCTCCGGAGAGCCCTTATTACAGATGATCGTCGCGCACTGTAAGAATCCAAGATACTCTCGATGTTCTCTTGAGACTTTGTGCCCATCACTTTTGTTATTCCCGCCACCGATAAACCGTATGGAAAACTACTTACACTTGCCATTCATACGATCATCCCCATTGATCTTGTTATTACAAGATACCCCAAAGTTTCTATTGTTCCGAGAATACTTTGTGCCTACCGCCTAGCAGTTCTTTGCCACATGAATACCCCTTCAAATAAATCCTCGCACTCGTCGAGTATCCGCCAACCCAGCTTGTTCATGTGTTTCGCAAAATTCTTCAAATTACTATTCGATCTTCCGAAAATCCTCCGAGCCTTTGGCTCTTGAAATCCTTGCTTGCTTGCATTATGGTTAATCCCATAAGTCTCGAGTCATATTGACCTTCCTTGTCATTATCATTTTGGGTCTGTTGACTCAATATGTTTGCTAATACCCGCAATCATCATTAATCCTTATAAATTACCTTTCCGGCTGAGCTGCCATTCTTTAACTCGAATTGGTTCTCGACCAATCCAATTGTCGTTGATTGTACCCTAAGGCTGTTCAACTTATCCATCCCTAATCGAGCATTGCTTCGATCCCTTGATTTGGGAATCATAATTCCTTTGCATTTGACAATTGAGTTAGTCATTGTTTCTATAATTTGATCTCCTTGCATTCTTCTTCCTCTAGTTAAGTAATCGATGCTCACGTCAGACCCTTGTGGACCATCAGTCCATTATTGATTTCACCCACAAGATCCTTCATATTCAATAACTTTGTGAGACCTTCCCCGATACATAATGCCTTTGGTAAATTGCATCCTCCGCTTTGTCAACCATGCTCTACCTCCGAGCTTGTGTTATTTACTCTTGAAACTTGTGGTATATGCTTCTAAGAAGCCCCTATGGGTTGAACATATGCCTTCGCTAAACCGTGAACCCGAAAGTTTTCACTTAATATTACTCTTCCGGTGCTTCACAGATATAATCTCAACCCCGCAACTTCCTCGAACGTGAGAAGTGAATGAAAGGTTTTGCATTGAGAAGTGGGAGTCGACTTTGAACTTGTGTTCATGCCCATGGACACGATGTAGATCTTATCATTAAAGCTTCTCTTAAATGAATTATTCCTTTGGTATAAGTTCATCTTATATCTAGGATCCGCCTTTTGCAATCGTGGTTCCGACCATGATTGTTCTTCTTGATCTCATTTCTGACAAGTTAAAACAATTGTCTTCTATGGATCAATACACCAGTCCAACCTTTACTTTGATCTTGTGTCGAGTATTACCCCTAGTATCTCGAGATTATCATGGAACTGCATAACTTTTTATGAGTTCTTCATCAAGTGCTACCTTCCCATCGATCCAATTTCTCACGGGCTCGAAGTTATTAAACACTCAAAGACACCGATAAATGAACCGAGTCCGCACTACGGTTCAACAACTCTTCAAGAAGCTTCTATAAGTACGAAGTTTGTACCCGATCACGCCATTCCTAGCCTGTTTGGCTATATCGTTGTCGTGATGATTTTAACTGCACTACCTGCTCCTTCTTCTCGAGCACAATTTTCGACGATGAATTAACCTTACGCCGATCCTCATCGCCATATCATTTCGCTTTGAACAACAAGCTTGGTTTCAAGTTTGTGTCGCACTTTGGTTCCAATAAACATTCACTTCATCATTACTTTGGCTTGATGTCATCGCCGATCAATTACATCTTCATGAACTCTCACGACAAAGGTGCCGTGTTCATCAACATTCTGAGCTCATCCAGGATATCAATTGAATTCATGATGAGAAATACCATCCTTGCCCTCGATGATTTGTATTATCATCGACCACTTTATTGCCTTCTCACCAACACAAGCTTGTTCATGTTTGGTGTTATACCTTGAGTTCCTTGCTATCCAGCAATCGTTATTATTTACCTTAGGGTATTACCATCCTTTATGTCAAGAATGTTCTGAGATTTGTTCCACCTCTTGAGAACTCTTGACATAGAAATATTTCTCACCATCACCATTCCTTCTTGGTCCCCGTGTTAAATCCAACAAGTGAACGGTGCTGTTTGGATTCTTCCCTTCTAGCAACCCTATTGCTTTGAAGTTAATGGTCGGCCGTTCATTCTTAGAATATTGATTATTGAATCACCATTCTGACATTGGTCGTGCAACCCAACCCATCGGGCGCACCTTTCAACCAATGTTTACTTGTGTATGTTTCCTCGAGCATATTTCCTTGTATCATTTGATCTGACAAATGTTATCTCCTTGTTCACTTAATTGTGGAAGTCCATTTTTTGGGAATCTCGGTGAACTGCCGTTGAGTTCACCAGACACCTCATTATCCTCTCCGTGGGTAATGATGGACTCTTGTTAACGGAAATCGCTTCATAGTTCATTTCCCCGAGAATCTTACAATGTCATCTCGCAATTTATGCTGCACCTTTTCTTCTCGTATCCTAAGTCCGAGGTATCCCGACACCAATCGGATCTGAATCTCGGTCGATATGATGGTTGGGACAACTTTCCAAGAGTTATGTTATTGGTCCTTTGGTGAACCGTAGCATGATGTCATGCCTAGCACTTCCTACCGGAGGACCTATCATTATAGATTCCTTTTCAGCAGGGTTATCCATTCATCCATGAGGGAATTGTAATATCGATTCTACAAGTTAATCCAGATGGATCCTTCGTGGTTCCAAAGTCTGATCTTCACCAAGGCCATGTCAATGCTATCTCAAGCATGTCTGTGATACTCGATTTTCAACAAGAACATTCAAGCCCAATGCTAGATGTTTCTTGCTCAATTATCCTAACACCGCTGTATGGGTAATGTCATGAAATTTCTCTCCCTTACCTAAAGGGTTTTCTACATTATATCCTCGTCATGGATATCATGCTCGCTTATCCTTGGGAAGGATATACCTCAAATATGTGTTTAAACACATTTTTCCTTTCCATTGTTCTATTTAACCTAATGATCACATTTTCCTTTCCATGGGTCTGTTTGACCCTCCTTGGGATATATATAATCTAAGCAAAGGATAATCCCTCGCTTAGGTAAGCACCTCGTTGTACCACTCTCTAAGTAAGACCCTATTACTATTGTTGATGACATTCCGTAACCACCGTGGACGAGAACCTTGCTTATTGGTCCGCCTCGCTCAACGAAAGGTGAAAATGGTTCTCTTCGTCCCTCGCCTTTGGTACCAACATTGTTGCCGACATAACCGATATGCTACTCTCCGACATGCCTTGCTATCGTGATCGCATAAGAGGTCAGCCCCTTTCTACTTTTAACCCACATGGTGGGCCCTTAACCCACAGCCCACAGATCGAAACTCGACGTCCCTGTACACCCCTATTCCCAAAGTTATTCCTCGCGTGGACTCGTATGTAATCCACGGCCACTATCCTATTGGTCTATTCTCGCATCGACGCAATACTTACCCTCGCCACTCGAACCCCTTTCTCACTCGGTTCAAAGCTTCGAGCAACTATCTATCCGCTTGAGCCTATTATGGTACCTTCAGACCTTACTCTCGAGGTATTTCATATGTTCAACTCGAGAGATAATCTTATACTAATTCATGGGTTAACCCCTGATTGTTTCCTCAAAAGCATTATGTCGTAGTGAGCTACCCTTACCTATTCGTAAGCACGATGGAGTTCCCAAGAAATGGTGACAAGTTTATCCCGATGCATCGGATAAAGGTTTGAAGACATCAACGAAAAGAATTAACTTCTTCGAGAAGATCCGCTAGAATATCGTAATCAGAACTTTCCCCTACTTCCTCTTAAATCTCGGACGAGATTTCTTGTAGTGGAGGAGAATTGTGACGCCTGATCATTACGCTACAGAATCCCCGCTAATAATGTCACATCACCTCGATACATCGTGGATAAACTCGCTTAGTTCAAACCTGTTCAATTCAAATTCAAAATCAAGCAAACAATAAAAGTTTTCAAATATTAAAACTAAAATGTTCGGAGGAGCCAGATAATGCATAGGTAGTTATGGTGGTGAAATCACACTTTATAAAATATTTAAATACTCTAAAATGAACAAAATAGTAGCAAAAAGAATTATTTAAAAGCTTTTTAAATAATAAAGCATCGCAAACTATTTTACTTTATGTGCCAAGTTAAATGTGGTTGTGGCATATTTACATATACTAAATTAGGTACAACTTTGATATTTTACAAAACTAAGGTATATTGGAAATTAGAGAAAAACAAAAAAAGGAAAAGAAATAAAGTAAAACAAAAGAAGAAGTAAAATGTAAAAGGGATAAGAGGAGAAAACCCCACCCTGGGCTTGGGCCTCGCCCAACCGGCTATAGGGCCGCCAGCCGCCCAACCGCCTCCCTTATCCACCCACCGCAGGAGACCCCCACCCCAAACCCTACCCACTACCCCCACTCCCCTCGCCTCCCCACGTCCGCCTCTCCTCTCCCCGATCTGATCGGATCGGGAGGCCACCACCCGCCGCTCCCGAGGCCGCCACATGAGGCCTCAAGCTCCTCACCTCGCCTCATCCCTCCACCACCTCGCCGAGCGCCCCATCCCATCCTCCTCCCTGGCGGGCGCCCCGAGCCTCGGGACGCGACCTCGCTGGTCCCGCCACCCTGCCCTGACGCCGCACGCCGTCACACTGAACCGCCCGAGCCGCCTCGAGCCCCCCCGCTGGATCTCCCACGCCGCCGCCGCCCTCGACCCCTCCCGACCGGAGCTCGCCGCCACCTCATCGGGCTCCTTCCTCCGGCTGTCCTCGCTGCCCCGACCTTCCCCGCGCGTGCTGTTTAGACCTCAAACTCCGTGAGGACCCCCCGCCATTCCTGCTTGCCTTCGCTTACGCTGCCAAGCGCCATCTCGTGTTCGAGCACGCGCTGCCCCTTCGCCTTCGCTGCACCTCCGGCGTAATCCGCCCGCTGCCTCGACCGCCCCAGGCTGCCGCCTCGCCGTTTCGCATGCGCTGAACGCCGCCTCGCCTCCTGGCGCGCCGCTCCGCCCTTCTGGCGTTGTGGCGCGCCGCGGCCACGCCTGTGGCTGGCCACCTCGGCATGCGCCCCCATCGCCTCAATGGCCTCGCCAGGCGCCGGCGACCCTCTGCGCCTGCTCGGCCGGTGCTCAAGGCCAGCCTGTGCCTCGCCGCCAAGAAGACTCAAGAACCGCTATGGCCCTATGCCATCGACAAGGCGGCCCACCTGGAACGCGAATTAAAAAAATAATAATAATTAAAATGTTAATTAATTAATTAATTAATTAACTTAATTAAACCAGATTAGTTTTAACCAATCACTAATTAAACCTAATTAACCAGTGTTAATTAAATTTGATTAGGATAATTAGATAACAGAGAATGACATGCGAGACCCACTTGTCAGGGTTGACTCAGTCAACCCTGTTGACTGCTGACGTTAGCATGACATCATGCTGACGTCATAAATACATTTCCGAATTAAGTAAATAATTAATTAAATTCCAGAAATTAATAAAATCTTTAGAAAATAATTTCTTTTAATCCGTAACTCGGATTAAAATATTTTCAACATGAAAGTTGCTCAGAACGACGAGATGAATCCGGATACGCAGTCCGTTCGTCCGCCACACACCCCTAACCTGTCGAACCTGCAAACTTTCCTCTCCGGCTCATCCGTCTCGACAGACGTCCGAACCGGAAAACTTTCCTGATGTTTCTTCACCGTATCGCTTAACCCTACGTTAGGTCACCCCTAGCACAACGTATTGTCGCTGCCTTGCTTTGTGTTACATTTGATTGCTCTGTTATTTATTGTGTTCCTCCGCTATCCTTTCCGATAGACTCGAGACCGATGTCGATGCCCCCGTGGTCGACTACGCCACCGACGCACCCTCCTTGTTCGAGCAACCGTGCAAGCCCCCTTGATCACCAGATATCGCCTACTCTTCTCTATACTGCTTGCATTAGAGTAGTATAGCATGTTATCGCTTTCGATACTCCTATACCGTTGTATAGCCTGTCCTTGTTACTATCATTTGTTGTCTTTACCTCCTATCCTATCGCTTAGTATAGGATGCTAGTATTTTCATCGTGGCCCTACATCCTTGTCCGCCCGCCGCGTGCTATACTATCGGGCCGTGATCACTCGGAGGTGATCACGGTATATACTATATACTATACACTATTACATTACCCGTGGTACTGCTCGAGATGGGGCTGAAAGGACGGGTGGCTCCATCCCGTTAGAGGTGGGCCTGGGTTCCCGACGGCCCCGATCGTTACTTTGTGGCGGAGCGACAGGCAGGTTGAGACCGCCAGGAGAGAGGTGGGCTGGCCTGCTCGGGCGCTCGAGGTTACTTAACACGCTTAACGAGGTCTTGGTATTTGATCTGGGTTGGCTACGAGCTTATACGCACTAACCATCTACGCTGGAGTAGTTATGGGTATCCCGGCGCCGTGGTATCACCGGCACTTCAGACGTCACGACGACGGGCGCGCTACCGGATTGGACTGGAACGCTCATTGGCTAGGTCTGCTTCGTCACAGACGCAACGTGCAGTGTGTGCTCAGGCGATGGGCCTGCACCCTGCGCGCTTAGGTTTAGACCGGCGTGTTGGCCTCTCTCACAGCCTAGGTGGGCTGCGACGTGTTGATCTTCCGCGCCGGGCATGACCCAGGAAAGTGCGTCCGCCAAATGGGATCAAGCATGCTGGGTAAGATGGTGCACCCTGCAGGGAAGTTAATCTATTCAATAGCCGTGATCTTCGGTAACAGACGACTTGGAGTTGTACCTTGAGCTTATGACAACTAGAACCGGATACTTGATAAAACACACCTTCCAAGTGCCGACATAACCGGTGGTCGCTTCCGCTCGTGGATATGAGCAGGGATTGCCGGGTAGGATTATTGCTATATGTTGTTACTTGAGGACTTCCGTTGTCCTCTTCGTCTGCTGTAAGACCGTGTCCGTGCGTAGTCTTCGTTAAGACTAGTTATCCCCTCTTATTCGCATTCTGCAGCTTCACCCACCGATATGGCCCTTTACACATATACCCATGCATATGTAGTGTAGCTCCTTGCTTGCAGTACTTTGGATGAGTACTCACGGTTGCATTGTTTCCCTTTCCCCGATCTATACTCGATTGCTGCAACTGCACGATGGAGCCCAGAGCTGCACGCCACCGCCGATGACGACTACTACTCGAGGCGCCTTTACTACTACGCAGCAGCCGACGACGACCACTGTGAGTAACCTAGAGGATCCTGCAGGAGGCCCGCTCCTCTTCGATCAGATCCCAGTTTGTGCTAGCCATCTTATGGCACCTTGTTTAACTTATGTCTCAGATCAGATATTGTTGCTTCCACGACTCGCCTATGATCGAGCACTTGTATTCGAGCCCTCGAGGCCCCGGCTTGTATTATGATGCTTGTATGACTTATTTTATTTGTAGAGTTGTGTTGTGATATCTTCCGTGAGTCCTCGATCTTGATCGTATACATTTGCGCGCATGATTAGTGTACGATTAAATCGGGGCGCCACAGAGGCCACCAAGCTCATGGCCGTGCCAGCGATCCGCATATCATCCCCTAGAAGGAAGGGGAAACCTCATGTAAGTATATCCAGAGGTTCACCGGTGTAGTACAACATCCTCGACGCTCATCCTGTCAGTTGGATCAAAGACGCTCCACCGTAACGCACAATTGCAAGATGCGCCAAGAGTCGGGCGATGCCTAATGTTAAGGATGTGGCCGAGCTTCTACGCTCGCCGATAAATGCACCCGGCTGAAGAGGGAAGGAAGTACTCGGCAAAGACGCCAGGTCGGAAACCGACTTATCGACGAAGACGCCGCCACCCCGACGAAGAAGGGCCGCGGCCGCATCAGAAACGCAAAGGGCAAGGCCGACTTTGCCGCCGAGGATCTCGACGACACCGCGCCGCTAAGAAGGTCAAGGCGAGCACGGACCCGACAAGGAGATTGCCGGTGCGCCACCGCTGGGCCTTAGCATCCACCGACAAGCCAGGAGGCTCCGCAAGCGATCGCAAGATCCACCGCACCAAGGGCCATGACCTCCGTAATCGCCGACAAGTTGAGCTGCTTGTCAAAAGCAAAAGGCCGAGTATGAAAGGCGGACAAGGAGAAAGGTCAGACGGTGCCGAGGGATCCGGCAAGAAGCGTATGGTTAAGGAAGCGCCCCGCAAGGACAACCAGAAGAGAGGCCTGCCCGGGCCGTGATAAGAAACAAGAAGACGATGATCACGACGAGGACGACGAGTCCGGTGAGCAAGAGTTCCGTATACTACGGAGGCCATGTGGCCGATGGTGGTGCTCACAGATACTTCTCACCGCCACTCAAGCAGCATGCGTGAGATTACAACAGCAGGCTATTGTTCGACGCCGTAAGTCATTGAAGTGGTCCAAGACGCCTCATCTTTGACGCCGAGGACCACCCCGATGTCACATCCCTAGCTTCCGTGCTGCCTAGTGTTTGCATCTTGCTTGCATCATGTTTAACTTTCATGGAAATCTGAAATGGGGATTGCCTAAACTCAGAGCATCAAAGGAATTCACTAGGTTCACCTAAAATATTTTCAAGAATCCAAATGGCTTTCAAAAATGTTCATCATTTATGGAAAATGTCAGAAAAAGACTGCAGGTGATGCACATTTTCCCATGACATATTTGGGCTCAATTAAATCATACTTTATTTGTATTTGGGCATTTAAATTTTATATATTATTTTAAATGTTCAAATAATCACAAACTGAAATGTTTGTCGTTGGAAATATTCCAAACAAAGGACATTGAGCAGCTTTCATGATTTTTGGAAATGCCCCGCATTTTTATTAAAGCCAAACACAATTATAGAAAATAGAAAAGAGAAATAAAATAGAAATGGAGCAGAGAGAGAAAACCACCTGGCTTACTCCGGCCTCAGCATCACATAGCCTCACTGCCAGCCACTGGCGGCCCAGCCCACCACGGGCAGCCTCGCCTTCTACCTCTTGCCAAGAGGCGAGGAGAAGCTGGCACGGCGACGCGCGCCACCTCCACCCTGCTCGCCACCTTCTTCGACGGCTCGACGCCTCGGCGTAAGCACGCACTTCGACCCTCAACCGCCCACTCTCTCCCTCGCCTCGCCTCTCGCTTCTCTCCGGCAGAGCGGTTGCCGCCGCCGTTCGCCGCCACTGACCACCGTGCTTCCCTCGCCATCGACCCGGCCCAAAGCCCCGCCTTTGTCGCCTCGTCCTTCCGCCGAGCCACGCAGCACTAGACGCCCCTAAACGCCGCCATCGCGTCATCTTCAACCTCGCACCCGAGCCCTCACTGCCGATTCGCGCCGCCAAGGACGCCCCGAGCCCATCGACCCATCAAGGCCCCCTCGTGAGCTCCTGCTCCCAACTCCTCTCGTCCCCGCCGCTGAATCCTCCTCTAGCCCCTCGCCACCGCGGCGCCGCTTGCTGCCGCCAATGTCGCTGCTGTCATTACGGAGGGCCAACGCCAGATCCGAGCACCTGGTCGAGCCCTAGGGCCCCGTGAGCTTCTTCTTGTGCTGTCCGCTCGCTGGAATCGAGCTGCAGCCCCGCCTCACGCCTAGCCGAGCCCGGCCACCGCCATGGTTGCGGTGGCCATCGCCTCCGCCACCCCGCAGCCTCCCGCGTGATCCTCGGATGCGCGCGAGGATGGTCATCCTCCGTGCCTCCAAGGCCGAGCTGACCTCAGAAGCGCCGCCCCGAGCAACTCCGGTGATCCTCCGCTGGTTTGGTCGCCGGCGCTAATCTCCGCCAGGCCGACGTGGCGAGGTTATTTAGGCATTAACCACCTCCTAATCAAACCCCTAGAGTCACAGATAGCCGGCCCCACCCCATAATTAACCACAGGGTTTTTCCCTCGCTTAAATTAACTATAATGCTTTGACCCGCCACCTCGGCTGACCTGGGCCCCACTGTCAGTTTTGACTTGGGCCAGCGCTTTGATTCCGCCGACGCCACCATTTACATCGTCTTGACGAATAACTTATTACTCGAATTTTTCTTATACAGGAAATTCCGTAAAATAATCAAAACTTCTAAGAATCATAGAAAATCAACCATAGCTCCAAATCAAACAAATTATATATGAAAATGATCAGAAAAATCCAATCTATCCATCTGTATCATTTTCATGCATGTTTGAGAAAGTTAACCTCACTGTTTAGGATGAAACATGATTAGGACAAATTTGATAATAGATTTGGAGTTGGAATTTGATCTAGTTTTGAATTCCACTTCAATCAATATGACCTTCTGTTGCATTAGCTCAAATCACAGCATATTGCCATGTCATGATCATGCATCATATTGTGCATTGCATTGATTGTGTTTTCTTTCTTTGTTGCGTGTTTGTCCCTCTCAATGAGACGCACGCATCGACGATGAGTTCGATGACACTGATGAAGAACTATATTATCTTCTAAGTACCGTGCAAGCAAAACCCCTTGTTCATTCCGATATAATCCCACTCTCTCGCTCCTGCTCTATTTTACTGCATTAGGACAACAACGACTCATGTGTTACTTGTCATGTAGCTGAACCCTTTATCCTCTCGCATGACCTGTCATTCCACGGTAATTAGATGAAACCCACTAGCATGAGTAGGAGTTGTTTGAGCCCTGTTGTGCCTACTCATTCATGCTTGTTTGTCATGCCTGCTACGCTTAGAGTTGTGTCAGTCCGATTCATCGGGAATGAATTGGAATGGTGTGTGAACATGTCCCACTGTGTGTGAGCTAAGTGTGTGAACACGATTTGGTAAAGGTAGCGGTGAGAGGCCATGTAGGAGTACATGGTGGGTTGTCTCATTGCAGCCGCCCTCGTGAACTGAGTTCTGTGTTTGTGATCCATGAACAGTTACTACCACACATTGGGTTCCGTAACTCGCCCCTCTCGGCTTATTAATCAACTCGATCTCTGCCCAGAGTTGCAACTAGTTTCGTGTTTGTAGGTAGTGTTAGTAGTCTACCAAGTGGCACCCGCATGTGGGCTTGGGATGATTAGGCACAAGGGCACGGTGTACCAAGTGGCACCCGTTGGTGGGCTTGGGAACCCTGCTCACATCGCTTGGGGCCGTGAGCGACACCCCGCCGGATCTCCTTGGATGGAACCCGAATAGGCGATAAACCCGACGAGACTTGTGTGGTTAGTCGGTCGTGGCCGACTCCCTCGCCTCGGCTTCCGCTTGAAGGTTGCCGAGGTACATGACGGTACAGGCGATAAGTGGCGAGCGTGTGTGAAGAAGTACACCCTGCAGGTTATCATTATCTATTCAATAGCCGATTCCTCGGATATGGAAACTTGGACCCTTGCATAGTTCATAGACAAGTGAAAGTGGATACTCTAAAACTCGCAAGATAAGCGTGAGTGCTATGGATGGCGCTCGTGAGGTAGACGGGAGCGGATCCATAGTGGTGTATTGATATGGTGAATATGTGGACTCGTGCGCCACCTCAAAAGAGTTACTTGCAAATGTAGTTTAGGATAGCCACCGAGTCAAAGCTGGCTTGCTGCAACAAACTCCACCACCCCTTTGTTGATAATGATGCATATGTAGTTAGTTCTGATGTAAGTCTTGCTGAGTACAATTGTACTCACGTTTGCCTATTTTATGTTTTTGCAGAGAGACTTCAGTCTCGCTAGTAGTTCCGCATGGACTTCGACGTTTAGCTTGTTACCTCAGCTACGATCTTGTGCCCTCGGCAGATCTCGGTAGATAGTCGCTTCTCAGCCTTTTTAATTTGTAGATGCCTGTACTCGCACATGTTAAGCTTCCGCTTGTGCTTTGACTTGTATGTTTCGAGTGTTGGGTCATGAGACCCATGTTTGTAATATCTCGCCCTCGGAGCCTAATGAATAAATATTTGAGTCGAGAGTTATGTTGTGATGCCATGTTGTATTTACACATATTGAGCATATTGTGTGTATGTTTGAAATGCTTGGTATGTGTGGGATCCGACAATCTAGTTGTTTATCCTTGGCAGCCTCTCATATGGGGAAATGTAGTCTAGTGCTTCCTAGCGATAGTAGTCCGCCACAGCCCGGTTCACTCGAGTCCTCGCTAGCCCAAAGACTACCGCCTCGGACACTTGATCGGCCGGGATGTGTTTCACGCCGTTCTCGTGGTTCCGTCCCTTCGGGAAATGTCACGCGGTGACATCCGAGTCCTGCCTAGCTCACACAGCCCGGGTTACCGAGTCCTCATTAGCCAGTGCTACAGCCTGGATTCATACGCTGATGACCGACATGCTCGATGTTGATTCATGTATGCCTGTCCCCATGGGTTAGCGCCGCTTTGGGTTCACGACTAGCCATGTCGGCCCGGTTCTCATCATATGGATGCTAGCGACACTATCATATACGGAGCCAAAAGGCTAAACGGTCCCGGCCATGGTAAGGCGACACCGTGGGAATACCGTGCGTGAGGCCGCAAAGTGATATGAGGTGTTATCGCTAGATCTATGTGACTTGGAATCGGGTCCCACAGCTTTGGTATCGAGCCCGATCGTCAGGATTACCAAGCCAAACTGGTCGAAGTTGTGTCTAGAAATGCTTTAGTTATGTAAGGGAATTGATTGTGGAAGGGAACGTAAGGCTCTTTTTACTCCTTATACCTCATGGCCTTCTGATCTGAGTCATCCTCTTCTCTTCTACGGGATTAAGAACTAGACTTCTCATCTATCTATTAGGATGACGTGTTACTAATCCATAGACCTTTAAGATTGTTGGATTTAAGCCCCAGTTCAGTTCCTACTATCTCTGTATGTTAACTGTTGATCTTAGAATCTTGTTATGATGTTGTAGAGTGGTTATGCCACCATTTTGCATGATGTCTCAAATCTTTTTGAGCATTACAGCCGTTATGCTGTCTGACTCATCCCAGGTTTCTAATTAGTCTGATGCATTTGCAAATCCTTTCTTTCCACCCCATTGTTCCTTTGGGTCAGGATAAGCCCACTAATCGGTGAGCTGAGGTACTTTGTTGCCTCGGCATATATGTTGGAGTTATTATTATGACCCTAGGTGTCTAGAGTATCACTTAGTAATCCAGCCATGCTTTGTGTTCCCAGTGTGATGATTCTGGTCATCATTCTCGAAAGCATCCCGTGATGCCATTTAGTAGTAGGTATTCTATTCCTGGGTTCTTGACCCAAGATTCACTCTACCTACCTCGTGTTGATAGCGTTTGCTAGTTCCTTTAGGTTATTAGTAACCTTTGCATTAGTCCTCGAGGTCCGTGGTATTTCCTTCTTCCAAATGCTATGAACCGCTTATGGCAGAAGTTCCTCGCTGAACTAAGGGATCACAATCAGAGTACTCTTGAGGAGTTCTCCATTCATAATTGTGAATCTGCCAGTTCTACTTTCCTGCATGGGTTATCCGGAAGAAACCTGTTGAACTTGATTCGACATACTAACCTATGCATCCACAACTCAGAAAGTTATATGCTCCTCGAGTTGCTCCTCCTTAGTTGTATTCTGACCCCCGCCTGTCAATTGATAGCCAAGGGTATGCATGCATTCGTTTATCGATGCCTATTACTCTTGTGGTCTGTCAAGCCACTCTGTCCTGGATGACTTGGAGAAACAAACTCCAGTACCTCATCCATATCTAGGATTGGGTCAAAGCAGTTGTATTCCGCAGATCAAATGCCAATCCAGCTTTTGATTCTGTTCTACCCTGAAGTATTGCCATCTTATGTCAAGAATGTCATGGAATTGCACAACCTCTTAGGAATTCTTGATGCGTTGATACTTCCCGCCATCATTATTCATTCCTCGGTTACGTGTTGTCGCAACCGAATGCCGACTAGTGAATTGTGGTGTGTGAATCGATACTCCAAGCAACCTCGCTGTTTGGTAGTAAATGGACAATATTCTCATTCTTAGCGTGTTGGTTATTGAATCATCATCCTAAGATTAATCGTGCTACCTAGTCCTTAGTTCTGGTGCACTCTTCGATCTATGAGTTAGGATTGTGTCAATCCCTCACTCTTTTGATCATATCGTCTTGCCCTCAAAAGCAAGATTGTTCTCGAGCTTAGTAGCATATCGGTGGTTCGTGATTTTCCGAATGTCTTCTCGGGAGTATCACCAGGTTGTCACCTGACCGCTATGTTGAGTTCGTGATCATATTGGTTTTTCTCGTAAACCACCCCTTCTCCAAGAATCCGTGTTGGATACCCCTGAGCTAGTTGGTTAAGCTAAACGACAACTTGGAGAGTTGGAAGATAAAAGCTTACCTAACTTAGTTCGATTCAAAGGGATATCCTAGTGTTGGTGTGTTAGTTGAATAAAGATGATATTTTCATCAATTGGTCCCTGTGATCAGTTGTTGAACCTATTGTCTTACCAAACATTGATTTGAGTATGGGCTATCACCAAATCAAATCAGTACCATCGATGTTCGTAATGCTGTCTTACTCGTGGTTGATCCCTCGAGCATACACCATTACATCTTTTGGTCTGACCAATACTATCACCATGTTCACATGATGGTGGAAGTACAGTGATATGGAAATTCTGATGAGTTGTGGTTGAGCCCATCAGCAGCATTTTGTCTCCCCCATGATTCATGTTGAACATCAACCTAGTGTTGGAAACCTTGTAAGCAATGCTTTCGTGTTCCGTTCATGAAGCTATGCTTGGATGGAAGAAGTGACTTCCTCTAATTCACGTGCATTAGGTGCAAGTTGCCGCCATGAATTTGAGAAAAGATTGTTTTTGCTTCCCCGGGTATCATCCCAAGTCAGTCATGCATGTGCGAAGTATGCTATGGTTTGACAGGCTCGCAACCTTCATTCCATATGTATCCCTACCACACCAAGCCACTAACTGATTTGTTCAAGGAGAAGAAGTTCCTTCTTAAGAGCATGCCTTATGCAAGGACTTCGTTATCCTTGATGATGCTTCCCCACCTGAACTCTGTAGTGTTGTATTATAAGACTACTACGTGGTCATGCTTGTCTGGGACAGCGTGTTCACTTGTATGTAGCAGAACCAGCTCATGTTTTGGAGCTTTCTATCGTGGCTCATTCCCCGAGAATCTCGCAACGACATCTCGTCGATTTGTGTTGCAAACTTTCATTTTTCTTTCCAGGCCCGATTAGTCTGGATTATCCTGACACCAACCAGATCTGAGTCTCAGGCAGATATGATGGTTGGAACATTTCTCAAGAACTATAATATTGGTCTCTTTGTAACCCGGTAAAGTGGATGTTGTGGCCAACACACCCAACCGAAGACCTATTATTGCAGATCTTGTTTGAGGAAGTTGGCCACCTCCCATAAGGACTTCAGAGGATTTACTCCTTAGTTGTTCCTTATGGATTTTCTTTTGTGCTCCCAAAGTCCGACCTTTTACTTGATGTTCTAGATACCAAACCACGTAAATGGGTTACGCTAGCACATCAAGGAGAGCATTAGAAGCGGAGTGCTAAATGTCTCTCGGTCGATCATCCAAATTTTACTTCCTTGGCTCCGCTAAGGTAAAATCTGAGAAGGTGTTACCTTCCTTTGCATCTGCATCGTCCACCACTATTCATCATGGTAGTATGTTGTGTTGCCAGGATCCTTGACACGGATGTTGGTAAAACCTTGATGAATATGGAAATGCTCAAGTTCTTGAGAGCACGCGCAAGAAAAATCATTCCTTGCGTTGTCTTCAACAAGGTAGTCCACATCATCCATTCTAGTCTGAGTATGTCATTCTACCGAACTCCTTTAAATGATCAATTGTGATTTGCCTTAAGCTAGTATGAAGAGTTTCAATGATCTTTGAATCAAAAGTAATTCTTTTTGCCACCTAAGGTCACAGCTCTACGAGTCATCTTTCCTAAGGTGTCCCGTTACGGAATCATGGCAATCATCTCCTTGTTACTTTGAAACCATGCACCATTTTACTTAAGCGTGGAATGGTTGCCTACCAATTTGAACCTTCGTCATCCGTTTCTTTCCATAATTCCTAATGTGTGTTTGGTGTCTCAACTCAGGAGATGTTCTTACGTCTCACTCCATGAACTGATCTTGAGTTGCTCGATCTTCAAGAGAATTAAATCATGTAGGGTTTCTCCCTCTTTCTGTTGTCGTGTCGAGTGAAGATCTCGAAAGCAAAGACGTCAAGACCAAGATGATGGAATGAGTCAACATCTTCGAGAAGGGCAAATGGATCATGAAGATTGTGATAGTTTTGTGACTCCCCTTTTCCTCTTACCTCACGCTTGAATCTCGGGACGAGATTCTTGTTTAGTAGGGGCGAGTTGTCACATCCCTAGCTTCTGGTGCTGCCTAGTGTTTGCATCTTGCTTGCATCATGTTTAACTTTCATGGAAATCTGAAATGGGGATTGCCTAAACCCCTAGCATCAAAGGAATTCACTAGGTTCACCTAAAATATTTTCGGTAATCCAAATGGCTTTCAAAAATGTTCATCATTTATGGAAAATGCTTAAAATGCATACCGAGGTGATGCACATTTTTCCATGACATATTTGGGCTCTGAATTAAATCATACTTTATTTGTATTTGGGCATTTAAATTTTATATATTATTTTAAATGTTCAAATAATCACAAACTGAAATGTTTGTTGTTGGAAATATTCCAAACAGTGACATTGAGCAGTTTCATGATTTTTGGAAATGCCCTGGCATTTTATTAAAGCCAAACACAATTACAGAAAATATAAAAGAGAAATAAAATAGAAATGGAGCAGAGAGAAAACCACCGCTTACTCGGCTCAGCATCACATGACCAGTGGCCAGGCCACCTGGCGGCCCAGCCCACCAGGGGCAGCCTCGTCTTCTACCTCTTGCCAGTAGGCAGAGGAGAAGCTGGGCACGGCGCACGCGCGCGCCACCTCCACCCTGCTCGCCTGCCTCTTCGACGGCTTGGACGCCTCTGGCGTTGCCACGCAGACCCCCTGGACCCCTCAACCGCTCCACTCTCTCCTTGCCTCGCCTCTCTCGCTCTCTCCCGGCAGAAGCGGTTGCCGCCGCCGTTCGTCGCCATCGTGACCACCGTGCTTCCCTCGCCTCACTGACCCGTCCAAAAGCCCCGCCTCGTCGCCCTCGTCCTCTCCGCCGAGCCACGCAGCACCGGACGCCCCCAAACGTCGTCATCACGGTCATCTTCAACCTCGGGCACCCGAGCCCCTCACCGCCGATTCAGCGCCGTCAAGGACGCCCCCGAGCCCATCGACCTCTCAAGCCGCCTCCCCCGTGAGCTCCTGCTCCCAACCCCTCTCTCCCGCCGTCGAATCCTCCTCTAGCCCCCACAGCCACCATGCCAAAGCTTGCCGCCGCCACGAATGTCGCCGTTGTCATTACGGAGGGCCAACGCCGCATCCGAGCACCTGGTCGAGCTCCTAGGGCCCCGTAGCTTCTTCTTGTGCTCTCCGTTCGCTTGGAATCGAGCTGCAGCCCCGCCCCACATCTAGCCGAGCTCCGGCCACCGCCATGGTTGCAGTGGCCATCGTCTCCGCCACCCCGCAGCCTCCCGGTGATCCTCGATGCGCGAGGATGGGCATCCTCCGTGCCTCCAAGGCCGAGCCGACCTCAGAGCGCCGTCCCGAGCAACTCCGGTGATCCTCCACCATGGTTTGTTCGCCGCGGCTAATCTCCGCCAGGCTGATGTGGCGAGGTTATTTAGGCATTAACCACCTCCTAATCAAACCCCTAGAGTCACTGCATACGGGCCCCATCCCATAATTAACCATGTGGTTTTTCCCTCGCTTAAATTAACTATAATGCTTTGACCCGCCACCTCAGCGCTTGACCTGGGCCCCACTCATCGGCTTTGACTTGGGCCAGCGCCTATGACCTGCTGACATCACCACGACATCGTCTTGACGCAATAACTTATTATCGGAATTTTTCTTATACAGAAATTCCGTAAAATAATCAAAACTTCTAAAATCATAGAAAATCAACCATAGCTCCAAATCAAACAAATTATATATGAAAAATGATCAGAAAAATCCAATCTATCCATCTGTATCATTTTCATGCATGTTTGAGAAAGTTAACCTCACTGTTTAGGATGAAACATGATTAGGACAAATTTGATAATAGATTTGGAGTTGGAATTTGATCTAGTTTTGAATTCCACTTCAATCAATATGACCTTCTGTTGCATTAGCTCAAATCACAACATATTGCCATGTCATGATCATGCATCATATTGTGCATTGCATTGATTGTGTTTTCTTTCTTTGTTGCCGGTGTTTGTCCCCTCTTAGTAGACGACGTACCGACGATGAGTTCGATGACACCGATGAAGAACTATATTATCTTCGGAAGTGCCAGGCAAGCAAAACCCCCTTGTTCATTCCGATATAATCCCACTCTCTCGCTCCTGCTCTATTTTACTGCATTAGGACAACAACGACTCATGTGTTACTTGATGCGGTAGCTGAACCCCTTTATCCTCTGCATGACCTGTCATTCCACAGTAATTAGATGAAACCCACTAGCATGAGTAGGAGTTGTTTGAGCCCTGTTGTGCCTACCCATTCATGCTTGTTTGTCATGCCTGCTACTGCCTAGAGTTGTGTCAGGTCTGATTCACCGGGAATGAATTGGAATGGTGTGTGAACATGTCCTACTGTGTGTGGGCTAAGTGTGTGAACACGATTTGGTAAAGGTAGCGGTGAGAGGCCATGTAGGATTACATGGTGGGTTGTCTCATTGCAGCCGTCCTCAGGAACTGAGTTCTGTGTTTGTGATCCATGAACAGTTACTACCACACATTGGGTTCCGGTAACTCGGCCCCTCTCGGCTTATTAATCAACTCGATCTCTGTCCAGGAGTTGCAACTAGTTTCTGGTGTTTGTAGGTAGTGTTAGTAGTCTACCAAGTGGCACCCTGCATGTGGGCTTGGGACAGACTAGGCACAATGTACACGGTGTACCAAGTGGCACCCGTTGGTGGGCTTGGGAACCCTGCTCACATCGCTTGGGGCCGTGAGCGACACCCGGCGGATCTCCTTGCGGATGGAACCCGAATAGGCGATAAACCTGGACGAGAGACTTGTGTGGTTAGTCATGTCATGGCCGACTCCCTCGCCCGGCTTCCGCTTGAAGGTTGCCGAGGTACATGACGTGTACAGGGTGATAAGTGGCGAGAGCGTGTGTGAAGAAGTACACCTCTGCAGGGTTATCATTATCTATTCGAATAGCCGGATTCCTCGGATATGGAAACTTGGACCCCTTGCATAGTTCATAGACAAGTGAAAGTGGATACTCTAAAACTCGCAAGATAAGCGTGAGTGCTATGGATGGCGTTCTCGTAGGTAGACGGGAGCGGATCCATAGTGGTGTATTGATATGGTGAATATGTGGACTCGTGCGCCACCTCAAAAGAGTTACTTGCAGTCGTAGTTTAGGATAGCCACCGAGTCAAAGCTGGCTTGCTGCAGTCAAACTCCACCACCCCTTTGTTGATAATGATGCATATGTAGTTAGTTCTGATGTAAGTCTTGCTGAGTACAATTGTACTCACGTTTGCCTATTTTATGTTTTTGCAGAGAGACTTCAGTATCGCTAGTAGTTCCGCGTGGACTTGACGCTTAGCTTGTTACCTCAGCTACGATCTTGTGCCCTCGGCGATCTCGGTAGATAGTCGCTTCTCGGCCTTTTTAATTTGTAGATGTCTGTACTCGGACATGTTAAGCTTCCATTTGTGCTTTGACTTGTATGTTTTGAGTGTTGGGTCATGAGACCCATGTTTGTAATATCTCGCTCCTCGGAGCCTAATGAATAAATATTTGAGTCGTAGAGTTATGTTGTGATGCCATGTTGTATTTACACATATTGAGCATACTGTGTGTATGTTTGAAATGCTTGGTATGTGTGGGATCCGACAATCTAGTTGTTTATCCTTGGCAGCCTCTCATATGGGGAAATGTAGTCTAGTGCTTCCTGAGCGATAGTAGTCCGCTACAGCCCGGTTCACCGGAGTCCTGCTAGCCCAACACTACTGCTCTGGACACTTGACTGGCAGCATGTGTTTCACTTCGTTCCTGTGTTTGTCCCTTCGGGGAAATGTCACGCGGTGACATCCGGAGTCCTGCCTAGCCTGCTACAGCCCGGGTTACCGAAGTCCTGTTAGCCCAGTGCTACAGCCCGGATTCATACGTTGATGACCGACATGCTCGAAGTTGATTCATGTATGCCTGTCCCCATGGGCTAGCGTCGCTTTGGGTTCACGACTAGCCATGTCGGCCCGGGTTCTTTGTCATATGGATGCTAGCGACACTATCATATACGTGAGCCAAAAGGCGCAAATGGTCCCGGGCCATGGTAAGGCGACACCCGTGGGAATACCGTGCGTGAGGCCCAAAGTGATATGAGGTGTTACTGGCTAGATCGATGTGACTTGGAATCGGGGTCCTGACACCTGACCGCATGACCGGGGTCGGGTGTTTGCCATTGTTGGTCTCACCAACGATACGCAACCTCAAGGTGAACAAGATGTTGGTTGACGGCGGGGCCGGCCTGAACTTGATCTCGCCCGTCGTGATCAAAAGGCTGCAAATTCCTGATGAAGACCTCGAGGAAACGGGCACGTTTCAAGGGGTCTATCCGGGGAGGAGCCAGCCGAAGGGGAAGGTCACACTGCCCGTGATGTTTGGAGGAGAGTTGAACTACAGGACGGACAGGATCATCTTCGACGTGGCCGAGATCCCCTTGCCCTACAATGGGATCCTCGGTTGCCCGGCACTAGCCAATTTCATGGCGGCATCACACTACGCCTACAACATGCTAAAGATGCCCGGGCCGTTGACCGTCATCTCGGTCCCCTCCGACAAGAAGGACACGCTGATTTGCGCCGACCAACTCTATCGGGAAGCTATTGCAGCAGCTACCGTCAAGGCACCTGCTCCTGTCGCTGAAGGCCGGGAGGGAAGACGAAGCCCGTCAAGACCTCTCGCACCCACTCCGGCAAGCGCACCTCCTCGGAGTGTTGTGCTACCATCGAGGACGTGCCAGAGAGCTCTACCAGCAAGAGCAAGAAATCCAGAGCTGAGCCGCCGCAGACCAAGAAGGTGTCCGTCAGGGAGGATGGCACGGGAAGGGCCTTCACCATAGGCTCCACCCTCGACAGCAAATAGGAAGGCGCGCTCGTCACCTTCCTGCGGGCGAATGTTGACGTGTTTGCGTGGCAAGCATCCGACATCCCCGGTGTTCCCAGGGAGGTGATTGAGCACCACCTAGTTGTCTGTCCTCATGCGCGGCCCGTCAAGCAGAAGGTCAGAAAGCAGGCTCTAGAGAGGCAGGAGTTCATCACAGAGGAGATCAGGAAGTTGGAAGCGGAAGGTTTGGTGAGAGGAGTGCTCCACCCGACGTGGTTGGCCAATCCGGTAGTGGTGCGCAAGGCAAATGGGAAGTGGAGGCTGTGTATTGACTACACAGATATCAATAAGGATTGTCCTAAGGACCCCTTCCTGTTGCCGCGCATCGACCAGATTGTCAACTCCATGGCCGGGTGTGATATGTTGTCATTCCTCGACGCCTACTCGGGCTACCACCAAATCTTCATGACAAGAGAAGATGAAGAGAAGACCGCATTCATCACCCCATGTGGTACGTATTGCTTTTTGCGGATGCCTTTCGGGTTGAAGAGTGCTGGCTCGACGTTTGCAAGAGCAGTCCAAATTGGTTTTGAACCCCAGCTCCATAGAAATATGGAAGCATACATGGATGACATAGTGGTCAAGACCAAAGACGGGGCAACTCTTGTGCAAGATCTGGAAGAGACATTTGCCAACCCACGCAAGATCAACCTCAAGCTGAACCCTGAGAAGTGTGTGTTCGGTGTTCCGTCCGGCAAGCTTCTCGGGCTCTTTGTGTCGCAGCGCGGGATCAAGGCAAACCCAGACAAAATCAAGGCTATTGAGCAGATTCAGGCGCCCAAGCGGATCAAGGATATGCGTCGGCTCACCGGCTGCGTCGCCGCCATGAGCCGATTCATCTCCAAGTTCGCCGAGCTCGCCCTTCCTTTCTTCAAAATCTTGAAGAAGGCAGGCCCAATGGAGTGGACCCTAGAAGCCGAGGCAGCATTGCAGGATCTGAAGAAATACCTTTCCTCCACGCCAATACTGGTTGCGCCTGAACCACAAGAGTCATTGCTGCTGTATCTGGCGACGAATCAAGTGGTCAGCGCTGCACTGGTGGCACAGAGGGAGGTCGACGAGGAGGCAGTGACGGCGGCAGAACCAGCGGATGGCAAGCCAAAGATTCCCCCGGCAGGGCCTGGTGCCGGCAAGGCGAGGCCCCCGGTAGAGTCTGATGCAACCAAGGCAGTGCCCGCGTAGTCGAGTGAGGTGGTGCAGAAGAAGAAGCTGATGCAGAACCCAGTTTACTTTGTCAGCTCCCGCTTGCAAGGAGCTAGATCGAGGTACTCCGGTGTGCAGAAATTGCTCTTCGGCCTCCTTATGGCCTCGAGGAAGCTGCGTCATTACTTCCAAGCCCACGAGATCACTGTCGTCACCCGCCTCCTGTTGCAACGGATACTGCATAACCCAGATGCAACCTTAAGGATTGTGGAATGGGCCTTGGAGTTATCAAGTTTCGATTTGAAGTTTGAAAGTACCTCGACAATCCAGAGCAGAGTCTTGGCGGAGTTCATTGCAGAATGGACCTCAACGCTGACGAAGAAATCGAGAGACCACTCTCCCGGCAAGGAAGCGGACCGTGGTCGGATCATGTAATTTGATGGGGCTTTCTCGCGCAAAGGCGCCGGTGCCAAGTGTTGCTCGTCGCACCCACCGGAGAGCACCTCAAGTATGTGATCCAGATGCACTTCCCCAGGGAGATGTCCACCAACAACACTGCTGAGTACGAGGGATTGCTCGCCAGTCTCAGGATCGCGGTAGACCTCGGGGTTAAGAAGCTCATCGTCAGGGGTGACTCATAGCTTGTTGTTAGGCAGGTCAACAAGGATTATTAGAGCCCATTGATGGATGCCTACATAGATGAGGTGAGAAAGCAGGAGGAGTGCTTTGACGGCATCCAAACGGAGCACGTCCCCCGATCGGAGAACGTCATCGCTGATTACCTGTCAAAGCATGCTGCATTCAAGCTACCTGTGGATCCGGGTACCTTTTTGCTCTGTTTAACTCAGCCATCCGTCGAACCATCAACAGAGCAAAACAAGCGGAGGAAATCAGGTCCCGGCAAGTACCTTCCCACCGAGCCCCCTGGGACGGCCAGCAAGGATGTTGCCGTGCACACTGAGCCCGCCCAAGAGCAGCGCCCCAGGCGTCAAGCCACAGCCATAGAGACAACCGCTCCCATGGCGGAAGAGATGCCTTTGGTCCTTGTCGCCGAGCCCTGTGGCTCGGCATGGGCGCAGATACCGTCCAATTCCTCCAAACAGGGAGCTTCACGAGGAGCGGAAGAAGCGGAGAAAGTAGCCTGTCGGGTCCGCTACAGCACAAGTTCGTCGATGACGACTATACTGAGAGAAGGTCGAACGGTGTGAAATTGAAGTGCATCCCGGGAGGAAGGATCGGAGCTGTTGGCGAGAGATACATGGAGGCATATGTGGCTCCCACATAGGGTCGAGGCCCTTGCGGCAAGGTGTTCCCAAGGTTTCTTCCGCCCACCGCCTCCAGATGCGGCGACACTTGTAACCAAGTGTGAGCGTGTCGGCCCATTCAAAGAAGCTTCATCAACCAGCTCAAGCCCTTCAAACAATCCCTCTCTCCTGGCCATTCTCGGTTTGGGGGCTCGATATACTGGGCCCTTTCCCCGGCGTTGTTGGGGGCTTTGAGTACTTGTATGTTTCAATTCACAAGTTCACAAAGTGGTCGGAAGTGGAAGCAGTGAGAAAGGTGACTACTCAATCAGCCGTCAAGTTCTTCAAGTGACTGGTCTGCCATTTTGGTGTGCCAAACAGAGTCATCACCGACAACGGCACGCAGTTCACAAGCCACACCTTCATGCAATACATTCAAGACCTCGGTAGCAAGGTCTGTTTTGCTTCCGTGGCACACCCACGAACAGCAACGCTGCGGAGAGGGCAAATCTTTGAAGTGTTGCGAGGCCTGAGAACGAAGACCTTTGACAAGCTGCACAAGAGTGGAAGGCGCTGGATTGATGATTTGCTGGCGGTTCTTTGGTCGATCAGGACGATGCCAAATCGAGCCACCAGACAGACACCCTTTGCCCTAGTATATGGGGCGGAGGCAGTTCTCCCCACGGAACTCATACACGGGTCACCTCGAGTGCTCGCTTATGATGAGCTTGAGCAAGAGCAGTTGCGGCAAGATGATGCAATGCTCCTTGAGGAGATCGTCTTCGGGTGGCTGTGAGAGCAGCACGCTACCACCAAGCCCTGCGCCGCTACCATAGTCGCAAGGTTCATGCCCGAAGCTTTGAGGAAGGCGACCTTGTTCTTCGGCGCGTTCAGTCGGCCAAGAATTCCAACAAGTTGACGCCAAAGTGGGAAGGCCCTTATCGGGTGTCTGAGTCACCGGGCCCGCGCGATCCTACGGAGACCAAGATGCTATCCTAGTGAGCAACTCACGGAACATCGAGCATCTTCGCAAGTTTTACCCATATAAGCTGGCTTGTTGGGCCTCCCAAGCAAGCCACCTTTTGTACAAGCTTTGCCGTCAAGGCATGTAACCCTTTGTACAAAAGCTAGGCTCAGACCCTGAGCATAAATAAATGAAGCGCTGGCGTCCTAAGTTATAGCATGCATGCTAGGTCGAGTCTCTTCCTTGGTTAGGGTTGATAGTGCTTAGCGGCGACTAACCCCTAGCCTAGAGGTCGAGTGTGCGTCTATCTTTTTCTTTTCTGTCCTCCTTTGGTCCGCAGGGCACATGAGCACTTCGATGAGCTACTTGGAAGAAAGGAACGGACAAGCGCCCCGACCACGAAACCAGAGTTGCCGGGCTGCAAGCACAAGGATCCACACCGGCAAGACAAGGTTGCCGGGGGCTGCAGATCCAGATAAGTCTTTCATCCTCTATCATGTATTTCGGAACGGAACTGGGATATGTGAAACCTCGTTTTATTTCTAGGCCACCGTGCTCCCCTTTTCTGTACCCAAGGATTATCTCCTAGGCCCGGATTTGGTTGTAGTCGCGGTGGCAAGGAAGTAGAACGAGGAGCCTAAGCCCGCTTCATCCCTGCATCCGCCAAGGGCGCAGGAATGGTCGAGCGAAGTGGGGGGACAGCAAGGCCTGTTGCCGGGAGAAAACGTTTATCTTAAGTTGTAACAAGGATTCGCTCCTTGTCGCGAGGTCTACCCACGAAAAAAAAACCCGGCAAACATCCCTTTTTCATTAAAAGAATCCCACATAGGTACAGTCCGTATGGAATGAAAAACATAAACAAGGGGGATTACAAGCTTTAAATTTAACAAGGCCCGAAGGCTTACAGATTAAAAAAGAGATAAGATGCCCATGATCCCTTTCTTGTCCCTCTCCTCAGGAGGCAGGTCAAGGAGGCGAGAGGGCAAAAGGGGCGCCTAGGCGAGCTACGAGCAGCAGAAAGCACCAAGAGAACACCTCGGTGGCCGCCCACGGGTGGGCCGGTGATGACGGTGCCGGGAAAGGAGCTGGAAGACGAGGCGACAGGACCGGCAATACGCGATGAAGGTGTCGGTGCCTGCGTACTCCGAGTTGACGGCCTTGCCGCCCGCCCTCTTCCTCTTCCGCAACCTCCCAACGCCAGCTGCCCAAGGAGACGGCCCCGAGAAGTTTAAGGAGCTGGCCCCACCCTCGGCAAAACTCTGCCGGAGCGGCCAGTGCATATCTTTCTGCTGCTGCCGCTCGCCAGCGGCTGGGCGTCCGACGCCTAGTCGGACTCGTCCCCGTCATCTGCCCCGCTGTCCTCCTCGTCACTTTCGCTCGAGGAAGAGCTTCCATCATCGGAATCTCCGTCGGAGGAGCTCTCCACGCAACACTTCAGGCGAGTCCCCAAGTCTCCGGAGACCTTGAGGAGAGCAGGCCGTCCTCCATTAATTTGAAGTAGAGGACGAGCCCCGCAGTTAGGCTGTGGATGCAAGTGAACGTCTTCCATCCACGACGGAGGTACATGACCCGAGGAGCCAGGAAGTTGGCGCGCTGTCATCCTCGTCAAGGACCTTGTCGGGGGTCTGATGGCCTTCCTCGGCAAGGATCCTGCCGAGGATCGTCGTCTTCTAATCCTCATCTAATCTTGAGTGTTCCTTGTCTTCACAAAGATCTGCATGCCACCATGGAGGTGCCTCCCGAGCCCTGGTCCAACATGATGTTGGAGACCATGGGCTCAAGGGTGGCTCACTCTGTTGGTGTGGAGCGAGCTGCCCCGGCAAGGGTCTTGCCGGGGGAACCTGCTTCGTCCCTCTTCTCTTTGTGGTCTTGGCCTTAGTGTTGCTCTGGTTATCTTGGGCTTCGGTCTTACCTTGGCTCACCTCCCCTGTTCTGCTTGGTGTGACCATGGGCGCGGCTCTGACTGCCCGTGCACAGGTAAAGGGGTACAAAAGTGCGCCCCTCCTTTTGTACACCGACAGGAGCCCCCGGGCCTGGGCCACACATAAGCACAACAGGTTGTTGGGCCAGGCCCAAAGCGGTCTTGCGGCAAAGTAGGCGGTTTTACATGGTAAAACTTTTCGCGCGCTGCGCTTCCCACGACCCGCACGCGGTGCGCGGCGTGGCGTGGAGGGGTGCGTGTGACATGGGCGGCATGCGTGGGGCGGTTCCTGCACGCATGCGTCACATCGCAGAAAATGGGCAGCTCGCGCCTTCCCCATGAAAGGAGGGAGGCATGGAGGCGCGACTTATTTACTGCACGGGGCCGGGTTGCGGCCTCCAAGGCGTCCACACCCACGATCACAGGGTGGGGAGAGGTCGCTTCACCCGTCCCCTCGATTCTGCACGTTTGCCACGCGTCCTTCATGCGCTTGGGGTGGCAAGCGGTGGAGGCGGGAAACCGGGCTGTCGCTGGCTCTGTTGGAAAAGGCAGTGCCTAGGAGGCGCTTAGGCACGCCTAGGCGCTAGGCAATGGCCAAACGCCTCGCCTAGGGCATAAATGGAGGTCTAGGCAGGGCAAGCAAGGAATTTCCTACCCAAGCAAAAAATCATGCCACATACTGCACTTATATGCCAAATGGGTTATATTCCAATGACAGCAGACGGTAATTAACTTATTTATATGCCCTAAACTAACATCAACACCCATATAATAATCACAAACACTCTGTGAGTAAAAACTATATTACCGCCTAGGCTGCGCCTAGGGAGCTTAGGCACCGCCTAGGCACTAGGCGAAGGCCAACCGCCTCGCTTACGCCTACCGCTTTTTCCAGGTTGGGGCAGCGGGTCGGTATCGATTCCCCGCGTCTCTGGTGGCTGGATTGGCCGAGCGGGGCGGCCGAGCCCCGACCCCGCCCCTTTATAAGGAGGGGGAAGGGGGGAATGGCATCCTGCACTCTTCTGTCATCTATCTCCTCCTGCTTCCGCTTCTTCATTTCACTCGCCATGGAAAAAGGGAATCCTGGTCCTTCGTCGGTGGCGGCGAGGGTCGCCGCTCGACAGCGTGTCCCTCCCCCTCCTGAGCCCGCGATGGTGGAACCGGCCGCGAGGGGAAGGGGAAGGGGGCGAGGCCGTGGGCAAGGCCGAGGCAGAGGTCGTAGTGCTCGGGGAAGAGGAGGACGGGGCGGCACGCCGGCTTCGCCCCCGCCAATGATGCCTTTTCCGATGGATGGCCATGTTGGAGACCAGCCCCGCGAGTTCTTCATCAGGCTGCGCCGGCCTCCGCGTCGCCGTCTTCGTCTTCCCGCCCCGTTTGCTCGGGAGATGGAGCGTGACCCACCCCAATCCCTCAGGTTGCAAATATTCACTAGATAATTATCAAGTGGTAACCAACATCATTTGGCTCTCCCTTTAATCCCTAGGAAAATATAAGTGGCCCAGCAACATATTACTTGACCTATTCAATTTCTAAAAATGCTTGAACAATTCCGTTGGCTCTAAAACTTTTTTATGCAACACCACAATGTTGTTCCCGAATTGTGTGCCAAATTTCAAGTTTGTCTAAATTCATTTTTTGTCACTCAAGTAAATACGAACAGTGGCTAACTGAAATACGCAAAAGGAAAAAAATAGAAAATGGCCTAACTAACTGTTGTGCAGCTGGGTCTTTGATGACCACGGTGCTTTTGGCCCAGCCCAACACCCCCTGTTTCTCCTTCCTACTGCTCACAGGGGCGTGCTGGCCGTGTGCCTGGCGTCTGTGGCCGTGGATGGCCACGTGCCGGCCATCCGTCGTATCCCCGGCGTCTACTAAGTCGGAGCCGACACCTCTGCGAAACCTTAGCTCCCCCAGTTCCCCCCTCATCTCAATCTCTCCTCCCTCGCTCGAGGCTGAACCACACGTGGCCATGGATCTGTCGATCCCGCAGCCACCATGTTCCCCGGCGCATGGGAGGATGTCGAGGAGCTTCCTTATCGCCGACTCCTTCGCCTAGGTGCCTTGAATCAAGCAGGACCGCACCGTACGCTCGGCATCGAGTCGGTTCCCCGCTGCAGCCGCCGCCTCCCGTCGACGAGCTCGACGCATCCGGCTACCCCCACGCTCCCCGACCTCGTCCACGAGCACCGCAGTGAGCCTCTCCGCCGATCCCCCCTTCCCGTCCTCGATGTATCGTCATAGACGTTGTAGGACGCCGTCGTTGACCTCCCGCTCACCATGTGCCGTCTGCACCCCGCGGACCTCCCTGGCCACGCCCCCTGCCCGTGGCCGTGCCCGGCCCGCGCCCTGGGCTCCCCTAGTTGCGCCTTGCCCCGCGCCCAGCCCGCGCGCCGGCCGCTCCCTCTGCGCCCGCGTGCCTCCTGTAGGAACTGCTGCTGCGTTCTGCTGCTTCCCATTGCTTGTTGCACGCGCGCCTGCTGCTTTGCTGCTGCTCATGCCGCCACTACTGCTGCTCCCTGCCCCTAATCCCTGCCGCTGTTGCTTCTAATCCCTGCCGTTGTTGCTCTTCTCTGCTGCTTGCTGCTTGCCGCCGCGGCTCCCGGCGCTGCACTGCCTCCCTACTGCTTGTAGCTGCACCTCGCCACTCGTGGTCGAGCCCGCCTCCGCTGCCTAGAACCGGCCGCCCCGGCCATGCCCCTCGACCCCTCGCAAGTCGCAGCTCCATTCGGTGGGCCGCGCCCATGGCCTCGGCCATGGCCGACGATGCCCGTGCGCTTCTGTACGCGTGTGTGTGTTTGCCCCCCGCCCTATTTATTAGCACTAATCCACATCAGTACTAACCCCCCTCACTAACAGTCACTAACGCAGGGCCCGCCTTTGCTAATTAACCCTTTTGCAATTAATTATAAAACGTTAACAGGTTGGGTCAATGACAGTTGGGTCCCGCTGGACCCAGTTGACTAGTCAACGCTGACCAGTCAACTGCTGGCTGGGCAGTTGACTGGGCCCACCTGTCATCCTCTCTGGCTATGTATCCAGTGGGTACACATAGCCTTTTGCTGTTTAATTTCAAAATAATAAATAAATCCAGAAATTTAGAAAAAAAATTAAATCTTTGAAAAATCTTAGAAAATAATCCGTAACTCGGATGAAAAAGTTTTCTATATGAAACTTGCTTGGAACGACGAGACGAATCCGAATACGCCCTCCGTTCATCTTTCACATGCCCCTAGCATAGCGAACATGGAACCTTCCCCCTTCGGTTCGTCTGTCCAAAAATGCCTAACTCCGAGAAAACTTTCTCGGATGTTATCCCCCTTCGCCAGTATCGTGTAGCACTGCGATAGGTCACCACTAGCACTGCTTATTGTCTTGTCATGCATAGTATTGCACTTGTTTGCTCTGTATTAATTGTTTCTCCCCCTCTTCTCTCCGCTAGACACCGAGACCGATGCTGATGCCGTTGTGATCGACTACGTCATCGACGATCCTTCTTCCCTTTCAGCGGAGCTTCCAGCCAAGCCCCCCCTTTGATCATCCCGATATCGCCCATTTCATTCTCTCATGCTTGCATTAGATTTTATTACTGTAATTGATTGCTCCTATTCTGATGCATAGCCCGCTTTTGTAACCTGCTTATCCTAAACTACTTAGTATAGGTTGGTTAGTGATCCATCAATGACCCCCACTTGTCCTTGTTGCCCCTGCTTCATCATTGACGCCTCGATCAATGTGATCGAGGAACAGAGCCCGACACCTCACATCACATCACACCCCTTTTGTTGCTCGACTCTGCAGAGTTACCATCGAGTGCCGAGGGTGGTACCTCATACATCACTCCTGATGAGATCTCTGTAGTGTAGCTATTTGGTCGTGTTCATCGAGAGTGATTCCTCATTAACCGCTTCCGATACGACTCCGTCGTGCAACCCCTCAAGTGTGAACCTCGAGGGTGGTTCCTCTTACGTTCACCTTGATGATTACATCGAGTGGAATCCACCGAGGGTGATTCCTCGGGTTTTCCCCTTGATGTTTGGACACACGGTTACCTTGAATTTTCTTGAGACCATTGTTGAAGTCGGGTCGGCCCTGAGGGGTACCCGCAAGTTGATGTGAAAGCCGGGCGGGCCCGTAGAGCACCCGCGAGTTTTCTACGTGGCACGGCCGGGCAGTCTGGGCCCTTGCCGTAAGTCCATGAGACGGGGCGACGGGGTCACATTATCGTGAGTCTCTGCTCGTCTCCGCGAGCCCCCAATGCACTAACAGGTTTGGGTATTTGTTCTGAGTTGGCCTCTGGCCTTTACGCACTAACCACCACGCGAGAATAGTTATGGGCCTTGACGTCGCAGTATCAGTCGAAGCTTTGTCAGACGTCCATTTTAGCATGGGGGCACAGTCGGATCGCGTCGACCATCCGAGGTGGCGCTGGTATTCACCCTGCACGCAACGACCCGGAGTGCAACGGGCGATGCTCCCATGACCCCGGGGCACTTAGGATGTAGACCGGCGGGGACCTCTCTGCTGAGCCTAGGTAGGGTTGCGATATGTTGATCTTCCGAGGTCGGGCATTGACCCCAGAAAGGTGTGTCCGACCAGAGTGATCGAGCGTGTTGGGTAACGTGATGCACCCCTGCAAGGAAGTTATCTATTTGAATACCGTGTCCATGGTAATGGACGTTCAGACTTGTATCCTGATCTATTACAACTAGAATTGGTTACTTGAGACATGTGATGGATATGTGGCTCCGAGATTGCTTTCTCGCAGGGAGTCGAGGAAGGGTCTCTGGGCGTTAATGTTACAATATGTTTGATAATTATAACTGCTATTCTTTACTCTTCTACATGCTGCAAGATGCTTGGAGCTGCTTGAAGATGCTAGTCTTTGATAGGCTAGGTCGTCCCCTCTATTCTGGCATTCTGCAGTTCAGTCCACAGATACAACCCTTCCGTTTGATACCAATGCATACTTAGTATAGATCTGATGCTTGCGAGTACTTTGGATGAGTAATCACGGTTGCTTTGCTACCCCTTTTCCCCCTTCTTCCTTCTTTTCCAGTTGATGCAACCAGATGGCGGAGACCAGGAGCCAGATGCCACCATGGAGACCGTCGAAGACCAGGAGTAGTTAGGAGGTCCCAGGCAGGAGGCTTGCCTCTTCGATCGTTGTTGCTTTTGTGCTAGCCTTCCTAAGGCATCCTTGTTTAACTTATGTCTATACTCAGATATTGTTGCTTCCGCTGACTCATGTGTATTCGAGCTTTTGTATTCGAGCCCTCGAGGCCCCTGGCTTGTAATATGAAGCTTGTATTATTTTGATTTGTGTCTAGAGTTGTGTTGTGATATCTTCTCGTAGTCCTTGATCTTGATCGTACACATTTGCGTGTATGATCAGTGTACGGTCGAATCGGGGGCGTCACAGTTGGCATCACCACTTGGTATAGATTTGTCCTTGATACGATTACCGGTGGAATTTTTTGATGTGTCCCCCTCTTGATGCTATTAATGCTATGGGAAATTTAGTGGGATCACCACCTCTCATGATTAATGAAACAATCTTGACTCTTGAGCATGTTATGGAAAGACTAGATGCTATTGAAAAGAAAATGCTCACCTAAAATCATATGGAAATTATTGATAAAAAGATGCATAATCTCTCCCTAATTTCTCCCTAATAATAGTAAAGCACGGATTGAGTTTGTCGGGTTCACCGTTGCGGTGTTTTCACGAAAAAGTCCTTGTGTTTTATGATAACTAGATGGCCCGTTGCCAATGGCGCAGATGCCGAGTGCAAGCTAAGTATTGGAAGCGTGTGCATTAAAATATTGCTGCTCGAAAAGCACAACTCATGATACTGTATGCATCAACCAAGCGATAGTCATACGCATAGGATTGTCATGGTTTATTTTACATAAGATCCAAAATGATGCACCAAGTCATGTAGGAAAGGACTCTTGTGATCTGCTCAAGACTGGATAGACAATCATGCAGAGGCATTTGGACGTGCACTTGAAGAAAGCATATATTTCGTTCATCATGGCTGTTTCAAAAGCATACCACACAACAGTCTAAGCAACAAATAACCGACAGTTAAATGCACATGATGGTCTTAGGGGATTACATAAGATCCAAAAGGATGATAAACATAGAAGTCTTGGTAGCCATCTATACTAATACTAAGTTATATAACAAGGGGCTCTTGCAACTTGCTTATATTAAGTAGACGATTAGGCGCAGTCCCTTGGAAGTGCATTTGAAGCCAAAAGCATATGCTTGCCCTTTGTTCATGCTAGACGACCCGTTGTGCCGATGGCGCAAAGGGCGAGAGCAAACCAAGCATTTAAACAAGGCGGCTGCTACAAATCAACCGACTGATTTCTCGAGGAAATCAGCCGGGTCGCTGGCCGTTGGATCCATCCCCTGAAAGTTGTTGGATAGGTCAACGCTAAGACGGGTCCTTCTCACATCGCAACCGCAGCCAACGACCGTGTCGCCATGGGGAAGCCGCCCCCCTCGCCGGCAGCACAGCGATCCTTCACCGTCGGTGTCCGTGACGCTACACTGCAGCACAACCCCGCGCTCCATCGCAACACCCGACACCACCGGCCAAGCTCTTCACTGCACCAGTGAAGCTTCAATGTAGCCGCCGCTGAAGCTCCATTGCATCACCGCCCGTGCATCGCAACTCCGGCTCGTCGGTGAAGCTCCAATGCAGCTGCCGCTAAAGCTCCATTGTAGCACCGCCTGCTGCATTGTAGCTCCAGCTCGCCGGTGAAGCTTCATTTGCAGTCGCCGGTGAGGCTCCTTGGCAGCCGCAGGTGAAGCTTCATTGCAGCCGCCGGTGAGACTCCATTGCAGACGCCAATGAAGCATCATTGCAGCAAACGTGCGCTACGTCACAGCTCCGGGCTGCCGGCGAGCGCTGCATCGCAGCACAGAGGAGACGCCCGGCGAGAGCTCCACTGCAGCACCGCTATGCGACCCCCATTAATTGCAGCGCCAGTGACCCCCTTGCACCCAACGTCCATGGTGGTTTGCTGCGGCACATCGTCTTCCATAGCTGTAGCACACGGGATGCTTCTATTTCTGCGGTGAGATGGCAGCACAGAGGCGCGGGAAAAGCATAGGCTGGGGAAATTGGTAGATCAGCCGGGGTCAACGACCCAGTTGGTGCTTTGTGTGGCTGGGGCGTCCCACGTGAGGATAAGGACGGGGAGTAGAGAAGCGGTGTGCATCCCAGCGGGACACGTGTCACGCGTCAGTGGAGGTTTACGTCTCACTGTAATCAGCCGGCTGTTTTTAATCAATTTCCTTTAAACAATGCACATAAGAATATTTAGACACCGCTAGGAGCAAAAGTAAATAGGTATTTAGTTATGATGTTGATACATAGGCTTATAAGAAATGCATGAGATTAGCTCATGATATCTTATTTGCATTGCCTTTATCAAGCAAGCTACGTAGGCAGAGATGCATCATATAGATAGTTCTCGTCCTTTAGCTTAGGGTGAGTAAGGTACGACCTGATGAATATCAGGTAGAGTCATGTGACTTGAGTGGTAGAAAAAAAATCTAATAAGAAAGCTTCAATTGATAAAAAAAATATGAAAACAACCTACAATACTATATATGAACTTTAAACCGTAACTGAGTGGTAGACGTTATAGTACGTCAATTGTAGGCAATAATATAACTCTTCTAATAATTCTATTAAGAGAAGAGCATTTGATATTGATAGTGAGGTTATTTGATATTGTACATCTAATGCTATATTGGCCTACAATCTCTATATCTCCTTATACAGGTGCCTAAACTCTATCTCTATACATGTGTTAGAAGGCCTAAGCAAACATACTACGGTACCAATTACCTATGCAGATAGCAGGACAACACATGACAAATTTGAAAGCTCACAGAAAATCAGGGAACACCGAAATAACTAATGGCTTAACAGCAATACATAACCCTCCATCAGCATCTTGTTTCCTTGATCCGTACCTGAAATTTCCCACTGGATTGTACCAGGTTCGTCAGTTGTGCTGGTTAAAGTACGCATATGTGGTAAATATCGTGCTTGGAAAGAATTTACATGGAATGCAATATATCAAAATAGCCAAGCAAATGTATAGAAAGACCTTAGTATAAAAGCACCAATTAATTAAGGTTATGACTCCTTTTCAAAATGAAGGTTTCTATAACAGTTCTATCACTGGATAGTCATCATATATCACAGCTACTAATCATGGTTAGTGCAGAGTTCTGTAGAAAATATATTCCAACAAAAGGTTAAAAGAAAGGGTGCTCTCCAAACATAGAACGAAGCTGAATAACAGACTCCTACCAAGTCCACTCTATGATAGTGTCCAAAGTGAGAAATGTAGCAAGAAGGATGTCTCTTTTTTCAGTCGATAATGTTTATGGATCCGGCAACGGGTAGTCGTAGATTAATTTACTAAACTGGGATGTTAGAAAAAGTGCATTCCGCCCATTGGAGTTGAACTACTGCCAAGTAGTAGTGCCAAAGGAAATAAAAATTATTATGAAAAGTAGTTTGCTATTTTCATCTCTTAACAAATACTCCTGCCATATATAGACCTCCAATAAGCACATGCTATTGCAAATTAATATTCGCAACATGTACGCCAACATATCCGCCTGATGGCATAGTAATATATCAATATCATGGCAATGGTGGATATTTTCTTATCAGAACTATGCATATAACCCGACACCTTGATGCATATGTCTCCAACCTGCATATGAGGCTTTTCTGATCAGGAACTATATAGAAAAGAAACATTCTTTTGTCTGATTGAAGCTCAAAAGTGACCAAACTGGATCATATTCAAAATCGATCAAAAGTGACCAAATTGAAGCATATCCAAAATCTATAGCTTATAGCTCTAGTAAAATATGCTTCTTCACACAGCAGCCAGGAAGCACACAAATTCTTGTCCATTACTTTGGGGCTTGGACAAACACGAGATCTGAAAATAATACACTGCAATTTGGTCAGATAAAAAACATGCAACTATAGAATATTTTAGAGCCCGGTTCTCTAATTTTCTTACCATATAACTTTAAAGCACGCTGATCACATTATATTACTGCTCAAAGTAAATACTAAACAGCACACTTTTGTCAAATATTTCTTAATTGATATGTATAGCAAGAAAATGGGAGAAATGTTCCTAACTCAACATGGATTAAGTACTGACCATAAAAAATTGAGCTCAAGGAAACAAATAATCTGTGCATAGAAAAGGAAAAGGAAAGCATGTGCTAATAAGCCAAAACGGAGCCAATAAGTGAATTGAGCCTCTCACCTTGAATCAATAGGTTGCTGAGGATTAGTGACACCTGCCAGAACGGCGCCAGATTGGGTGCTCCTGCAACAACCCTGACAAGCCACCGAGGACATCCAATGTGATGACCCTGCAGACATGACGAAAACACACCAATTCAGAACGGCAGTCCACCCAACAAGCACAACAAAATACCAAGAGAGCGGTAAGACAAATGTATAATCTAGGCGTAAACACATCTAAACTTAACACATACTCCCTCCGTCCCAAAAATAAGTGTCTCAACTTTGTACTAACTTTAGTACAAAGTACTAAAATTGAAACACTTATTTGAGACACAGGGAGTATAATACATGAGCAGCTGCAATCATATCCAGACAATTGCAAGGGTTTTCGCACCGGCCAGGGGTTGGCTGCAGTAGGCTAGGGTGACAGCCAAACAACAGGGTGGTGGGGTGGACGGTGGACGATGGCGTGCTCCCTATGCATCTCAGTGATTATATAACCTCGAAACCTTCAATCTCACGTTATGGTATTTTCTTAAGGACATCAAACATATCATTTATGCAATCCAGCAAGTTGAAACCTTCAAGCTCATGTTATGGTATTCGCTTCAAGGACATCAAACAAATCAGGTATGCAATCCAGCAAGTTGAAACCTTCAATCTCATGTTATGGTATTTGCTTCAAGGACATAAAAAAAATCAGGTATGCAATCCAGCAAGAGAAGAAGAGAATAGCAGTTTAACAACTACATTAAGGAATTCAAAGGATGTCAGCGTTTTATTTATATGATGACTGCCTCAATCAAAATCCATCTAGAGACTGAAATAATAAAAGTTGTGTGCATAAAGACGAAGATAAAATCACTCTAAGCAAGATGAGAACAATAAATTGAAAAGCTCGTTGTACCTATTAAACTAAGGACAGGAATGGGAGGCCTTTATTGAACTAACATACTGTACCTAAGAGATTGAGAATCAGGGACAAATTTTATTAAACTAAAAAGTTGATCAAATTGGGCATTTAGAATTCCTCCTAGATATCTTGAGCAACAGAGGTCAGATATGTTTCTAGCCCAGTAAAAATATGCATGCTTTCACATCTTTCAGACATCTTGAGCAGCAGAGGTCAGATATGTTTCCGCAGAGGTCAGATATCTCTTCTATGTGTGCATAGACAGAAATAAGAATGTCTAAATATACAGGCGTGCATGGAAAGACAAGGACCAGATTCTTGCCTGAATGTCTAAATGAACACACAAGAATGTTGCGCTGGTAATATTTTCAGTAGCCCTAGAGAATGTCCACAATATGGTTGTCAAACCAAAAAGGATTCTTAAATACTTCAACTCAAAGTTTTAACCAAAACAAGAATGCAAGGTATAATAGTGATTCAGTATCGAATGCTGATTTTCAAATAAATGTAAACAATGCTACTATCACCACAAATTATAGATCACACTATAAAACAGAGCAATTGCCCAAGTATTTATTTATGAGTGTCGAAGCATGATAAAAATGAGCGAAAGTACTGTCTTATGAATGAGGAGTTCAGTTTTCTCACACAATCTAGTACCTGATGCACCCGTGGTTGGATTACTGCTTGCTGGGGAAAAAGCAAGCATAACGAAGCTTCAGAAATACCTCAATAGAGATCACCATATTTTATAAATTTTTCCTGTTAGCCTGTCCATAAAGCCGGCAGAAAATTCAGTGTTGCCTTTGAAATCATAGAAGCAACTTTACCATGTTATGGAGAGAACCTCAAAATCATCAGGAAATAAGTACCCAAATACAATAACAAACTGATAAACCTACTGCAAAATTTGTTTCCCATGCTACCTACAATCTAAGGGCCTGTTTGGTTCACATCCATGACGTACCCGACCAAATATTTGGTAGTTGACGAGAGCGATGGCGTGCATTTGATTATTTGGCTCGCCCGAGCCCCGCCCGTCCTTCCCATTTATTATGCAACCAATTATTTGGCAAGGCGCCGGCGGCCATTTCCTCCGCTAATATTTCCGCGTGCCATTGATTGGCAGGGCGACCGCAGGTACAAATCAGACAATCCCTAAACCCCTGCCTAAGAAATTGTTTCACACGCAACCTAAAATCTAAACCCAATGGGCAGTGGCCAAACTTATGTGCACCACCAAACCATTTTAAAAGGTCAAACAAGCAATCACTTTGTTGCAACAGGCCATTTAGCTCACTGACCAAGTCCAACCTCTCAATCACACCTCAGAGGGATCCAACACAAAAGCCAGCCCACGTTCCTCACAGCTAATAGAAACACCATGAGAGAACTGTTGTGTAAATAAAATGAAAATAGTAACCTTGGTAACAATAGCAGGGTTCAGAAAACTGCTTTGTTTTTCTAGAACCAAACCACCACTGCTTTTTAACAAGTTTCAGAGTCTGACATGTAATGTTCTATGTAGTGTGAATTGGATTTGAATTGTTTGACAAGAAACTCCATGAGAAACAAATATCATGAAAAAGCTCTTCTTTTGTGTTTTTTACATAGATAGAAATCTGTCAAAATCTGTTTTTTGTGCCTTCAGTGCTACTATTAAGAACACAAGAACTACAGAAGCTTTTGCCTTTGCACAATAATTTCCTCCTGACTTCACTAAAGCATAGAAGGATCTATTTTTTTATAATTGACAATAGTAACCATAGTAACAGTAGCAGGGTCGAATTCTCTCAAATATTGCAAAAATACGGTTGTATCAGTCTTCATCTTGCTGGTTTTACCTCGAAAAGAATTGCTATTCTGAAAAGCAGCATGGATTTTCTGAAGAAGCTCTTGCCCTCGGTCAACAGCCGGATTGCTTGACTGGAGTGAGGGAGAAGTGCAGGTAAGAAGAGCAAACAACAAACATCCTGCAATGATGGAGAAATTACCAAGAAATAAACCAATAAAAAACACGAAGAACAATCACTATCAGACCCATTAATTTGTCCATATATATGATTGGAGTATAACTTGGTAATGAAAACTATCTAGGCAGATGAGAGAGAGAGAGAGAGAGAGAGAGAGAGAGAGAGAGAGAGAGAGAGAGAGAGAGAGAGAGAGAGCTCACCTTGATTTTCCCTTTTCCTCAAGATCCTCCTCTTCTCTTCTTCGTTAGATCTGCACACATCTTATTTAGGAACAAACATAAAACAAGAAATCCAAATTAGATTAGAACCAGGGAAAACAAGAGATAAAAAAATTATGGGAGGAAGATGGCCAACCCAAAGATGTGTAGTCTAGACTGGAGAACTACAACCGGCGAGCAGCAACCCGGTTCCACCATTGCGCAAGCGCAGCCGGACCTCCAACCTTGCTGCTCCTTCCCCATGTCTACCCTACTCATTCTCCCCTGCTCCTCCACACCAAGTATGAAGACCACGCAGCCATGATCTCCTATGGCGGCGACCAGCGCCAGATCCAGAATCATCATGTGCGATGGCGCGACTCGAGAACGTGGTGAGATGACGCCCTGCGCAAGAGAAAGAGGCGGAGAGATGGTTGGATGTGTGGCTGAAGGAGAGACATCGGCGACCAGAGGAGAGCAGCCGGCCAATGGGAGGAGAAGAAGCACGGCGGCGATGGAGTGGATGGAAGAAGGGAAGAGGCGAATGGGAAGTGGAGGGGCGCGGGGCTCGAGGGTGGAAGGATTGGGGGCTAGGGTTTTCACCACACGGGCTGCATGATGCGTTTGTTCTCGTACAAGAATCATAGGCAAAGTCGCTTCATTCTCTGGCCCCATACTTAAGGAGGCCCACCTGTCATTGATTCTCAGTAAAATTAGTTGTGTTCAACATGTTTGGACGGTCCATCAACTACCAGCGGTAAAAACCGTACCATGGTGAAACGATCGCACGACCGAGGCTGATTAGCGACCGCAAGTGCCTCCGGTGGGCGGGTAGCCTAGCCAAATTTATATGTTCGACAAGAATCATAGGCAAAGTCGCTTCATCTGGCCCCATACTTAAGGAGGCCCACTTATCATTGACTCTCAGTAGAATTAGTTGTGTTCAACATGTTTGGACGGTCCATCAATGCGTAAAAACCATACCATGGTGAAACGATCGCACGACCAAGGCTGATTAGCGATCGCAAGTACCTCCGCGGTGGGCGGGTAGCCTAGCCAGATTTATACTCCGTATGTTCGATTTGACCCGCAGTCCTAATAAGTCAATCGGTATGGGCGAGGGAAAAGAAGATGAAAACGCACGACGACCTTGCCTGCGCATCTCCACCTCCAGCGTGCCGCCACACCCCCTTCCACGCTGCCGCGCACCGACGGCCCCGCCACGCGCCGCCGGAACCGGCCCCCGCCCCTCCGCCGCGCGCCGCCACCGCCCCTCCGCCGTGCGCCGCCCCCACACCTACGGCTTTCCACCACCGACGACACTCGACGCCGGCGCCGCACCTTCCCCCAACTCCTCTCTCTCCTCCTCCTCTGCCGCCACCGCTCCTCATCAGCCGGCCAACTCCCGGCAGTGCCCCCGGTCGTCTACCCCGTGATGCAGCATGCCCGCGTCTCCACGCACCCGCCCACGATGGAGTCCCCCACCATGCGGACTCCCCATCGGCGGATCCCGGCGTCTTACCCAGCGCCCGTGCTCGATGAGGTAGCTACCAACAATGGCAGAGGCATCTTCCCTGCTCCCCAGCCATGCGGCCAACCTTGTCCTGAGCATCACCCCATGTATCCCTGATATACCTCATCTTTTCAGGCCAATCTTTGCCAATTATATTACTGCAAATCGTGCTATGTCAAAGTGGTTTATGTTATTTCAATTTTGAAATAAAATTATAGCTATTTTGTTTTCAACAGGGATTTCAGGAATTGGGAATAAATGGTGTAGTTCCGAACACTGATCATAGGATTTGGGGATATACTCCAGCCTGCGTCACCGGCTCACCGCCGGCGGAACTGAGGAGGGGGCGGCTTCTCCATGACGCTGACCAAAGAGGTGATCACCGAGGACTTCGTCGGCATCCGTTGCACGCCCTTGCCATGCCGGCCTAGAACGCTGCCTTACTACCTCTAGAAACAGATTAATTCTAATGATCAGAGCCTCACGTGTGCTTCCTGATGCTCAATTCTTTTTGTTGTCAGTTTGTCACTATATTCTGCATCATCTCTGAAACTTTACATCTTCCGGTCTTGCTGCTCTATGTAGGTATATGTATTAAGTTTTGCAAGGCCAGTATTACTGAACAAGGAGGCTCCTCTGGCTAGAAATATATAGTTAATGCTTTTCTGAACAACCATAATCTTTGATATATTTTTTCGGCTTAATTGGTTTGGAAGCAGTGTGCGGAAGAGGAATACAATGTAAGCTTAAGATCAAAGCAGTGGAGCGCAACTTAGTACATCTAATTTACTTGCACGATCACCTTTGAGATTGCTATGTGTCGAGTTGGATCGATTCTTAACACATGAACTTCTTGCTTTTAAGCAAACCTAATATGGATTCTGGAGTACAGTGATCACATGCCCTATTATTTCATATGTGTCAAATAGTTTGACCTATGGTGGATACTGTTGATTTCTTTGTCTCTTATAATCAGGCCCACTTTGTTGTGTAATGGTTGATCTTCTTGCCCAGCTCATGCTTTCTGTTCTCCTTTCTCAGTATACAGTGAATATGTAATCTTAAATCATCGTTAGGAAAATTGACAAGGTTCTACATGTTGACTCGCAGGCTTTTTGTTACAAGAGAACCATAACACTTAAAATATTTGAAGAGTTTTGTGAAAATTTGTGGGAGTAGGCTACGACTCCAATTAAAGAAGTCCTCACGCAGTCAGGTCAGAAGATTTGTGAAATATATGTTATAGAGCTGCTGGACTGAGCTAAGGATTGTGCCCATATTGTCCTAATTCCTAAGGTTTCTTAGCATTAGGTGAGACCTCATGAAAATTTCCTAAGGATTGGTGTGGACACGACAGCTCAATCCTTCAATTTTCCTATCCCTACAATTTAACATTTCCCGTAAGACGAACGAGCCCTTAACTTGGCATTGAGGTCCTGTAATGGCAATACAGGACTGTTGCATCTGTTCACATCTAACATTCACCATCATTACTTAATTTTTAGTTCTTGCTGTTGGCTGGTAGCCTTTAGTAACAATTTGTATAATTGTGTGCATATTATGTGCGATTTTGTGGCAAGAAAGGTCAGGAATTCTTGTGTGGGTGGAATATGGCCTCCGGAACAATGCACGCCATAAGGTTGTGCGAGTGCGCGGTACCTTCATCTTCTTCTCTTTGGACTGTGGAGTAATACGAATCAACTCAAATTTCTCTTTGTAGAAAATATGTCTCTTTTTGTTCGATTTGAGTTCATGCTCTCCCAGTTCATAAAATTTAGAATGCGATTTTGGAGAACTCTCATGTTTATGTGGAGACAATTAGTGGCCTTAATCACCCTATGTGTGTAGCAGCCGCTAGCTTCAAAACATATTGATTTAAGCTGGGCCATGGGTGAGAAGAGATAAGTTGGGCCCAAAAGAAGTTGATTTACGGCCATGTTGACCAACATGATTTTAGATTTAGAAAATATACATGGTGGAAAATAAATCAGCAGACTATAGTTGTGCCAACTGTTCTGACATATAGAATGCAAAGTCAAAGCTCAGAAAAAACAAGAACACAAAAGCATCATTAAATTGTTCTTTTGATGATTTGTTTGACAAAGTAAGCAGAGGGAATTCACTTATAATTTTCTTTTTGAAAAGTTCAGGATCGCATCCTAGAGAAGTCAATAAAAATGGTTGCACAAAAAAGAGACACCGAGGGATAAATCAAAAAATTTGCAAGTTGCTGCCAGTGGTGTTTTAATTGCTATGTGTGCATTTTTAGTTTGCTAGAATTTTTGTTTTATGTTGGTAGAATAAAAAAAGGGATTTTCACGGTTTTGTAAAAAAACCTTGAAGTTCAAATTTAAAAAATGCACAGTGTTTATTAAAAAAACTATGATTTTTCGGTTACAAAAAGAAATAAAACCAAGAAGTCGAAATAAAAAAGGAGGATCAGTTTGATGATTATACAATATTCGGATTTGTCAGAAGTGGCGTGTCGAGCAGATTTGTAAAATGAGCCACATTTTACAACTCTCATTAAATTTGATTCCACGTCAAAGTTTTCTCTCTTTGCAACGCATGGGCATTTGTGCTACTCTCTTCCTAATCTCTCCCTTCTCTCCCTAATAATAAAGCACGGATTGGGTCTCCGGATTCACCGTCATAATATGCTTCTTCTCATGAATTTACGTTTTTAGTTTTTTTCACCTATATTATTTTCTATATCCGATGTGGTACTATTTTAGATGCGTATCTCTCCGTTCGTTTTCTATGTTTTCTTGGACAAACCGTGAGTTCTTATATGGAATCGATTACGTTCGGTGCGTTAAAGACTTTTGGGCCGTCGGTTGTATCCTCAGTTGGGCTGGGCTTTCCTTCCTTCACCGCCTCCCAAAAAAATAGAAGACGATCTGTTGCCGCATCGTCTCCTTCTTCGGTTCTTCAATCGATCCCCTTCTTCCTCTCTATACAGGAGGACGTCTCCCACCGCAGATCAATGCGCCGCCGCCACAGACCAGGTCTCCTTCCTCTTCTTCGATCCAAGGCAATCTCTTTCCTGTTCTTTAGTCCAATCCTTCTATTTTTTGATCCAATCCTTCTTTAACCTGAAACTGTCCGGGGCTCACCCGATCTCCTCCACCAGCGTGGCCACCATCCTGATCCCCTCTTTCTTCTCTACCATGAGCGCCTACTCAGCCGAGATTCGCCCGCGAGGAGAGGCAGGGAGCAGCAGCACGCCCTGGGCATCCCGCGGGCCCGCCTAATCCCGCTGTTGCCCTCCGAGATTCGCCGACCATATGCAGTTCCGCGTGCACGGCCATGGAAAGACCTCCAAGCCACCGCCGATTCGTGTACTTCGAGGGCTGCCACCCACAACGAGGAACACGAGCGTGGTGCGTCGACGTGGCAGACCCGGTCTCCTTCCTCACTACCATGTGCAGTTCGCCGATGCCCGTCGCCAACCCAGTCCTTACGCGAACAGACACCATCTGGACCCTGGTACGCTGCCTTTGCCTATGCTACATGCAATTCTGTTAATTATTCGTCAAGGTAGACTGCTAGCTCTCACTGAAGAAAGAGCAATCAATATATATTTTATCTATTTATAGTTGCAGTCGTATTTAAGTTCATCATCTGGTCGGTGAGATTGCATAGTTGGTGCTAAGCATGATAGGGCTGATACACTGGCTATTTGATTTGTTAGTAAGTATTTGGTTAGTAGTTGTTTCGTGGCACCCCTCGAGATTGCAATCAATCAGCTGTTGAATCCTTCTTTTGAAATAGTTTTTACGGCAGGGCAAGGACTCTGGCTTACTGATGTAATATTGCTTTATTTTAGAGGCTTCTTCTATATGATTTGTGGTGGATACTACGTAGTACAATATTGATTGTGGTGGACACCACATGGATGACTGTTTGCGAAAGATTTTCAGACGACACAAAACTACAGCCGTTCATCCCATATGTTTTGCAGGCAGCAGCCATCGATGGGAGCATCATGCAAAAATAGTGTGTGAAACAATCGTGTGCACAACAATTTCGTTGGTTGTATGATCTAGAGTAGTTTCTTTGGTGGTGATGTGCTACACTAGATATTACCTAATGTTCTCCTGTGTACTCAGCTTGGGACTAGGCAGTATGTTATAGTGAATTAATATACAGGTCGCACACACCTTGTGTTGGATGCTTGAAAAAGCAATGCAAAATAGTCTTTGTATTGTGACTCGTGGGTCAACACTTTTGGATCCCAAAATATTCAGTTGAAGCATGAGTGATCATCTGCGAGTCAGTAGGAAATTTTAATTTGATGTTAGCACAAGTATGTATGGTGTCAGATGGTTGAAAAGGAATTGGAGATGGTCTTTGTGTCCTCAACTTTTGGCCCTTGAGTCAACACCCCTAAGCATTTTTCTTGAAGGGCACAAGAACCTTATTTTGGCCTAGAAGAGATTTGCCAGACTGCTTGATGATTCTGCCACCTAATAAACAAGTAAATGGATTTTGTATCCTGAAAATAAAGGAAAATAATAAACACCAAGAAGATCTGAATGGTGTTATCCATGCTTGCTTCTAAGTAGTGTACGTTCATTAGCGCCACAATTCATGGATTTAAGGCCTTTCATCTTTCATGTGTGCGTATTTAATGTTCTAGGCAGTCACTTCACATAGCTGGTCGGGCTCTAAGCTTGCTCCGCTCGTTGTCGGTTACTCCTAATTATTGCATTTTTATCTACTTGGTGCTCTTCGAAGTATGCTTATTATGTTTGTCGTTCTTTATACAAGTAAGTTGAGGTAGATAACAAAAGTTGAGGCAGATAACAAGGGCTCAGATTGGAAAAAAAATATACGTTCTGATGGTAAGAAAAATATTAGGATTTTAGTTAGTGAATGACTACAAACATTATAAGATCTTGATGAGATGCTTGACATGACCGGAACAGTTAACTAGACGTGTATCATGAGTACCGTGCTCAAAATGTTTTACTCATGCTTCCATGGATCTTGGTTAAGACTAAAGTTCGTATGAACTATGAACGCGTTTTGCAGATCTATTCGTCACTAAATTTGTATACAGACTAATTTCTTCTCCCGTTGCAACGCACCCCATGTTTGCTTTAGTAAATATATATATGTATGCTGTTCTTTGCTCTGCTTGAGGCAATTTTGTTCAGAGTGATATGATTTGGATCAGTTATGTTTCTACTGTTCAATTATAATCAGTTGCTTTTTGTGCTCCTGCTCAAGAGAGAAATTATTAGATATTTCTACTGTTTATTGGTACGGCCACTGATTATATTTATTGTTGCTACCAATGCAGATTATCATGATTGTATGAGAGATTAATACCATTGTACCGTGTGTGCTAGCTAGAAACCGTAGGGTGATGCTTGGTGTATTCTTGTGTAGTTGTGTTTTCATCGGAAAAACATTGATGGAGGGTCAGACTCCAGTTCATCGCGACTCCATTAACGGAGTTTGACCACTCTGAAAAAGGTGATGCTCTGTATGGTAAGTTTCTTTATGCTTGTGTGTGTTTATGCATATTCAGTTGTTCAAAATGGTATGTCATTTTTGCCAGGTTAATCATCTAGGCAAAGTAATACTTGATCACAAGGTAATAAAGTTAGTACTTATATGTAAAGTTATTTAGCTTCATCAAATAGATGTCAGTTTTTTGCTGTTAGTCAATTATGTAGCTGCTCTGCAATGACCTTTTGAACTCAATATATGGCGTCGGTCAAATATACAAGGACACGAAACAAATCCAAAAGAAAGTAGCAAGCTGTTAAATTCAGATATTTCCCTGATTTGCTGCTTTCATTTTGTGGAATCTAGCTTGTGAAAACTTGATGTGTTCTTACTTGAGCGCCTCTTGTGGTTTTAGCAATGGAGTTTGGCTCTTGCTCTCGAAAAGATGGTGAACAAGAAGCTGCCCAACCTGCACACTGTAAGTTTCTCCTTCATGCCTATTTATTTCGCAAATTAAAAATTCTAAAAAAAATATTCCGAATGAAAAAACAAATTTTAGAAAATATCCAAAATTTTGTTGCTATTTCATAAAATATTAGAACTTGCAAAAAGTTTCCAATTTTCTCAAAAAAATGTCCGTGTATAAAAGATACACATTTTCTAAAAAATCTTATGACTTTCAACACATGTCCCGTTTTGAAGAAATGTTCAAAAATTCAAATAATGTTCATCTTTTTTAAAAATTGTGTTTTCAGAAAATGTTTGTGAATCTTAAAAGATGTCCCCTACATATTTTATTCGCGTTTTTCCAAAAGTGTACATAATTTTCAAAAAACTGTTCAGGATTTAAAATATTGTTCATGTTTGCTAGAATATTCAGAAACTTCATACCTTAAAATCCCGTCGATTGAAAGGAAAAGTAGATTGATTAACTAATGGGCCTTGTTTAGCGTATGATGACGTAACAAAACTCTTAAATGCCCTCAATCAATGAATGGAAAAATAGCGGATTGCTTCCTTAACAGACGGCGAAACTGAGAAGTTACATGTTTCTTTTTCGTTTGCACACGGAGTTTTACTTGGTACATAAAATTCTCACTAACTTTAAATGCATATTATTTTATCTCCCGTTGCAACGCACGGGCATATGTGCTAGTAATAATAAAGTACGGATTGACTCCGTGGATTCACCGTCACAATACGTTTTTTCTCATGAGTTTACGTTTTCAATCTTTTCACCTATATTATTTTCTACATCCGAGGTGATACTATTCTCAAAAACGTTTAATTTCAGAATTTTATCCGTTCACGTGTGGGGCGCTTGCCCTGTCCGCTTCGCTGGTCCGACTCCCTCGCTCACGTGTGGGCGGCGTCGTCTGGATCGATCGAGGTCTAGGAAGGCAGGGCGCAGGGTCCTCCGGCGTGCGGTGGCGTATGGGACGGCGCAGGTGGCTGGGCACGTGGATCCGCCCTCCTCTGCGCACTGACGGGGGCGGTCGTCGTCGGATCCGCCGAGCGCCTGCTCGTCCTCGCTGGGGCAATGGGAGAGGCGGAGCGGCTGGCCGGCGGGACGGCCCCCACAGACCGCGCCGAGCCAAGCACCGAAGCTGACCTTGGCCTTGGAAAAGCGTCCAACGGCAACTCGTGCGTGCCACCCTAAGCTGCGACGGCCTGCACAGATGGAGCCCCGGCGGCGGAGGAGGAGCTGCTTAGCAATAGTAAGATCTGCTGGTAATTAAATCAGCCCAATCCTCATGCTAATTATGTAATGAGATTAGCACCCTAGCATTTTATTTTCCTACTCGATTAGACAGTGCTCCTTGTCCGAATGACAGGTGTGCTCGGCTCAATTAGGTTTGTCTTTTGTGATGTTATGCAATTGCGTGTAGAAATCCCATCTTTATGCCCTGAAAAACTTACTACTGACACTCTGAAAGACAGCATCATATATTAGTGTTCGAAGGTTATTGTGCACTTGAGCATTTGTGCTCTAAGTTGATTTACCAGATGACAGCATCAGTCTCGGCTCATTTTGCAGCTTCATTCATGCCTTCCACTGGGCACTGAACTGTCTACAGTCTCCATTGTATTTCACTAGCAGCAGTTTTCGCCTTGCCGGTCGCGAGCACGTGCCGCTGTGACCTGTCTGGCAGGCCAGTCCTCTCTGGCCTCCTCCGACGTAACCTGCTCAATCTCTGACGTCCTGCTCCCGTGTCTAATTTTGATGGAATTGCAGTTCTTGTCCAACACAAATCAATGGAGTTCCCGACCCAGACTGGTGTTGGTTGCTATAAGAAGGAAGGCTCCTCGGCCGGAATCTCCATCATGTCAATTTTCGACGAAACATGCAATGTCACCGCCAAGTTCGCCCGAGGAAGAAGCGCCGAGTTCGCCGGAGGTAGAAGAACATCCGTCGAGCCGTCCAATGTCGCCTGCGCCGGCTACACCAGAGGTATGTATCCCCTTGACCCCTGTTTGAGTTATTTTTCTGTCCACTGGCTCTCTGTCTGCAATTCTGCCCGCCGGTACACAGTCTAGAGTTTTTTTTTTTGTTTCGGATGTTTGAGGACGAATAAGTTGTTTTACAGACTAGGCTCATGTTCAGAGCAGCGGGCATCATATATTTTGAATTATGTTGTTGCAAAGTAGGACAGTTTAATGTTCAGGGCAGTGGGTTAATCCTGTTGTAGCTGGTGTCGTCATCATAGTCAAGGTCAAATCCGATCTCGCGGCCTCCCTTCTCAACGACACTGCTTCCAATTATGTTACTGTTATGATTGTGTCTTTTGTGTTTTAATTAGTGTTTGTGCCAAGTAAAACCTTTATGATCTTCTTGGGTGATAGTTGTTTGATCTTGCTGAAAAAGACAGAAACTTTGCGCTCACAAAAATAATTTTCATAAATCACAGAGAAGTGTTTTTGCCCTGATTCTTTTTGCAGAAGATTAATATACAAATTACCCTGGTCTTCCTAATTTGGTAGAATTTTTGGAGTTCCAAAGTATTCGCAAAAGTCAGATTGCTACAGACTGTTTTGTTTTGACAGATTCTGTTTTCTTTGTGTTGTGTGCTTATTTTGATGGCTCTATGGTTTTCTTTGATGAGTTTTTGCCATGGAAAAGTTGGAATACAGAAGATATAATACAAAAACAAAATGTGAATTTGTTTGATACAACACTTATAGTAGTGATTTATTTTTCTTATACTAACGGATCTCACGAAGGTTTTGTTGAGTTTTGTGTCATTGAAGTTTTCAAGTTTTGGGTTATCTTACGATGGATGAAAGAAGGATAGAAGAGCCTAAGCTTGGGGATGCCCCGGCATCCCAAGCTATTATCCAAGAATGAGCAACCAACTAAGCTTGGGGATGCCCCTGAGTGGCATCCCCTCTTTCTTCTAACAACTATCGGTATTTTACTTGAAACTATATTTTTATTCGTCACATGATATGTGTTTTGCTTGGAGCGTCTTGTGTGATACGAGTCCTTGCTTGTTTTATTTTGTGTTTTAAGTCATCAATACTTGTTGGACACACCTATTTGAGAGACCCAACAAGCGCTATAGTTTTACGCCCTTAGCTAGGCATAAAGCAAGGATCTAAGTTTTGTCATCCTTGTCCAACTCTTCAATCAAACACTTAGAATCCTTCAAAGATTTAGCATAAAGATCTTCAATAACAATACTCCTAGGAATAAATTTAAAGATTCCATTCTTGCAAAAAGGCTCCCTTATTACTTCAACAAAATCCGGGTGAACGCTAATCATCTTAAGATATTCGTTATTACTAATACTAGAAGTTGCACCCTTGTTCCTAGTAGCTTTGCCACGCCTTGTGGGAGTTTTCTCGATAATTAGCGGAACCAAAAGCCGTGCTTAGGTTACTTAAAATTTCTTCTAATTTATCAATCCGAGACGGACTTTCTTCTATTATTTCGTGGATTAAGGTACCCTTTTCTTTCATCAACTTAAAAATATCTCCAGCTTTTGACCCAATATTAGTAGCAAAACTAGCACAAATGCCCGTGCATTGCAACGGGAGAAAAATGACGGGCTGCTGATGACAAAAATGAAGGGTTGCTGATGACAAAAACGACATACCTATTGAGAGTATGGTTCTTCGGGACGCCGGTTCAGGATATGTGATATTTATTCTGGTCCTCCTAAGTCATAAACTAAATTTGATCATAGGCTCCTAGACTTTCAGTAACATTGTGCATCATATGAGTTGTGATTCATTTAAATCTCGGTGCAAAAATTCAGACCATGCATCCTACCTGTTGTTGCTTCTCAGCTTCAACATCATTTGAGCTAGGCAATTGAGCATTTTTACAATGGTTAGAAAACTACAATAACTAAAGAAATAGCAACGCATTTACAACAGATTGGAAAAAAATCTCAGCTTATACATATACTTGCCATGCATTGTGATATGTGCTGAAGTTGCCTGTACCAATTATGAATAAGTGGAGTAGACATTATCCAACATTGAAAGAAACAAATAAAAAGAATTGTCATAATACCGCACGTCTTCCCCTGCACATGACATACCAATGCAATTGTTCCTCATATGAATGTTGTTGCATTTGCGGGTAGATTGTCCTGTGAAAGAACAATCAATCTTTTTTTAGGACTAAATGAAATTTCACCTTGCTAATATTGCAGCTCAAAATCTTACTCTGGTTCTACCTTTTTCTCATTGAGCAATAGATCTCAACATATGTTTGAAAAAAAACAAAATATAAGAGGGAGTACTTGTTTAGCTATAATCCTACGCCTCTACTCTTTAACTGCACACATGCCCGTATAGCTTGTTGCCATTGTGATTCGGAGCACCCCTACTGCAGGATGGAGCCTTCGTATGACAAACACCACTTTGCTGCAAGCGAGAGCTGTCCGGCATTGCCGTCAGCGAGCTTGTGCATGGTCAAACACGCGGTCGTGTGTGAACCGATACAGCAGGTCACAACAGTACCTCTGAATCATTAGTGTCCACCCTCTTGCTCTGGCGTGACACTGCTGCAGCAGCCAATAGCTCCTCGTGGCGCTGCAGATTGGCTGCAATGCGCTTCTCCGCCATGCGATGCACGCAGCGTGGACCACCTTGCGGCATGGCATGCACCCACGGAAGATAGCGCCACTGGATGGGACAGTGCTTCGGAGAGCCCGGCGCCCGCAGGGCCGGCGCTGCAGACTCCTCCGGTGTCGTTGACGATGCACGCGTCGAGCGCAAACAACACCATGCGAGTGCAGGAGGGCTGAATGCTTCCCATTAGCAGCAGCAAAGTGAACTTTGAACGGAGGCTGGGACGATTTGCTGTAGCAGCGTGACATGTTGAGCTTCGGGAGGCAGCTAAGCTTGGAGGAAGGCCATGCATGGCTTCCAGGTCTTGCTGGGTGAGTGCTTTTGTGTTTGCCTCCCGAGACTGCAATGAGGGCCGAGTCTCTTATCCAATTCATTCTGATCAATGGATCTAATCCAAACATGGTTTTGCAAAAACAACTTTTAATCCAAACAAAGATTTACAATAAGTTTACTAAAGCTCGTTTTCATATAATTTCTCCTAAAATCCGTTTTCTAAATACTGAAACGTACCCAAACAACCCCTATAGCAACTCTCAACCGGATGTCACTACAACTGAAAACATGAACGAAGTAACTGGAAGACAAATCAGAGGCAGTAACAACTGCCAACCGAAACTTATAAATATAAAATCAAACATACACCAAAGGGAAACCAGAAAAAATGTAGTACAGTCCCTCATATGCATAAAATCAGACACTATGTGGACACAAGCTCATGAACAGAGCGTCCCAAAATTAAAGAATAAGAATAGTACTTCTGCCATTGTATAAGTCCATGTAGTATTAGAAAGAGTGGGATGTGCACGAACCAGTGGCTTGGTTTTGTCGCAGCCGGCAACTGTTGCAGTATCCTTGGACTGTTTCGATGGTTTGAGATGGGCTACAGGTAGGAGTGCATCGCAAAAAGTTAATATTGTGGCGCATCGGCTAGCAGCAGCGACAGAGGTGGGTGGATTGCGGCGGGGAACGGCGAGCGGCCGCGCCGGCGTGGGCGTCGAGCAGGCTGAGGTGCCGCCGCGACAGGCGTGGGCGGTGAGCGGGCTGACGTCTTGGCGGCGGCGGCGGGCTGGCGCAGCGGCGGCGCCGGCTTGGGCGCATACCAGGGTCGAGGAGGAGGCAAATGCGTAGGTTTTCTTTTTCAGCGAACCGTTTTTTTCTTTTTCGGTAGGAGATTAATAGAACTGCGGGTTCATTACCAAAAATTACAAGGACTTTTGTGTAAAAATGTCATGACGGTGAACCCGACAAATTCAATCCGTGCTTTATTATTAAAAAAAGTAGTACAAATGCCCGTGCGTTGCACCGGGCAAAATATTAAGTATAAATTGCTCCACGTGCCATTATGCAATATTTTTTTAATAGTACAATTTTTGCAAATGTCAAAAATAAGGTCAATGTAACCTTTGAGTGTAGCAATTACGGTCTAGATGCACTGCGATCTAGCAGTGTTCGTGCAACAAGAATGTAATGACTGAAATTGCTATCTTTCCTCTAAAAGAAAATAGAAATAAGGCAACTTGCAAAATGTAAGGCTCAGCAATGTTTTTATCGGTGGTGACAACCGACCATGTTTGTCCTTCCTAGGTCGCGACACCAGGACAGCTCGATACAAATTATGGAATGCTGCTAAGCCTGCTAGTAATTACGAATAATTTTTATCAGAGATTTTGTCGATTGTCATCACTGACCAGAGTAGCTGAGTGCCTGAGTCAAGCATAAAAGAACATCTCAAATGAGGTCAGATCAAAATGTCCATTCATGCCCATGTAGCCACATCACACAACAACAAAAGGTCATCCAAATAGAGCTCAGCAAGAAAAGCACATATAATGCAAACATGGAAACATAAAACGAAAGTACATGACTATAGAATCTATCAAAGAAAAGTAAATACAACCCTAATGGGGAAACCAGTTCATATTGGTGCACTCCAAAAAATTATTGAAGAAAAACCAGGTCATCTATAGCCTCTAGCAAACTTCTCAAGATAAATCAGACTAAAGAGTTATCGCTTAGACTCTATCCAAATTGGAGATAAAAGATGTAGTGAGCAGTAAGGAAATTATGTGGTGTTTGAGATCAGACGTGCCTAACTTTAAGTTTAAATTAGAATTCATGCATGTGAAATAACATCTCTGTGAAACATGCACGTACGTACACATAATATAGTAATATAGATCAACAAAAGATACAGTTTTTGCAGACATAAATTAGGACATGCAAACACGGGTTGTTAGTATAACATAGCTGCATTTGACGAAAGAAGAAAACCCATATCTACACTGACATGTAATATTATCGGTTTCGTGAACACGTCGGTGGTGCTGTTGACCATGTATTTGATGCACTTTGGAGTTTGGACCATTTGGTGTTATGAGACTATCGCAGTTAAGTACGATAGTCCTCAATTTGCTCACTGAGTTAAGTACGATATGAATGGTACCCAAATTAGTAAGCGACCTATCAGCTACAGCAATACCTTCAGCTTCTTAGACATTCTTTCTCCTTTCCGTTGAAGCGAAAATAGGATAAAGCTACTTTAAAACACACTAAACAGTTTTCTAACGTTTTTTTGCAAAGTTTTCTAACATCTCTCTGTTGCTTGTGCAAATAGAAGCAGATAATTTGCTTCTGAACTTGGCGCTTCTTCGTTTCTGAGATAAGTTGGTACTGTAACAATAGGAATCAGCCTATAATATTTTTCTTTTCATGAAAATCACCATTAATGTAAATGCTACTTGGGCCCCAAAACATATTGTTTTACCTCAACAACTACTTGTGTATGTGAGTAAATAGATCAAGAAAATACTTTCTCGCATTAGTTAGTTCCAGCAGCTCCTTCCTGCTACTATCCAAAATGTGCCTGTAATCACCATGTTCCTTTTATTCCTCCATAGCAGCATCCAACTACCATCGGGCAGCTAAAAAGTCTCTCATATTATGGGGTTCAACGACTCTGCTGCCTAGAGAAAGTGGAGCAAGAATTATAAGCGATGTCGTGCCATTAGGACAGAGCTTGCGTGGCTCCAGGCATCTTGCGGCAGCGTGCAACAACTTATAATATGACTAATGCACACAAAAGGAAAACTGAATCAATTTGAATAAGTAAACAGTAGGCAAGACCAGAAGATCGGAATCTAGGTTCATGGCAAAGAATATATTAGTTCGGTATATAAAACATGGCAAAGGTGGAAAATATGTAGCTCCTAACCACTTGCCATGGATTATTCAACGGGCTGGAGAATATGCAAACATGGGTACGGCTGAGTTGGTCCAGTAGCGACAGATGATGAACTCAAACGGTGATGAGTTGAAAAGCCTCGCCACCAGTCCGCTGCAATCCCGTCACTTGGAAACCTTACCAAAGGTGGCCTTTCTCCTGATTTGCTTCAAACTGACATCAATGCGCCTCCTCCACCATTGCATCAGCCATCATCCATCACGCGTCTATGGGAAATAAAATAGATGCTCGATCTCAGAGAACGAGCGCTAATTTACTCATTGACACAAAACTGACTAAAAGATCAGTCCTAGCGTTTTTGTTCATTTACTAACTGAAGTGTAGCATCTATGAATATTTCAAACTTGAATCAAACAGGGAGAAACATAACTTATTTGCCAAACTTGTGATCATTTTGTTTGCCACAGTTACTCAACCAAGCATGCCCTTTTTTGAGTAGTTAATATAGTGCAGAACACGAATTATATGTAATTAGACCAGGTATACTATTTTAACAGGAACTAAGCCTTGAATCAAACAGTGAGAAATCACACTTGAAGCACTACAACACGAATCAGTAGTCAAATCTTTCAGACTTGAAGCACTACAGACTTGAATAAACTTTCAGACTTGATTATCTCTATTCTTGAGGTCAAATTAACAACACAACATGTCACACAGTGATCAACTTAAGCAGCATGTATAAAAAATTATGCAATTTGCACGGGGGAAACTTACAGTCTGCATGTCGGTATCATCAAGCGTTACTGGTGGCATATATGAGAGCCGAACCTCCTTGGCCTCCACCTAAGTTTGATCAGACGCCTTTGGCACCTGCACGCGCACACACAACATAGACATCAAAACCAATTATCCTACACTTGAATACACCCTTTACAATATGTGTTTACCAAAGAACATACAGATACAGATATGCAGCAACACTCTGTGAAGCACTCAAATGCCCATACATAAGAATAAAGTCGCCCTTAGCACGAACAGTCACAAGTTCTACAACATTACAAACGTACGGAACAACCACCACAGCGACCTGGTGCAGCACCGACATGATCTCCAGGCTTTCAAACAACTATCCATTGCAATGAAATTACTTCGTAGCATTTCAAAAAATCCATTTGGATAATAAAATTGTAACCCAGAAACATCTTGGCAGCAATGTAACGCTCTCAGTCTATCACCATCTCTCTGCTATCGCAGCATTGAAGTGTACCACTCCCAAGTATTTCCTTTTGATCTTTCCCTACCAAGTTATTATTTGACAGGCTGGGGGAACTAAGAGACAGGGAAATGGAACTGAACGCACAGATTACGACCATCATTGACAAGAGCAAGGAAATGGTTAAGGCAGAGAGCTAGTCTGGTGAAGTTGATCCTTTGGTCACGGAGGCAGAGATCCAGCACATTGTCTCCTCTTGGACTGGAATAACTGTCGAGAAGGTCTCCGCTGATATATCTGACCGTCTCCTGAAGATGGAGGAAACACTGCATGAACGTATCATTGGCCAGGATGAGGCAGTCAAAGCTATTAGCCGTGCAATCCGTCGAGCCCGTGTTGGCCTCAAGAACCCAAACAGACCTATTGCTAGTTTTATATTCTCTGTACAACCGGCATTGGTAAATCAGAACTTGCTAAAGCTTTGGCATCGTACTACTTTGGCTCTGAGGAAGCCATGATCAGGCTTGATATGAGTGAGTTCATGGAGAGACATACTGTTTCGAAACTAATTGGGTCGCCATCCAGATATGTTGACTATACCGAGGGTGGTCAATTAACTGAAGCAGTTCGTCGTCGCCCTTACACAGTAGTTCTCTTTGATGAGATCGAAAAGGCACATCCAGACGTCTTCAACATGATGCTTCAAATACTGGAAGATGGAAGATTGACTGATAGCAACGGTCAGACAGTTGATTTCAAGAAAACTAGACTATTGCTTTGAATCACGTAAAAGTCCAAATGTCTATGCTACAAAGAAAAGAATTTGATATGACATGATAAATAGTACTCCACATCAAAAATTCTGTTTTTATCACTTACCTACTTGAGGACTGATATAGCCACGACTAATGTTGTGGATGATCGCAAAATTGTACCGCATGGGAGTGGGTTAAAGAAACTATTTTATGTTACAAGAAAACAAGACGTTGCTTCATTTGATCTTTACTCCATCGAGAAGAAAAAGAAGTCCCTGGACGTGCCTGTATTGAAGGGGGATAATTGCATGCGAGGTAAATTACTAACTCAAGGCAGGAGATATACATGCAATATTGACAAGGCTTGGTTTGGCAAGGAAATACCAACATGCATTAATTCCTTGGAAGAAAAGGTTACCTATGCTAATGGAAGGAATTATGTAAGATTTGATTTGTTTGTATCGGTCAACAAGATAAAAAGAAGGGATATCTTTCTGTTTATTCCACTCCCACGCAAGTTAAAGTGTATCAATTGCATGAGGTGTACAAGCAGAATTAGAGACATGCTAAGCTTGAGAGGATGCGGGTGGGGTCCACCTTCCCCAGGAGAAGTCGTGCCAACCAAAATAAGGAGTCCAAGTTTGTTATACGGTACTAGGTGATCAAGGCCGCCGGATACTTTATTAGTTAAATCTTTGATTAGTTTGAATAGGAGAGAGAGTCCGTTTCAATCTGGAGTTGTTAGGTCGGTTTTGTTATTCATGGGTTGCTTATAAAAAGGGCAGGCTATGGCCTAGGATATTTTTATGAATAGACACTGTGTTTTTAGGGTAAATACCCGTATCGAGTTTTGGGGGAAGCTGTCTAAAAATCCTTAAGTTTTGGAGGAAGCTTTAGAAAACCTATGTGTTGTGATTTCTCTTTGTGGAAATTGTTTTGTGCGTGAGTACCGTCGTCGAGATTAGTTTTCTCGTGCTGGACCATAAGGTTCAATCCCTCTACTTCGCATACACCGCGTGCGCGGGCGAGAGGCTACGACTACTGAAGGTGGAGTGTCGTGAAAGGTCGGGCCGCAACAACGTATCGGATCTCGCCACGAGGTCCGGTCTATATCAAGGACGAGCAGGAGTTAAGCTTGGGGATGCTGATACGTCTCCAACGTATCTATATTTTTTGATTGTTCCATGCTATTTTATTATCAATCTTGGATGTTTTATAATTATTTTATAGTCATTTTATATCATTTTTTGGTATTAACCTATTGACATAGTGCCAAGTGCCAGTTGCTATTTTTTCATGTTTTTTACATCGCAGAAAATCAATATAAAACGGAGTTCAAATGCCACGAAACTTCACGAAGATTTTTTATAGACCAGAAGGAAGCTATTGGGCCCTGGTTGCACCTGGGGGGAGTCCCGAGGAGGAGACAACCCACGAGTATGCGCCAGAGGCCCAGCGTACTCTCGGTGGGTTGTGCCACAGGTGCCCCGGACCGCCTCTTTGCTCAATAAATACCCCAATATTCCGAAACCCTAGGAGGTTGACGAAATATTCAACCAAATGCCGCAGAGTCCGAACCACCAGATCCAATCTAGACACCATCTCGGATGGGGTTCACCACCTCCATTGGTGCCTCTCCGATGATGCGTGAGTAGTTCTTTGTAGACCTTCGGGTTCATAGTTACTAGCTAGATGACTTTCTCTCTCTCGCTGAATTCTCAATACAATTATCGATGAAAGTTATTTGAGTTTCTTTGATCTCTTATATGCATGATCTCTTATAGCCTCTTATTTCTTCTCCGATATTTGAGTTTTGTTTGGCCAACTTGATCTATTTATCTTGCAATGGGAAGAGGTGCCCGATAGTGGGTTCGATCTTACGGTGCTTGATCCCAGTGACAGAAAGGGAAACTACACGTATGTATCATTGCTACTAAGGATAAAATGATGGGGTCTATCTCTACATAGATAGATCTTGTCTACATCATGCCATCGTTCTTATTGCATTACTCCGTTTTTCCATGAACTTAATACACTAGATGCATGCTGGATAGCGGTCGATGTGTGGAGTAATAGTAGTAGATGCGGGCAGGAGTCGGTCTACTAATCTTGGACGTGATGCCTATGTAATGATCATTGCCTGGATATCGTCATAATTATTTGAGGTTCTATCAATTGCCCAACAGTAATTTGCTTACCCACCGTTCGTTATGTTTCTCGAGAGAAGCCACTAGTGAAACCTACGGGCCCCGGGTCTTCTTTCTCATATATTTGTTTTGCGATCTATTTTATTTGCACTTTTTATTCAGATATATTAAACCAAAAATATAAAAATACTTTGCTGCACTTTATTTTATTTATGATCTATTTATTCAATCTATTGCAACTTTCTCCCGTCCACGCACCGTTTCTGGCGCCGTTACCTGAAACGGATTGACAACCCCTTTAACACGTCGGGTTGCGAGGTATTGTTATTTGTGTGCAGGGGCTGTTTACGTTGTATTGCTTGGTTCTCCTACTATTTCGATAACCTTGGTTTCATATCTGAGGGAAATACCTACCGCCGCTGTGCTGCATCATCCCTTCCTCTTTGGGGAAATACCGACGTAGCTTCAAGCGACATCAATAAGCACCTTTGTAAACTTGTATCCTCCAACTTGAGGAGCAACCACCAAAGCCAATTGACCCGGATTGTCGACCCGGGGCTGGTGATCCTCACGGCTCCGTACAATAGGATGTTCAAACCATCACAAGTATCGAGGGAGTGCCGGCTCAACCGCATTTACTGCTCGCTTATGAATCTTTTAGTCTCGTTTGCATAAGCTCGTGGTAAACACATGATACTGACCACTATTCAGATGCTTCAGATTACTTTGATAACCGGACTGCTGCTGCTGATTCCCTTGACCAGATTGCTTATTAAAACCATCCTTATTGCCTTGGCCCTGAAAACCGGAGCTTGAGCCGCCACCTCCGAAGCCAGGTCCGTGAGAGCCGGATCCTGACCCGCCGTGCGGGCCATGATTGTTCTGGAAAAAATCAGAATTTCTATACTCCCTCATGATGAAGCAATCCTTCCGCAAATGACTGGCCAGCTTCTCCTGCGTACCGTGCTTTGGGCAAGGCTGATTCATAATCGCCTCAAGGTTGAACTTTGGCCCTCCAAACCGGGGCGTTGACGATTTTCCCTTACGACGCTGATTATTACCCTGCATGTTGGTATTGCCACAAAGTCTGAACCACCATCCATCTGCTTGCGCTTACCATTGTTACCTTGGCCCGCCGTATTATGTTGCTGTCCCTTTGCATTGCCACTCTTCTTCCCCTTGCCAGCCTTCTCTTCATCAGACTCGGGGTCCTTAGTACTATCAGGATTGGCGTATTTGACGAGAGCCGCCATGAGCTCTCCCATATCATTGCAGTGGCGCTTAAGCTGCCCTAGCTTCTGCTTAAGGGGAAGGAAACGACAATTATTTTCCAACACCAGGACGGCTGAACCGACGTTGATACTGTCCGATGAATGGATAACAGCCGAGATCCAGCGCACCCAATTGGTTGTTGACTCACCCTCACCCTGGACACAAGAGTCTAAATCAAGAATCGACATAGGCTGCTTGCAGGTGTCTTTGAAATTCTGGATAAAATACGATTTCAATTCAACCCATGATCTGATGGAGAAAGGGGGCAATCCTTTCAACCAAGTGCGTGCCGGCCCATCCAACATCATCGTTAAGTATTTAGCACACGCAGCACCACTGACGTCCAACATCACCATCACCGCGTCTTGGACGAGGGGTTGAATGAATCCGATCACGACTGTACGAGTAAGCCGCCTGTTGAGCCACCGCTGTCTGAAGAAGCTCTCCGGCCCTCCATATCTCCATCGCGGCTGGAGACTCGCCTTCCACAGGGAGAGCCGCCAATCGCGTAGCTGCAGCAATCATGTTGTCTAGAGGGTTAGAATAATGACCCGGCGGCGTCGGAACGTGCTGAGGCAGAGTCAAATTCAGACGAGGCGGGTCTGCAGCACGTGGTTGAACCGTCGCTCCGGTCATGGGCACCTCGACAACCCGGTTTACCACGGGCGGGTCACTGGTTCCTGCCCCAGGTGTATTGAAGAGGTTCCTAGCCTCAAACTCTGTGGGTAGACGGGTCTGGTGCCTCCTCTTCATGACGGCGTTTGACGCGTTCTGGTCCAAGGTAAGCCGGAACGATGCTGCCTGAATCCATTGTGTCGCAGCGTCCAAAGCGGCTCGTTCCGTTGCCATCCTAGCATTCTCAACATTAAATTCCTCCTTGGCTTGAGCTACCTCATCTCGCAATTTCGCAACATCCACCTTATGTTATGCTTGATTTTATGGTGTCACCTCCGCAGCCAATAAGGTCGCCAAAGCCTACAAGAGCTCGGATAACACTTGAGCCGGCGGGCGCTCAGAGCCGCTCGCCCCGTCCATCGCCATAGCCGTTGATCTGGAGGTCATAGCCGCAGCAGTCGTCGAATTGAGCACCGGTTGTGTGCTGGCCATGAAGACCGCAACTCTGTTCGGCGGCTCGTAGGGGTCCGGAATAATGTCGCCATCAGAACAGCCCCCAAGCCACCATCTTGCAATTGATATATGGAATCGGTCTCGCCGGTTGAGGACTCATCACCAGAGTAGATGGTCGTCTCTCCACCGGACACAGATCCTTCCTCAAGATCCACTCCATGAGTAAAACCCACAAAAGCGTGCTTCACGGCGGGTTGAACCTTGGCGGGTCGTGCATGCTGAGCCGTCTCGACGATGTCAGTGCAGGTGTCCGGCTCAGGCACCGACTCACTGATCTTGCCGATGAAGACGTGAATTCTGCCGAAGGGGACCTGGTACCCGTACTCGATTGAGCCGGCCTCGGGGCCCCAGCCAACGTCATCGATGTAGAGCTTGCCACAACGACTTTTAGTCATCCGGCCGACGGCGTATCCCTTGATCCTTGCGAAGCTGCCCTTCAAGAACTTGAAACCACCGTGCGCTGGCCCCACGGTGGCGCCAACTGTCGTGGACTTAACACGACAGATGCCCTAGCAAAAGGACTTATATGTGGAGCCATCACAACTAGGTTATAGCTTGAAGGGGTTAAACGGGACAAATGACACAGAGAGTTTACCCAGGTCCGACCCCTCTCAATGAGGTAAAAGCCTAGTCCTGCTTTAGGTTGTATTGTTTGGGTTTCGATTACCAGGGAGCGAATACGCTTGACCTAGTTCTCGATGAGTTGTTTCTTGAGTTAATCCGCTGCCGGGTCACCCCTTTATATACAGGTTGATGCCCGGCGGCTTACAAAGTCCGGCCGGCTCACACAATCATGACCGGCTCGGTTTCTACTAAACTTGCCTTACAATACAAGTTAATCATATGGCGGCTCATCCCTTTGGGCCTTAAGTCGCCTCTGGGTCTTGGGCCTTCAATAAGCCTGCTTCATGAACCACCATCTTCATGTCTTCTTGGGCCTCGTCAAGCTTCTTCATCTTTAAGCCGCCAACACCATGACCCGGCCCCTTCTGGGCGGGTCATATCTGATAATCATATCCCCGACAAACACCGTAAGGCCACTCAAAGCCTTGGCCACCTAGATGGCGGCTCCCTCCATACCCATGGAGGTGTTGTTGTCGGAACCGACGATGGTAACCTTGTTGTCCCGAGGAAGACCCCAAAAAATAAGAGCTCTCGTATTTGATCTTTGCCCTTTCCCATAGGCATCTACACTCAGGTTCTTTGGATACATAGCAGTCTACAAGTCGACAACATTCGCAGGATAGAGGCAATTTTTCATACCTAACATCAAACTGAAGAGCTTCTGAACTACCCAAAGGAGTGAACTCCACGGTACTCTTGATTCTAGGCTAACGCTTAGTGTGTCATATAGTTGAGCAAATGCCAGAAACCCACTTACGCTCCTACTTTTTTTAAATTTTGGGAAAATGGTATCTTGATTGACAAGCTCAAAAAAAGTTATGTTGTCAAAAGAAAGAGGAAATATTGTAGAAAATGTTCATTTGGGCCAGTTCAAATAGTGTGTTATCAAATCCAGTGCCAATGGCTCTCCAAAGGTAGCAATCCAATCTTTTCGGGCCACTACAAAAAAATTGTCGACGAATCAATTTTTGTAGGCGGGTCTCAATTTAGGTGTGCATGACTGTCGTGGAATTGTCACGGCAGATGTCCTCGTGAAAGGACTTAGTCGCAGGGCCATCGTACGGGTTAACTTAGAGGGGTTAAAGCGGACACAAAGACACGAGAGTTATACTAGTTCGGCCCCTTCGATGAAGGTAAAAGCCTACGTCTAGTTTGTGATGGGATTGATGTGATTTCGGCGACTAGGGAGCAATAGCTTCGCCTAAGCCTCGAATTGTCTGTCCCTAAACCGCCGCCGGGTCGTCCCCTTAGGGTGTGTTTGGTTTCAGTCACGAAGCGGGACGGCACGGGTCGGTTCCATTCCCAGAGCTCGTTCTCGTGTTTAGATCGCCGAAGGAACCGGAACCCACCGATTCCAGGGAACGGCATATTCCCTGATTATACCGAACCTGGGCGTTCCTCCAAATCGGTCGGACCACGCGGAACGCCTCACTCGTGACTCTCTTCCCTTCCTCCACGACTCACCCACCCCACGCCCCAGCCACCCACGACCTCTCCTCTCCTCTCTCCCTCGATGGCCATACCGGCGGCCGGCAGCCATAGCACCTTCCCCTCCTGCGGGCCACCATCTTCTGCCCCTGGTCGGCACTGCAGCCTCGCCGGCGTCCCCTGCCCCTTGTCTCTCCTCCTCGAACCCCAAAGATCTGGTGGAAGGAGGCATATGGCCTGGTGCGACAGGAAGGCCGGCCGAGCTTTCTACCATGGCTGCCGAGCTCGAGTGGCCGGACGGCGTCGGTGCCGAAAAGTAACTGGAGGAGCAAGTGCACTTCACCCAAAGATGACTTCACCCCGCCGTCGGCTGAAAAAGAACAGAGGAGCATGGCCGAATTTGGGTAGCTCGCTGTTGATCCAGATTTGGTATTTGGGTAGCTGCTCTTGATATTTTGGTATTTGTAGTAGCTCTACCGGATTTTGGTATTTGGGTAGCTGCTGTTGACCGAATTTGGGTGGCTGCTGTTGATTCAGATTCAGACTTTGGTATTTGGGTGGCTGTTGTTGATCTTGTGTTTCAGTCCGATTCTTTTCTTTCTCTTTCTCTACGATTTGTTTTTGACAGAGTGTGCTCAAGCCTTCGATTCAACAACAATATTTATATGCCTTTGTTTGACTGAAATTCAATCCAATTCATGGTGACATAATAAATCCATTCCATTCCATATGTCTCAAACCGAACACTAGAATGTAACCATTCCATTCCTTTAAATTGCCACTACCAAACACAAGGATGGAACCGACCCATTCTAGTGGAACGGAACCATGACATTCCATTACACTCCGTTCCCGAACCAAACACACCCTTATATACACGGGTTGACGCCCGGCCGGTCTACAGAGTCCCGAGGCCGGCTCATACAAGTGTCCGGCTCGGTCTCTTCTTTCTCTTATCTTACAGCACAAGTTACGTGACTAAGGCGGTTTACATTTATGGACCCTAATCCGCCTCTGGGCTCCGGGCCTCATGCCTTCGTGGGCCCTGATTATGGACGAGGGTAAACCGCCCCTTGAGGCGGTTTATATTCGATAGTTATATCCCCAACATTAGGCCCAGTTGACTTGAACGGTTCATGCTAATCTTCAACATCTTAGGAAACTCAATCTCCTTCATATTTCATAAACCGCCATCTGCTTGAACCGCCGTGGCGTCATCCTCCGACCACGACAGCAGGCGCTTTGACGTCATCCTTAATAAAGAAACCCAAGCAGAAGATTCCTTCATTTAATACTATCCCGAAATCGAGGCGACCACTGCGCCGTCCGCCGCTTTAACTCCTCGATTCCGCGCTTGTCAATTACTCCGTTTCTTTATAAATAGACCGGCGGGCCCTTTCTCTTCTTTCTTCTTCCGCTTCTTCTTCCTCGCGACGCTCCAGCTCTGAAGCTCCGCCGTCGCCTCCGACCTTTGAACGCCGCGTCGGCCCGGCCGTCATCAACCTGATTGTACGGAGGCTCTCGGCGCTCCTCCGCTTGATTCTGCGCGATCGGGTAAGGCCCTCTTCAAGCCCTAGATCCGCATCGGAAGGTTCTGTTCATCTCGTAGTTCATAGGCGTTCATCCTAGTTTCCTCATACCTGCTTCTGCCATGGCCGTATTATTTAACCGTAGTATACATCTCGTGCGGCAATTGCTCCCGCCGTCGCTTTAATTCTTTGTACACCTTTCTTTTGTTCGGACCCTCTTGTTTAGAACGCACGAACTTTCCTCGCCCTTTATAAGGCTTGCATAGGTCGCAGATTTTTTTTATTGAATCTTGGTAGATCCAAATTACCTCCATTCGCATGTGAAACCTGTTTACATCCATACTTAGCAGATTTTCCATTCTGTCTCTTTGGGCGGTTTGACTTTTGATAGCTAATCCGTCATACTCCATTAGTCCTCGCTTAAACCGAATTGAAATCGGCTGCGAATTGCCGTTTAACATTGTATAATGTATACGAACGTTAACGATGAATCGTTTTTCACCTTTCCTTTCGCAGTTTAGTCTTCCTAATGGCCAAACAATTCTCGACTTGCAATTGGGTCCGGTCCAAGATCAGCGAGACGCAACTCAGCGGATCGTCACCACCGGCGCTTTAGCTTCAAAAATGTCCTCCTTTGGCGGGTTCCGGATGCGAATGTCCTCCCGATCCGCAAGAAGGAGAAGTAATTGTGTTTATGCAGACTTAGACCGGGATTCTGCCCGCGCGGATCAAAATTCTTCCGGATGTCCTTGCAAGTTTTCAACTCCATCCACGGGATATTGGTCCAACTCGTGTCAAATATATGCAATTTCCAAGTTTTACGTGAAGTCTATCTTCAAGAAGAACCATCTGTGGAGCTGTTCCGGATTTCTTTCACTTGAACCGCCATACAGAATTTTCGGATGGTCCTAACACGGAGCTGGCGGCGTTTCAATCCGAGAAAAGGAAGGAAGTAGACTTTCCTCACGCCAAACACCATAGCCATCCGAAAGATTGGAACCAAACCTGGTTCTACCGCCGAAATACTGCTCCTAACAACGAGAATCCTTTGCCGGGTTACCGCCCTCACCGGCTTAGCAACCATCACCCGTTGCCTTCACGCTTGACCGCCGCAGAACGGAAGAATTTTGCGCCTCAAATTATCAAACTCCGGGCTCTAATGGCCAATGGCTTAACTGGTGTGGACCTTGTGCGATGTTGGGTTTCTTGGGGCATCTTGCCATTAAGCCGCCGCCCGGATTGATGCATTAATACACCGGCAGCGCCCAAGACCCTCAAAGACGTCACGAGCTACCAATAATCGAGCTTGAAGTCACAGAGACAGTGAAGAGGATGCTTGATGAACCGATCTCTGTCTGCAGCCAAACCGGGTTGGCCCCATTTGTTGGAAATATGCCCTAGAGGCAATAATAAATTAGTTATTATTATATTTCCTTGTTCATGATAATCGTTTATTATCCATGCTATAATTGTATTGATAGGAAACTCAGATACATGTGTGGGTACATAGACAAAACCATGTCCCTAGTAAGCCTCTAGTTGACTAGCTCGTTGATCGATAGATGGTTACAGCTTCTCGACCATGGACATTGGATGTCGTTGATAACGGGATCACATCATTAGCGTAATGATGTGATGGACAAGACCAATCCTAAGCCTAGCACAAAGATCGTAGTTAGTATGCTAAAGCTTTTCAAATGTCAAGTATCTTTTCCTTAGACCATGAGATTGTGCAACTCCGGATACCGTAGGAATGCTTTGGGTGTACCAAGCGTCACAACATAACTGGGTGACTATAAAGGTGCACTACGGTATCTCGAAAGTGTCATTGGGTTGGTACGAATCGAGGCTGGATTTGTCACTCCGTGTGACGGAGAGGTATCTCTGGGCCACTCGGTAGGACATCATCATAATGTGCACAATGTGACCAAGGGGTTGATCACGGATGATGTGTTACGGAACGAGTAAAGAGACTTGCCGTAACGAGATTGAGCAGGTATCGGGATACCGACGATCGAATCTCGGGCAAGTACAATACCGCTAGACAAAGGGAATTGTATACGGATCGATTGAGTCCTTGACATCGTGGTTCATCCGATGAGATCATCGTGGAACATGTAGGAGCCAACATGGGTATCCAGATCCGCTTTTGGAGAAGCTCAGATTTACAAGAAAGTGAGTGGGAGCTCAGTAGCATTTACGATATTATATGTGGGCGACATATTGTTGATTGGAAATGATATAGAATTTCTGGATAGCATAAAAGGATACTTGAATAAAAGTTTTTCAATGAAAGACCTCGGTGAAGCTGCTTACATATTGGGCATCAAGATCTATAGAGATAGATCAAGGCGCTTAATAGGACTTTCACAAAGCACATACCTTGATAAAGTTTTGAAGAAGTTCAAAATGGATCGAGCAAAGAAAGGTTTTTACACAGTAGTACAAGGTGTAAGATTGAGTCGGACTCAATGCCCGACCACAACGAAGATAGAGAAAATGAAAAATGTTCCTATGCTTCAGCCATAGGCTCTATCATGTATGCAATGCTGTGTACCAGACTGACGTATGCTTAGGCGTAAGCTTGGCGGGAAGGTACCAAAGTAATCCAGAGTGGATCATCGACAGCGGATCAAGAACATCCTGAAATACGAAAAGGACTAAGGATATGTTTCGTATATGGAGGTGACAAAGAGCTAGTCGTAAATGGTTACGTCGATGCAAGCTTTGACACGATCCTGACGATTCTAAATCGCAAACCGGATCGTATTTTTATTAAGCGGTGGAGCTGTCGGTTAGTGCGATTCTAAACAAAGCGTCGTGGCGGGATCTACATGTGAAGCGGAGTACATAGCTGCTTGGAAGCAACAAATGAAGGAGTCTGGATGAAAGAGTTCATTTCCGATCTAGGTGTCATACCTAGTGCATCGGGACCAATGAAGATCTTCTCGTGACAATCTTGGTGCAATTGCCTTGGCAAAGGAATCCAGATTTCACAAGAGGACCAAGCATATCAAAAGACGCTTCAATTCCATTCGGACCAAGTCCAAGTGGGAGACATAGAGATTTGCAAAATACATACGGATCTGAATGTTGCGCACCCGTTGACTAAGCCTCTTCCACGAGCAAAACATGATCAGCACCAAGACTCCATGGGTGTTAGAATCATTCTTGTGTAATCTAGATTATTGACTCTAGTGCAAGTGGGAGATGAAGGAAATATGCCCTAGAGGCAATAATAAAGTTATTATTTATTTCCTTATATCATGATAAATGTTTATTATTCATGCTAGAATTGTATTAACCGGAAACATAATACATGTGTGAATACATAGACAAGCAGATAGTCACTAGTATGCCTCTACTAGACTAGCTCATTAATCGAAGATGGTTATGTTTCCTAACCATAGACATGTGTTGTCATTTGATTAATGGGATCACATCATTAGGAGAATGATGTGATTGACATGACCCATTTCATTAGCTTAGCACTTGATCGTTTAGTATGTTGCTTATGCTATCTTCATGACTTATACAAAGTTCACGCAACTATGAGATTATGCAACTCCGTTTACGGAGGAACACTTTGTGTGCTACCAAACGTCACAACGTAATCGGGTGATTATAAAGGTACTCTACAAGTGTCTCCGAAAGTATATGTTGAGTTGGCATGAATCAAGATTAGGATTTGTCACTCCGATTGTCGGAGAGGTATCTCTAGGCCTTCTCGGTAATACACATCACATAAGCCTTGCAAGCATTGCAACTAATGAGTTAGTTGTGAGATGATGTATTACGGAACGAGTAAAGAGACTTTCCGTAACGAGATTAAACTAGGTATTGGATACCGACGATCGAATCTCGGGTAAGTAACATACCGATGACAAAGGGAACAACGTATGTTGTTATGCTTTGTTTGACCGATAAAGATCTTACGTAGAATATGTAGGAACCAATATGGGCATCCAGGTTCCGCTATTGGTTATTGACCGAGAATGGTTCTAGGTCATGTCTACATAGTTCTCGAACCGTAGGGTCCGCACGCTAAGGTTTCAATGACGGTTATATTATGAGTTTATGTATTTTGATGTACGAAGGAGTTGAGTCCGGATGTGATCACGGACATGACGAGGAGTCTCGAAATGGTCGAGACATAAAGATTGATATATTGGATGGTTATATTCGGACACCGAAAGGTTCGGAAGTTTCGGAGAAAACCGGAGTGCCGAGGGGTTACGAACCCCCGGGAAGTTATGGGCCTTATTGGGCCAAGAGGGAGAGAGGGGCTGCACCAGGAGGTGGCGCCCCTCCATGGGGAGTCCGAATGGACTAGGAGGCGCGAGCCCCCTTTCCTCTCCCTCTCCTCTCTTTCCTTCCCCTTCCCTCTTCCTAGTAGGACTAGGAAAGGAGTCCTACTCCTACTAGGAGGAGGACTCCCCCCCCTGGTGCGCCCAAGGGCTGGCCGCCCTCCCTTGCTCCTTTATATACGAGGCGGGGGCACCCTAGAACACACAAGTTGATCTTCGTGATCGTTCCTTAGCCGTGTCGGTGCCCCCTCCACCATATTCCACCTCGGTCATATTGTAGCGGTGCTTAGGCGAAGCCTGCGCGACGGTAGAACATCAAGATCGTCCTGCCACGCCGTCGTCTTGTGGAACTCCTCCCGACGCTTTCTGGATCGGGCCGGGGATCGTCATCGAGCTGAGCGTGTGCTAAGAACTCGGAGGTGCGAATAACGGTGCTTGGATCGGTCGGATCGTGAAGACGTCGACTACATCAACAGCGTTGATATAACGCTTCGCTTTCGGTCTCACGAGTGCGTGGGCGGACACTCTCCCTCTCGTTGCTATGCCATCACCATGGTCTTGCGTGTTCTTAGGAATTTTTTGAAATTACTCGTTCCCCAACATGGCATCGAGCCTGGTTTTATGCGTTGATGTCATATGCACGAGTAGAACACAAGTGAGTTGTGGGCGATATAAGTCATCTTGCTTACCAAAGATGTCATACTTTGGTTCGGCGGTATTGTGAGATGAAGCGGCCCGGACCGACATTACGCGTCGCTTACGCGAGACTGGTTTCACCGCTCTGAGCACTAGTTGCTTAAAGGTGGTGGCGGGTGTCTGCTCTCTCACTTTAGTTGAACCGAGTGTGGCTCGCCCGGTCCTTGAGAAGGTTAAAACAGCACCAACTTGACAAACTATCGTTGTGGTTTTGATGCGTAGGTAAGAACGGTTCTTGCTCAGCCCGTAGCAGCCACGTAAAACTTGCAACAACAAAGTAGAGGACGTCTAACTTGTTTTTGCAGGGCATGTTGTGATGTGATATGGTCAAGACGTGATGCTATATTGTATGAGATGATCATGTTTTGTAACGAGTTATCGGCAATCGGCAGGAGCCATATGGTTGTCGCTTTATTGTATGAAATGCAAGCGCCATGTAATTGCTTTACTTTATCACTAAGCGGTAGCGATAGTCGTAGAAGCAATAGTTGGCGAGGCGACAACGATGCTACGATGGAGATCAAGGTGTCGCGCGGTGGCGATGGTGATCATGGCGGTGCTTGAGATGGAATCACAAGCACAAGATGATGATGGCCATATCATATCACTTATATTGATTGCATGTGATGTTTATCCTTTATGCATCTTATCTTGCTTTGATTGACGGTAGCATTATAAGATGATCTCTCACTAAAATTATCAAGTAGTGTTCTCCCGAGTATGCACCGTTGCCAAAGTTAAATGTCGTGCCGAGACACCACGTGATGATCGGGTGTGATAAGCTCTCGTCCATCTACAACGGGTGTAAGCCAGTTTTGCACACGCAGAATACTCAGTTATACTTGACGAGCCTAGCATATGCAGATATGGCCTCGGAACACGGAGACCGAAAGGTCGGCGTGAATCATATAGTAGATATGATCAACATAAGATGTTCACCATTGAAGACTACTCCATCTCACGTGATGATCGGTTATGGTTTAGTTGATTTGGATCACGTGATCACTTAGATGACTAGAGAGATGTCTGTCTAAGTGGGAGTTCTTAAGTAATATGATTAATTGAACTTAAATTTATCATGAACTTAGTACTGATAGTATTTTGCTTGTCTATGTTTCTTGTAGATAGATGGCTCGTCTTTGTTGTCCCGTTGAATTTTAATGCGTTCCTTGAGAAAGCAAAGTTGAAAGATGATGGTAGCAATTACACGGATTGGGTCCGTAACTGAGGATTATCCTCATTGCTGCACGTAAGAGTTACGTCTGGATGCACCGCTAGGTGCCGAGTCTCTTCTTGATGCTAACCGACGGCGTTAAGAGCGTCTGGCGAGCAAAGTGATGACTACTCTATAGTTCGATGTGCCATGCTTTACGGCTTAGAACCGGGTCTTCAACGGCGTTTTGAGCGTCATGGAGCATATGAGATGTTCCAGAGTTGAAGTTGATATTTCAACAGAATGCCCGGATTGAGAGATATGAAGTCTCCAATAAGTTCTATAGCTGCAAGATGGAGGAGAATAGTTACGTCGGTGAGCACATACTCAAAATGGCTGGGTATTACAATCACTTGAATCAACTGGGAGTTAATCTTCGGATGATTGTGTCATTGACAGAATTCTTCAATCACGCCACCAAGCTACAAAGGCTTCGTGATGAACTATAATATGCAAGGGTTAGTAAAGACTATGCTCGAGCTCTTACGCAATGCTAAAAGCTGCGGAGGTAGAAATCAAGAAGGAGCATCAAGTGTTGATGGTCAATAAGACCACTAGTTTCAAGAAGAAAGGCAAAGGGAAGAAGAAGGGAACTTCAAGAAGAACAGCAAACAAGTTGTTGATCGGAGAAGAAACCCAAGTCTGGACCTAAACCTGAAATCGAGTGCTTCTCTGCAAGCGGTCGTCCTTTGAAGCGGAACTGCCCCAAGTATTTGGCGGATAAGAAGGATGGCAAGGTGAACAAAGGTATATGTGATATACATGTTATTGATGTGTACCTTACTAGAGCTCGCAGATAGTACACAGGTATTTGATCTTGGTTACATTGCTAATATTTGCAACTCGAAGCAGGGACTACGGATTGCGAACACCGGCAAAGGGCGAGGTGATGATGCGCGTGGGAAATGGTTCCAAAGTCGATGTGATCGCAGTCGACACGCTACCTCTACATCTACCTTGGGATTAGTTTTAGACCTGAATAATTGTTATTTGGTGCCGCGTTGAGCATGAACATTATATCTGGATCTTGTTTGATGCGAGGCGGTTATTCATTTAAATCGAGAGAATAATGGTTGTTCTATTTATATGAATAATATCTTTTATGGTCATGCACCCTTGAAGAGTGGTCTATTTTAATGAATCTCGATAGTAGTGATACACATATTCATAATGTTGAAACCAAAAGATGCAGAGTTGATAATGATAGTGCAACTTATTTGTGGCAATGCCGTTTAGGTCATATCGGTATAAAGCGCATGAAGAAACTCCATCTTGATGGACTTTTGGAGTCACTTGATTATGAATCACTTGGCACTTGCGAACCGTGCCTCATGGGCAAGATGACTAAAACCCGTTCTCGGTACTATGGAGAGAGCAACAAATTTATTGGAAATCATACATACGAGATGTATGTGGTCCGATGAATGTTGAAGCTCGTGGCGGATATCGTTATTTTCTCACCTTCACAGATGATTTAAGCGAGATATGGGTATATCTACTTAATGAAACATAAGTCTGAAACATTTGAAAAGTTCAAAGAATTTCAGAGTGAAGTTGAAAATCATCGTAATAAGAAAATAAAGTTTCTACGATCTGATCGTGGAGGCGAATATTTGAGTTCTGAGTTTGGTCTACATTTGAAACAATGCGGAATAGTTTCGCAACTCACGCCACCGAAACACCACAGTAGCAATGGTGTTTCCGAGCGTCATGTCGCACTTTACTAGATATGGTGCGATCTATGATGTCTCTTACAGATTTACCGCTATCATTTTGGGGATATGCTCTTGAGGCGGCCGCATTCACGTTAAATAGGACACCGTCAAAATCCGTTGAGACGACGCCTTATGAACTATGGTTTAGCAAGAAACCAAAGTTGTCGTTCGAAAGTTTGGGGTTGCGATGCTTATGTGAAGAAACTTCAACCTGATAAGCTTGAACCCAAATCGGAAAAATGTGTCTTCATAGGATACCCAAAGGAGACAATTGGGTATACCTTCTATCACAGATCCGAAGGCAAAACATTCGTTGCTAAAAATGGATCCTTTCTAGAGAAGGAGTTTCTCTCGAAAGAAGTGAGTGGGAGGAAAGTGGAACTTGATGAGGTAATAGTACCAGCTCCCTTATTGGAAAGTAGTTAAATCACGAAACCAGTTTACGTAACACCTACACCAGCTTAGTGAGGAAGATAATGATGAAGATCATGAAACTTGAGATCAAGTTGTCACCGAACTCAGTAGATCAACCAGAATAAAATCCGCACTGAGTGGTGCGGTAATCCTATTCGGAAGTCATGCTACTAGATCATGGTGAACCTACGAACTATGAAGAAGCGATGGTGAGCCCAGATTCCATAAAATGGCTTGAAGCCATGAAATCTGAGATGGGATCCATGTATGAGAACAAAGTATGGACTTTGGTAGACTTGCCCGATGATTGGCAAGCTATTGAGAATAAATGGATCTTTAAGAAGAAGACTGACGCGATGGTAATGTAGCTGTCTACAAAGCTCGACTTGTTGCAAAAGGTTTTCGACAAGTTCAAGGGGTTGACTACGATGAGACTTTCTCACCCGTGGCGATGCTTAAGTCCGTCCGAATCATGTTAGCAATTGCCGCATTTTATGATTATGAAATTTGGCAAATGGATGTAAAACTGCATTCTTGAATGGATTTCTAGAAGAAGAGTTGTATATGATGCAACCAGAAGGTTTTGTTGATCCAAAGGGTGCTAACAAAGTGTGCAAGCTCCAACGATCAATTTATGGTGCAGTGCAAGCCTCTCGGAGTTGGAATAAGCGCTTTGATAGTGTGATCAAAGCATATGGTTTTATCTGAGACTTTTGGAGAAGCTTTGTATTTACAAGAAAGTGAGTGGGAGCTCTGTAGCATTTCGATATTATATGTGGACGACATATTGTTGATTGGAAATGATATAGAATTTCTGGATAGCATAAAAGGATACTTGAATAAAAGTTTTTCAATGAAAGACCTCGGTGAAGCTGCTTACATATTGGGCATCAAGATCTATAGAGATAGATCAAGGCGCTTAATAGGACTTTCACAAAGCACATACCTTGATAAAGTTTTGAAGAAGTTCAAAATGGATCGAGCAAAGAAAGGTTTTTACCTGTAGTACAAGGTGTAAGATTGAGTCGACTCAATGCCCGACCACAACAGAAGATAGAGAGAAATGAAAATGTTCCTATGCTTCAGCCATAGGCTCTATCATGTATGCAATGCTGTGTACCAGACCGACGTATGCTTAGCTGTAAGCTTGGCGGGAAGGTACCAAAGTAATCGAGAGTGGATCATTTGGACAGCGGTCAAGAACATCTGAAATACGAAAAGGACTAAGGATATGTTTCTCGTATATGGAGGTGACAAAGAGCTAGTCGTAAATGGTTACGTCGATGCAAGCTTTGACACTGATCCGGACGATTCTAAATCGCAAACCGGATCGTATTTTTATTAAGCGGTGGAGCTGTCGGTTGGTGCAGTTCTAAACAAAGCGTCGTGGCGGGATCTACATGTGAAGCGGAGTACATAGCTGCTTGAAGCAGCAAATGAAGGAGTCTGGATGAAAGAGTTCATTTCCGATCTAGGTGTCATACCTAGTGCATCGGGACCAATGAAGATCTTCTCGTGACAATCTTGGTGCAATTGCCTTGGCAAAGGAATCCAGATTTCACAAGAGGACCAAGCATATCAAAAGACGCTTCAATTCCATTCGGACCAAGTCCAAGTGGGAGACATAGAGATTTGCAAAATACATACGGATCTGAATGTTGCGAGACCCGTTGACTAAGCCTCTTCCACGAGCAAAACATGATCAGCACCAAGACTCCATGGGTGTTAGAATCATTCTTGTGTAATCTAGATTATTGACTCTAGTGCAAGTGGGAGATCAAGGAAATATGCCCTAGAGGCAATAATAAAGTTATTATTTATTTCCTTATATCATGATAAATGTTTATTATTCATGCTAGAATTGTATTAACCGGAAACATAATACATGTGTGAATACATAGACAAACAGATAGTCACTAGTATGCCTCTACTAGACTAGCTCATTAATCGAAGATGGTTATGTTTCCTAACCATAGACATGTGTTGTCATTTGATTAATGGGATCACATCATTAGGAGAATGATGTGATTGACATGACCCATTTCATTAGCTTAGCACTTGATCGTTTAGTATGTTGCTTATGCTATCTTCATGACTTATACAAAGTTCACGCAACTATGAGATTATGCAACTCCGTTTACGGAGGAACACTTTGTGTGCTACCAAACGTCACAACGTATCGGGTGATTATAAAGGTACTCTACAAGTGTCTCCGAAAGTATATGTTGAGTTGGCATGAATCAAGATTAGGATTTGTCACTCCGATTGTCGGAGAGGTATCTCTAGGCCTTCTCGGTAATACACATCACATAAGCCTTGCAAGCATTGCAACTAATGAGTTAGTTGTGAGATGATGTATTACGGAACGAGTAAAGAGACTTTCCGTAACGAGATTAAACTAGGTATTGGATACCGACGATCGAATCTCGGGTAAGTAACATACCGATGACAAAGGGAACAACGATGTTGTTATGCGGTTTGACCGATAAAGATCTTCGTAGAATATGTAGGAACCAATATGGGCATCCAGGTTCCGCTATTGGTTATTGACCGAGAATGGTTCTAGGTCATGTCTACATAGTTCTCGAACCGTAGGGTCCGCACGCTTAAGGTTTCAATGACGGTTATATTATGAGTTTATGTATTTTGATGTACCAAGGAGTTCGAGTCCGGATGTGATCACGGACATGACGAGGAGTCTCGAAATGGTCGAGACATAAAGATTGATATATTGGATGGTTATATTCGGACACCGGAAAGGTTCCGGAAGTTTCCGGAGAAAACCGGAGTGCCGGAGGGGTTACCGGAACCCCCCGGGGAAGTTATGGGCCTTATTGGGCCAAGAGGGAGAGAGAGGCTGCACCAGGAGGTGGCGCCCCCCTCCATGGGGAGTCCGACTGGACTAGGAGGCGCGAGCCCCCTTCCCTCTCTCTCCCTCTCTCTCTTCCTTCCCCTTCCCTCTTCCTAGTAGGACTAGGAAAGGGAGTCCTACTCCTACTAGGAGGAGGACTCCCCCCTCCTGGTGCGCCCCAAGGGCTGGCCGCCCTCCCCTTGCTCCTTTATATCACGGGGCAGGGGGCACCCTAGAACACACAAGTTGATCTTCGTGATCGTTCCTTAGCCGTGTGCGGTGCCCCCTCCACCATATTCCACCTCGGTCATATTGTAGCGGTGCTTAGGCGAAGCCTGCGACGGTAGAACATCAAGATCGTCCTGCGCTGTCGTCTTGTGGAACTCCTCCCGGCGCTTTGCTGGATCGGAGCCCGGGATCGTCATCGAGCTGAGCGTGTGCTAAGAACTCGGAGGTGCGAATAACGGTGCTTGGATCGGTCGGATCGTGAAGGCGTCGACTACATCAACAGCGTTGATATAACGCTTCGCTTTCGGTCTCACGAGGGTGCGTGGACGGACACTCTCCCCTCTCGTTGCTATGCCATCACCATGGTCTTGCGTGTTCGTAGGAAATTTTTTGAAATTACTACGTTCCCCAACAATGCTATGTGATGTGATATGGCCAAGAAGAATGTGATGAATGATATGTGATGTATGAGATTGATCATGTTCTTGTAATAGGATTCATGACTTGCATGTCGATGAGTATGACAACCGGCAGGAGCCATAGGAGTTGTCTTTATTTATTGTATGACCTGCGTGTCATTAAACAACGCCATGTAATTACTTTACTTTATTGCTAACCGGTAGCCATAGTAGTAGAAGTAATAGTTGGCGAGACAACTTCATGAAGACACGATGATGGAGATCATGATGATGGAGATCATGGTGTCATGCCGGTGACGATGATGATCATGGAGCCCCGAAGATGGAGATCAATGGAGCTATATGATATTGGCCATATCATGTCACTACTATATAATTGCATGTGATGTTTATTATGTTTATGCATCTTGTTTACTTAGAACGACGGTAGTAAATAAGATGATCCCTCATTAAAATTTCAAGAAGTGTTCTCCCCTAACTGTGCACCGTTGCTAAAGTTCGTCGCTTCTAAGCACCACATGATGATCGGGTGTGATGGATTCTTACGTTCACATACAACGGGTGTAAGACAGATTTACACATGCGAAACACTTAGGGTTAACTTGACGAGCCTAGCATGTACAGACATGGCCTCGGAACACAGAGACCGAAAGGTCGAGCATGAGTCGTATAGTAGATACGATCAACATGAAGATGTTCACCGATGATGACTAGTCCGTCTCACGTGATGATCGGACACGGCCTAGTTGACTCGGATCATGTAATCACTTAGATGACCAGAGGGATGTCTATCTGAGTGGGAGTTCATAAGATGAACTTAATTATCTTGAACATAGTCAAAAGACCTTTTGCAAATTATGTCGTAAGCTCGCACTTTAGTTCCACTGTTTAGATATGTTCCTAGAGAAAATATAGTTGAAAGTTGAAAGTAGTGATTATGCGGACAGTAGAAAGCTTATGTCCTTAATGCACCGCTCAGTGTGCTGAACCCAAACGTCGTTTGTGGATGTTGTGAACATCAGACATACACGTTTTGATAACTACGTGATAGTTCAGTTAAACGGTTTAGAGTTGAGGCACGAAAGACGTTTTCGAAATGTCGCGGAACATATGAGATGTTTCGAGGGCTGAAATTAGGATTTCAGGCTCGTGCCCACGCCAAGAGGTATGAGACCTCCGACGATTTTCTTAGCCTACAAACTAGGGAGAAAAGCTCAATCGTTGAGCTTGTGCTCAGATTATCTGAGTACAACAATCACTTGAATCGAGTGGGAGTTGATCTTCCGATGAGATAGTGATGTTTCTCCAAAGTCATTGCCACCAAGCTGCTAGAGCTTCGTGATGAACTATAACATATCAAGGATAGAGATGATGATCCTTGAGGTATTCGCGTTGTTTGACATCGCGAAAGTAAAAATCAAGAAGGAGCATCAATTGTTGATGGTTGGTGAAACCACTAGTTTCAAGAAGGGCAAGGGCAAGAAGGGACACTTCATGAAACGGCAAATCAGTCGCTGCTCTAGTGAAGAAACCCAAGGTTGAACCCAAACCCGAGACTAAGTGCTTCGCAATAAGGGAACAGCCACCGAGCAGAATTACCCTAGATACTTGGTAGATAAGAAGGCTGGCAAGATCGATAGAAGTATATTGGATATACATTAAGTTATTGTGTATTTTACTAGTACTCCTAGTAGCACCGGGTATTAGATACCGGTTCGGTTGCTAAGTGTTAGTAACTCGAAATAAAAGGCTACGGAATAAACGGAGACTAGCTAAAGGAGAAGCTGACGATATGTGTTGGAAGCGTTTCCAATTTTGATGTGATCAAACATCGCACGCTCCCTCTACCATCAAGATTAGTATTAAACCAGAATAATTATCATTTGGTGTTTATGTTGAGCATAGACATGATTGGATTATGTCTATCACAATGATTATTCATTTAAGGAGAATAATGGTTACTCTATTTATTTGAATAATACCTTTGATGGTCTTGCACCTAAATAAATGGTTTATTGAATCTCGATCGTAGTGATACACATTTTCATGCCAAAAGTATAAGATAGTAATGATAGTACCACTTGCTTGTGGCACTGCCATGTAAGTCATATTGGTATAAAACACATGAAGAAGCTCCATATTGATGGATCTTTGGACTCACTCGTTTTTGAAAAGTTTGAGACATGCGAACCATGTCTATTGGTGTATAAGCATGAAGAAACTCCATGCAGATGGATCGTTTGGACTCACTTGATTTTGAATCACTTGAGATATGCAAATCATACCACATGGGCAAGATGACTGAAAAGCCTCGGTTTGAGTAAGATGGAACAAGATAGCAACTTCTTGGAAGTAACACATTTTGATGTGTGCAGTCCAATGAGTCTTTGAGGCATCAAATGAATATCGTTATGTTCTTACTTCACAGATGATTTGAGTAGATGTTGAGTATATTTACTTGATGAAACACAAGTCTGAATTATTGAAAGGTTCAAGTAATTTCAGAGTGAAGTTGAAGATCTTCGTGACAAGAGGATAAAATGTCTGTGATGTGATCATAGAGATGAATATCTGAGTTGCGAGTTTGGTACACAATTGAGACATTGTGGAAATTGTTTCACAATAAATACCGCCTGGAACACCATAGTGTGATGGTGTGTTCGAACATCATAGTTGCACCCTATTAGATATGGTGTGTACCATGATGTCTCTTGTCGAATTACCACTATCGTTCATGGGTTAGGCATTAGAGACAACCGCACTCACTTTAATAAGGACACCACGTAATTCCGTTGAGATGACACCGTATGAACTATGGTTTAGAGAAACCTAAGCTGTCATTTCTTAAAAGTTTGGGGCTATGACGCTTATGTGAAAAAGTTTCAGGTTGATAAGCTCGAACCCAAAGCGGATAAAATGCATCTTCATAGGACACCCAAAACAGTTGGGTATACCTCCTAATTCAGATCCGAAAGCAATAGGGATTGTTTCTTGAATCGGGTCCTTTCTCGAGGAAAAGTTTGTCTCGAAAAGTTGAGTGGGAGGATGGTGGAGACTTGATGAGGTTATTAAACCGTCACTTCAACTAGTGTGTAGCAGGGCACAGGAAGTTGTTCCCGTGGCACCTACACCAATTGAAGTAGAAGCTTATGATAGTGATCATGAAGTTTCGGATCAAGTCACTAACGTACCTCGTAGGGTGACAAGGATGCGTACTACTTCTGAGTGGTACAGTAATCCTGTCTTGAAGGTCATGTTGCTAGACAACAATGAACCTACGAGCTATGGAGAAGCGATGGTGGGCCCATATTCCAACAAATGGTTAGAAGCCATGAAATCCGAGATAGGATCCATGTATCAGAACAAAGCATGGACTTTGGTGGACTTGCCCGATGATCGGCAAGCCATTGAGATGAATGGATCTTTAAGAAGAAGATGACGTGGGCGGTAATGTCACCGTCTATGAAGCTTGACTTGTGGCGAAGAGTTTTCACAAGTTCAAGGAGTTAACTACGATGAGATTTTCTCATCCGTAGCGATGCTTAAGTCCGTCGGAATCATGTTAGCATAAGCTGCATTTATGAAATCTGGCGATGGATGTCAAAATGAGTTTCCTTACCAGTTTTCGTAAGGAAAGGTTGTATGTGATACAATCGAGAAAGTTTTGTCGATCCTAAGGATGCTAAAAGGTATGCTGACTCCAATGATCCTTCTAAGGACCGGGGTAAGCATCTCGGAGTTGGAATGTGCACTTTGATGAGATGATCAAAGATTTTGGGTCTATACAAAGTTTATGAGAAACTTGTATTTCCAAAGAAGTGAGTGGGAGCACTATAGAATTTCGATGAGTATATGTTGTTGACATATTGATAATCGAAATGATGTAGAATTTCTAGAAAGCATATAGGGTTGTTTGAAAAGTGTTTTCAATGGAAAACCTGGATTAGGCTACTTGAACAATAAGCATCAAGATCTATAAGATAGATCAAAATGTTTAATAATACTTTCAAATGAGCACATACCTTGACATAATCTTGAAAGTGTTCAAGATGGATCGATCAAAGAAGGAGTTCTTGCCTGAGTTGTAAGGTATGAAGTTAAGAGTTAAAGCTCGACCACGGCAGAAGAGAGAAAGGACGAAGGTCGTCCCTATGCTTCGACGTAGGCTCTATAGTATGCTATCTTGTGTACCGCACCGAAAGTGTGCCTTGCCATGAGTCACTCAGGGGTACAAGAATGATCCAGAATGGATCATTGGACATCGGTCAAAATTGTCCTTGGAGTAAACAAGGACATGTTTCTCGATTATGGAGGTGATAAAGAGTTCGGCGTAAAGGGTTACGTCGATGCAAGCTTTAACACCTATCCGAGTGACTCTGAGTAGCAAACCGGATACGTATAGTGGAGCAATCATTTGGAATAGATCCAAGTGGAGCGTGGAAGCAGCATTTACAATATGACATAGAGAATCACGAAGTACACACGGATCTGAAAGGTTCAGACCCGTTGACTAAAACCTCTCTCACAAGCAAAACATGATCAAACCTCAGAACTCATTGAGTCTTAATAACATGATGATGTGAACTAGTTTACAGACACTAGTAAACTCTTTGGATGTTGGTCACATGGTGATGTGACCTGTGAGTGTTAATCACATGGCGATGTGAACTAGATTATTGACTCTAGTGCAAGTGGGAGACTGTTGGAAATATGCCCTAGAGGCAATAATAAATTAGTTATTATTATATTTCCTTGTTCATGATAATCGTTTATTATCCATGCTATAATTGTATTGATAGGAAACTCAGATACATGTGTGGGTACATAGACAAAACCATGTCCCTAGTAAGCCTCTAGTTGACTAGCTCGTTGATCAATAGATGGTTACGGTTTCGACCATGGACATTGGATGTCGTTGATAACGGGATCACATCATTAGCGAGAATGATGTGATGGACAAGACCCAATCCTAAGCCTAGCACAAAGATCGTAGTTCGTATGCTAAAGCTTTTCAAATGTCAAGTATCTTTTCCTTAGACCATGAGATTGTGCAACTCCGGATACCGTAGGAATGCTTTGGGTGTACCAAACGTCACAACATAACTGGGTGACTATAAAGGTGCACTACGGTATCTCCGAAAGTGTCTTGGGTTGGCACGAATCGAGACTGGATTTGTCACTCCGTGTGACGGAGAGGTATCTCTGGGCCCACTCGGTAGGACATCATCATAATGTGCACAATGTGACCAAGGGGTTGATCACGGGATGATATGTTACGGAACGAGTAAAGAGACTTGCCGGTAACGAGATTGAACAGGGTATCGGGATACCGACGATCGAATCTCGGGCAAGTACAATACCGCTAGACAAAGGGAATTGTATACGGGATCGATTGAGTCCTTGACATCGTGGTTCATCCGATGAGATCATCGTGGAACATGTGGGAGCCAACATGGGTATCCAGATCCGCTGTTGGTTATTGACCGGAGAACGTCTCGGTCATGTGCGCATGGTTCCCGAACCCGTAGGGTCTACACATAAGGTTCGATGGCGCTAGGGTTATAAAGGAAGTTTGTATGTGGTTACCGAATGTTTTTGAGTCCGGATGAGATCCCGGACGTCACGAGGATTTCCGGAATGGTCCGGAGGTAAAGATTTATATATGGAAAGTTGTTGTTGGGTTCCGAAAAAGTTCGGGTTTTTTCGGATTGTACCGGAAGCTTCGAAGGTTCGGAGGATTCGAGAGGGGTCCAAGGTCCGAAATTGTTCCACCACGTCCAATACAGTAGCATGGGCTGTAGGGGGGCGCCCTAGCCTTAATGGGCCAGGGGCACCAGCCCCCCCAAGGCCTATGCGCATGGGAAGGGGAAAACCCTAAAGGGGGAGGCCTCCACTTGACTTGGGAGGCACTCCTCCCCCCTTGGCCGCCCCCCCTAGATGGGATCTAGGGCTGGCCGCACCCCTTGGGGTGGGAAACCCTAAAGGGGGCGCAGCCCCCTTCCCCCCTATATATACTTGAGGTTTTGGGGCTGCCAGACACATGAGAACTTCTCCTCTTGGTGCAGCCCTGCCTCTCCTCCTCCTCCTCTCCCTTGGTGCTTGGCGAAGCCCTGCTGGATTGCCACGCTCCTCCACCACCACCACGCCGTTGTGCTGCTGCTGGATGGAGTCTTCCTCAACCTCTCCCTCTCTCCTTGCTGGATCAAGGCGTGGGAGACGTCACCGGGCTGTACATGTGTTGAACGCGGAGGTGCCGCCCGTTCGGCACTAGGATCTCCGGTGATTTGGATCACGACGAGTACGACTCCTTCAACCCCGTTCTCATGAACGCTTCCGCTTAACGATCTACAAGGGTATGTAGATGCACTCTCCTTCCCCTCGTTGCTGGTTTCTCCATAGATAGATCTTGGTGACACGTAGGAAAATTTTGAATTTCTGCTACGTTCCCCAACACCATTCTATGTTGCCAACAAACCGCCTGCGGTAAGGCTTCGCTCACCGCTTTTCTGACATTAATGCCTTATTGATATATATTAATCCTTGTTACCTCTCGAAGCTAACAGCTCATACGAAGCGGACCAAACCGGCCCGGGCTCGCGTGTAAAGTCCAAGACCACCAAGAAGGCTGGCAAGAGGAAAACCGCCGAGTCTTCCGATCCGCCGGAAGACGAAGATTGTGGCTGAGGTAAAACTTGATTTATCTTGTCCCTTTTATTCTTCCTTTTCTCGACAATTTTAACTCCTGGGATGATCTTTGAAGCCGGTCATGCCGACCTGTTGAGGTAATCTTTCTTTCTTCGAATCCGATCTCGTGCGGTTAAAAGAATTACGCCGCCTGATCCGGAAAGTGAAAAAATCTCATTCTGTGCTCATTTGAATCCAAACCTTTCCTTGAAGACACAGCAGGCTGAAGAGCGCCGACGACCCGGCACGATGGTCAACAAATTACATCGTCCGGTTTACGGATACACCAACCCGAAGCGTCGTCCGTGAGGTGATTTGTTCTCTTGAAAAGCGTTATCCTTTGAAAGGTTTCTTCCGATGTCCTCTCAATCCGTCGGACCAATTACGGGCCTCTTCCAACTCATCCGGCGGTTCATCAACCACTCAACCGCCTCCGCTTAAAGTTGCTTTGCGGGGTAAGCACCATACTTCGCCAAGCCAATTCGGTTTATATTTGCGTTGGTCGGTTTATCTTACTCTAATTCGAACATTGCAGCACCAAGGCTCGCTTGAGTAAAAAGCGAAAACCCTTGATCCTCTGCGGATGTTGATCCGGAGAAGATCCCGAGCAGCATGGCGAAAATCCTGAAGTCGCTAAAAATAGCTCTGCGGGTTGAACCAAGACGACAACGCTGATCCGCCAGAAATTGAGCCGGATGCCCAAGTGGAAACCTCACATCCTGCTCCATCGAGTCCGGCCATAGAGCGGGTTGTAATTGTTGAACCGCCGAGCCGAGTATGAAAACACCAAGCCCAAAGAAGACCGCCAATCTGGCCAGCCCGCCAAAATGATGACGTTATAGTGACGGACACCGCTACACCACCCCTAGCCAACCGGTCGCTTTAGCAAAACACAGCGCCAAGGAAGAGTCTACTACCATGAGTAAAGAGAAGGGAAAACTGATCATCCGACATGACAACCTCTCTGCCCAAGAGCTTCACTCGGCTTTACAAACGGCTCTACACGAGTCGTGACTTTGAAGCCGGTCTGGTAAATCGTATGAAGGAACGCTATGAGGTAAGGAGTTATGCCTCTCTTGTACTTTTGCTGTGTAGTAGCCCCCAAGGGTCGGTTCAACTTAGCATAATTAAACCGGCACTTAACTTGGTATAGAACCCATACGCCTTAAACTTCAGTGTTGTAGCCCGCAAGGGCCGGTGCAACTTAGCATAGTTAAACCGGCACTTAATTTTTGTATCCCCATAGCAAACTGAGATCAACTAGCCATTAGCCCCCAAGTGCCAAGTTGAATATTTGTATTGAGCTTGGGACTTTATAATGAAACAACTAACGTGCTCCATTTGTTATCAGAGTGAGATATACCAAAGAAACCGTACAACTCAAGGACCTTCGTGCCAACTGGAGACTCAACAAGCGTAAACCACCAAGGCCAAGGATGAATTGAAAACCGCCTTGGCCACTATGGAACAGCTCAAGGAGTGGTATAAATCCGAGCAGGCCAACTGGGACATCGAGAAGGCCGGTTTGAAAAAACGGGCGGAAGATGCTGAAACGGCTCTTAAACCGGTGACAGAAGAGCTTACCAGACTAAAGCGCCAGATTAACGCCATGACCTCTGCCATCTTTGGTAAGAGATTTTGCACTGATTACCACTGTTTTGATATTTCCGCCGGTTTAACCTGAGCTGTCTGAAACCGGTACAGGGAAGCGTATTGCTCATCTGGGCTCTGATGTGCGGAAGAAACTCAAGGCCGCTTACACGCTGATTGAGCAGCTGTATACCGCGCCAATGAGTCATATGTGCCACATCGTACGACAACACAGCTCCGTCCTTGATCAAAGATACACTGGACCGGCTATCCATGATTCCGGCACAGCTTGAAGAGTTGAAACGATCCGCGGCCCGGGCTGGCACTTTACTGGCTCTAACTCGCGCCAAGGCGTGGATAGCGGACCTTGATCCGGCTGACATAGCCAAGGGTTTCCCCAGCGCTCAAGAGAACGGCGAAGCCTTTGATAATGACGCCCTGAAACGAATAACAAAGGAGATGCATCCGCTGGCGAGTCAACTGGCAGCAGAAGCCAACCTGGCGGTTCACCGCTCTTTCTACGATGCAAACAACAAGCGGGTGGAGTTTGTCATTCCAGAAGTGCAGAGCCTTGTTCCTCCAATCCGTAAGCACACTTATGCCCCTGATGTTGATCCGGCTGAGCTTATAAGTGAAGAGGCTATCTTTCAGGCCTTAAACCGGATTGACTGGTCTACCAATGACTTCCGGCCTTTGGGTGATGAAGAGGAAGAAGTTGAACCGACGCCAGACGCCTCCTCTTCCTCACGTCAACCCGGCGAGGAAGCTTAATCCGTCAAGCCGGGTGATGCATCAGAAGCTGCTAGTCATAACGCCATGCGAAATACCGGCCTTGGAAGGCTTTGTAATAGAATAGCCAGACTTTGTTTTGAACATGCCTTTATGCCCTCGATCAGTAACCTTCGCGGAGGTGCTGATACTTGATTGAAGAATTGAAACCTTCAATTTATTTTGCCTGCAATCACAAGTTCTTAAACTGCCACGGCGGCTTGTGTCGCCAGCCGGCTTGTGACGCTTATATACTTATATAAGAAAATATTGATGTATATGATCAAAACTTTGTGATACAAAAATACCTGCTAGCGTCGGGCATGCAGTTGGCCGAGCCAACCCTTGAAGCGGAGGTTGCATAAACCCTTACCGTCCAAGGAAACAACAGCTCTTAGCTTTAGAATGCCGGTTTACCAGGTAAACCATGCCGGGTCATGTTAAGCCCCCTGTTACTCCATAATGGGATGTTTAACAGGAAAACAACAAACCGAAAAGTTATCACGGATTAAACAATAAACCAAATTCCGTCAATGGACTGGTTGAACCGATTTAAATGATGTTATAAGAGCAATAGAGGATCATAGGCAATGATAAAAATGTTTGCCAAAAGAGGCTTTCTTGAGCCGATCGATGGCGTTACCATGGTCGGGCACGACCAAGCTCCCAATAAGGTGTAGCTATGGTTCAAGTCAGCCAGGTCCCCAACCGAAACCGTGGCATTATGCCGATCAAGTGGCGTGGCAATGGTTCGGGTTCACCAAGCCCCAAGTGACTCTATGACCTTAGGCCACCAAGAGGCGTGGATGGTTGAGATGTGACCATGTCCCCAAGTGATCCGGTGGCTTTCGCCCATCAAAAGGTGTTGCATTGGTTCGGACACGACCAAGCCCCCAGATGACATAAAAAACTTCTGAAAAGCAAGATCAAGGGATAAACCGGAGGCTGCTTTGAGACAACAACTCCATGTACCCAAACCGGATTTTTACAGAACGGATACCCGCTTTAGCCGAGGCTCCGGTTTATTGCTTTTATTCATAATATATACATTGTCATAATATGTACATAAGTAGAGCCGATGGCTCAGGTATAATAAGGCCGAAGGTGAGCTATGTTCCATGGCCTGTTGGTCTCCTCTTCTGACGTGCGTGAGTCTTTATGCTCTCGAACATCAATCGATAGTATGACCCGTTGTGCAGATTCTTGCGACCACAAAAGGCCCTTCCCAAGGTGGGGATAGCTTGTGCATATCTGTCGGTCTTGAATGAGCCAAGCACCAAGTCTCCTTCCCGAAAGGTTCGGTTACGACCACCGATCCGTGATACCGACGAAGATCCTGCCGGTAAATCGCCGAACGAGCAGCCGCCATATCTCGCTCTTCATCCAATCGATCCAAAGCGTCTGCCGTGCAGCCTCGTTATCTGCCTCAACATAGGCTGCCACGCGGGTGAGTCATGACGGATATCGCTGGAAGGACCGCCTCGCTCCATAGACCATAAAGAACGGTGTGTATCCAGTGGATCTGTTAGGGTAGTATTTATACTCCATATCACGATGGTAGCTCTTCTACCCAACAGCCCGGCGTCCTCTCAAAGGGACCATAAGCCGGGTTTGATACCTCTCAAGATCTCCGATTAGCTCGTTACGCTTGACCATTGGACTGCGGGTGGGCCATCAAGAAACGCTGCCGGATGTGCTCACGTTCACAAAACTCCTTCATGGCACCCTTGGACAAATTGGTGCCATTATCCGTGATGATACTTGTGGGAAATCCAAACCGAAGATCATCCTTTTATGAACTGAACCGTCGTGGCGCATCACACTTGCTAACGTGATCTGCCTCGACCCACTTTGTAAATTTGTCAACTGCTACCAAAGAAGTGTGTTTTCTTGTCCTTGGACCTTTTAAAAGGCCCCACCATGTCCAGCCCCAAAGTCGCAAACGGCCAAGTAATTGGAATCATCCTCAATTCTGGGCGGTATGTGAGCACGCCTAGAAAACTTCGGCAACCATCACATCGCTGACCAGATCCTCCGCATCAGCATGGGCAGTCAACCAATAAAAACCATGGCGGAACGCTTTGGCCACCAAGGATTTTGAACCGGCGTGGTGACCACAGTCCCCTTCATGGATCTCACGCAATATCTCACAGCCTTCCTCAGGGGACACACAACGCTGAAACGCCCCTGACACACTGCAATGATGCAACTCACCATTAATAATGGTCATAGACTTAGACCGCCGAACTACCTGTCGGGCCAACATCTCATCTTCTGGTAACTCGCCCCGGGTCATGTATGCCAAATAAGGGAGCGTCCAATCCGGAATGACATGCAAGGCTGCCACCAACTGAGCCTCCGGATCAGGAATAGCCAAATCTACTTCATCAGGAAGCTTGACTGACGGATTGCGCAGTACATCAAGGAAGACATTGGGCGGGACCGGTTTGCGTTGAGAGCCCAGCCGGCTTAAAGCATCCGCTGCTTCGTTCTTCCGACGATCCACATGGTCCACCTGATGTCCCTTAAAGTGACCTGCAACAATATCCACCTCCCGACGATATGCAGCCATGAGTGGATCTTTGGAATCCCAAGTACCTGATACTTGCTGGGCCACCAAGTCCGAGTCACCAAAGCACTTAACCCGGCTTAGATTCATCTCCTTAGCCATCCGGAGACCATGGAGCAAAGCTTCATACTCAGCTGCATTGTTAGTACAAGGGAACATTAAGCGGAGGACGTAACAAAACTTTTCACCTCGTGGGGAAGTCAACACAACTCCAGCCCCCGAGCCTTCCAATTGCCTGGACCCGTCAAAGTGGATGGTCCAATAGGTATGATCCGGATTTTCTTCAGGCGCTTGCAACTCCGTCCAATCATTAATGAAATCCACAAGTGCAGGATATTACCGCCGTCCGAGGTACATACCGTAAACCGTGCGGCCCAAGTTCTATGGCCCACTTAGCAATCCGCCCAGTTGCTTCTCGGTTCTGTATGATATCGCCCAAGGGAGTTGAACTGACCACCGTGATGGGATGCCCTTGAAAATATTGCTTCAGCTTCCGGCTTGCCATAAAAACTCCATATACCAGCTTCTGCCAATGCGGATATCTCTGCTTAGACTCAATGAGCACCTCGCTGATGTAATAAACCGGCCGTTGAACCGGATACTCCTTCCCTGCCTCCTTCCGCTCTACCACAATGGCTACGCTTAACTACCACGCATTAGCAGCAACATATAGCGAAGCGGCTCTTTGTCAATGGGAGCGGCGAAACGGTAGGGTTGGCCAACCGCCGCTTTAAATCCTCCAATGCTTCATCGGCGGTGAACTCGCATAAACCGATCCGTCTTCTTCAACATCTGGTACAAAGGAATGGCCTTCTCTCCGAGGCGGCTGATAAACCGGCTTAGCGCGGCAATCCGACCCGCCAAACGCTGGACATCATTGATGCACTTTGGCTTAGCCAAGGAGGTGATAGCCGTAATTTTCTCCGGATTAGCTTCAATCCCCCTGTTGGACATAAGAAAACCCAATAACTTGCCTGCCGGAACACCGAAGACACATTTGGCCGGGTTAAGCATCATCTTGTACACCCGCAAGTTGTCAAAGGTTTCTTTTAGATCCTCAATCAACGTCTCCTTCTTCCTTGACTTAACCACAATATCATCCACATAAGCATGCACGTTACGGCCGATCTGTTCGTGCAAGCAATTCTGTACGCAACGCTGATAAGTTGCTTGGGCACTCTTGAGCCCAAAAGGCATAGATACATAGCAGAAGGCTCCAAAAGGAGTGATAAACGCCATCTTCTCCTGGTCCTTAACCGCCATCTTAATCTGATGATATCCAGAATACGCATCCAAAAATCTCAAACGCTCACAACCCGTCGTAGCATCAATAATCTGATCAATGCGGGGAGGCGAAAGGATCTATTTGGACAAGCCTTGTTAAGATCTGTGTAATCCACACACATGCGCCAAGTGCCATTCTTCTTAAGGACCAACATCGGATTAGCAAGCCACTCGGATGGAAAACTTCAACGATAAACCCTGCCGCTAAGAGCCCGCAACCTCCTCTCCAATGGCCTTGCGCCTTTCCTCGTTAAACCGCGAAGAAACCGCTTTCTTGGTGCATACTTAGGATCAACATTAAGAGTGTGCTCAGTGAGTTCCTCGGTACACCGGCATGTCGAAGGCTTCCATGCAAAATGTCCCGATTCTCACGGATGAACTCGATGAGCGCGCTTTCCTATTTAGGATCCAAGTTAGCACTGATGGTGAACTGCTTGGACGAATCGCCGGGCACAAAATCAACAAGTTTAGTCTCAGCCGCCGATTTAAACTTCAAATCCGGATCGTGCTCTGTAGTTGGCTTCTTCAACGGGGTCATATCCGCCGGATCAACATTGTCTTTATAATATTTTAGCTCTTCAGTGGCACAAACCGACTCTGCGTAAGCCGCATCACCTTCCTCGCACTCCAAAGCGATCCTTCGGCTCCCATGAACCGTTATCGTCCCTTTGTGACCCGGCATTTTTAGCTGCAAATAGACATAACAAGGCCGTGCCATAAACTTAGCATAAGCCGGCCGCCCAAATAGGGCGTGGTAAGGGCTTTGAATTTTCACCACTTCAAACGTCAATGTTTCCGATCTGGAGTCATGTTCATCCCCAAAGGCCACCTCTGAGCTATCTTACCGCCGGGTATGCTGACTTGCCGGGCACCACACCGTGAAACACTGTCTTTGGACGGCTGAGATGCTTATCCGTTAACCCCATCGTCGGAAGGTCTCGTAGTACGTGATGTTGATGCTGCTCCCTCCATCCATAAGCACCTTGGTAAACTTGTATCCTCCCACCTGAGGTGCCACCACTAGGGCTAGCTGACCCGGATTGTAAACCCGGGGAGGATGATCCTCTCTGCTCCATACAATAGGCTGCTCTGACCAGCGTAGGTAATGCGGTGCGGCCGGTTCAACAACATTGACCGCCCGCTTCTAAAGTTTTCGGTCTCGCTTGTCCAAGCTGGTGGTAAAGACATGGTATCGTCCACCGTTCAACCGCCGGATTACTTTGATAACCCGATTGCTGTTGTTGTTGATTGTAACCACCTTGGTTCGATTGTTACGCCCTTTCGGATTACCACCGAACCCTGGGCCGGAATTTCCTCCACCGTAACCCGGGGCGGACCCTGAACCGCCGCCGGGCCCTTGATCATACCGGAAAGCATTAGAACTTTTGAACTCCTGCATAATGTAACAATTATTCCGAGGTGGTTTCTTTGGTGCCTCCTTCGTCCCATGCTTGGACGGGTTGATTCAATAGATAATTCAAACGATCCGGATTGTGATTTGGCGCACCGCCCCGGTTTGATTGCTTACCCTTGCGCCGTTGACCCTTGTCCTGTGCGTTGGTGTTGGCTACGAAGCCCATGTTACCGTTTGCCTTACGCTTGTTTCCTCCATTACCTGCCGACTGATGCTGCTGGCCTCTGGAGTTGCTGTTCTGCTTTCCCTTCCCTATTTCGTCATCCTCCTCAGACTCGGGATCCTTGGTACTATCAGAATCAGCATACTTTACTAAAACGCCCATGAGAGTGCCCATGTCATTGCAAAAACGCTTCATGCGACCCAGCTTCAACTTTAACGGTTTGAACCGGCAGTTGCCTTCTAGGGTTAAGATCGCGGAATCAGGGTTGATCCGGTCTGAAGAATGTAAAACTTCCGAAACGCGACGCACCCAATGGGTTGTGGATTCTCCCTCTGCCTGGACACAAGCCGCCAAGTCCACCATAGACATGGGCTGTTTACAGGTGTCTTTGAAATTTTGAATGAACCGGGTCCGCAACTGGGTCCATGAACTGATGGAGTTGGGCGGCAAGTTCTTCAACCAAGTACGGGCCGTACCTTCTAACATCATGGTGAAATACTTTGCACACACAGCTTCATCCACATCCAGCATCTCCATGGCCATCTCATAGCTTTCTATCCACGCTCCTGGAGCCAAATCGGCGGTATAATTGGGCACCTTGCGTGGCCCTTTGAAGTCCTTGGGCAAATGTACATTGCGTAAAGCGGGGACGAGGCAAGGCACCCCCAAAGAGCCGGACGTGACCCGAGTTCAAGATGGTCGGTCGAACCAGCGCGGTGATGATCCTCATGTTGTGCTTGCTAACTCGGCCTCCCTCGTGCCTGGCCCGTCCACCATCACTTGAGCGTTTTGAAGCCACCTGCCGGGTTGTTGCCGCGGGCGACGCGTTCGCATTGCTTGATACAGCGGTTAAATCTGCGTGCGGCTATAACTCCGGCTTGGGCGGGGTGGAGTGGATCCGATCCCGATCGTATGAATACGCTTCTGTTGAGCGAGGGCCGTCTGAGGAGCTCTTTTGCCCGGCGTGTTTCTACCGCTGCGGTGAACCGCCGCCGATTGAATCGCCTCCAACCGTGCCGCAGCCGCAACAAGGTTATCCATCGGGTTGGAGTAGTGACCGGAGGTGTCTCAGACAACTGAAGCGCGCCGCATGATGGCGAGCAGATCTATCACACGGGCTGAATCGGCGCGCCCGTCCAGTGCTTCCGGCGGTTCACCACCGGCGGATTCTCGTCCCGCCTTACAGGGTATTGAAGAGGACTCTTCCTCGAAAACCGAAGGCAAACGGGATCTGTACTTTCTTTTCATGACTTCATGTGACGCGCCGATCCAAAGATGAGCCTATAAGCTGCGCATCCAAAGCGGCCCGTTCGCCGCCATCCTCACGTCCGCGGTGCCAGATCCGCTTTAGCCTTAGTGATTTGTTCCTTCACCTTTGCAATCTCGCGTTATAGGTCTTGATCCGCCGGATTAGCCTCGCCATGAGCACAGCCAATCGTCGAATAGCTCGACAAAACTTGAGCGGTGGGCGACAGGCCTCCTTCCCGGCTGCCATCACCGCTGCTGAACCGGCGACCATGGGCGCCATGGTCGAGAGTGAAGCGTCGCTTGTGTACCGCCATGAAGATTCCAACCCGGTTGGGCGATCAAAGGGTCCGGAATACTCTCATTGTCCGAATAGCCCCGATTTGGCCATCTTGCGGTACCGGTACGAGACTTCGGTTTCTCCGGTCGACGACTCGTCATCGAGTAGACAACGGTTTCGCCGCCAGATGCTGATCCGCCCTCACAGTCTCCTCCGTGGATGACTCCCACGAAGCACGCTTGATGTACCGGTTTAGCGAGGCGAGATTCTTCTTCGCCCACGAGCCGTCTCAACGATCGGTGCAGATGTCCGGCTCAGCCACGCTCACCGATCTTGCCGATGAACACGTGTATGCCACCAAAGGGACCCGGTACCGTACTCAATCGAGCCGCCTCGGGGCCCGATCAGCATCGTCGATGTAGAGCTTGCCGCGACGACTCTTAGTCATCCGGCCCACAAGATAGCCTTCGAGTCCTTCGAACTTGCCATCTAAGATCATCAAACCATCGTGCGATAGCCCCACGGTGGCGCCAACCGTCGTGGAATTGTCACGACAGATGTCCTCGTGAAAGGACTTAGTCGCAGGCCATCGTGCGGGTTAACTTAGAGGGTTAAAGCGGACACAAAGACACGAGAGTTATACTAGTTCGCCCCTTCGATGAAGGTAAAAGCCTACGTCTAGTTTGTGATGGGATTGATGTGATTTGGCGACTAGGGAGCAATAGCTTCGCTTAAGCCTCGAATTGTGCGTCCTTAAACCGCCGCCGGTCCCCCTTATATACACGGGTTGACGCTTGGCGGTCTCTGAGTCCCGAGGCCGGCTCATACAAGTGTCCGCTCGGTCTCTTCTTTCTCTTATCTTCTGAAAGACAAGTTACGTGACTAAGGCGATTTACATTTATGGACCCTAATCCGCCTCGGGCTCCGGGCCTCATGCCTTCGTGGGCCCTGATTATGGACGAAGGTAAACCGGCCCCTTCAGGGCGGTTTATATTCAGTAGTTATATCCCCAACAATGACCTTCCTTGAACTTTCTCAAAATAATATAATTCACTTTTTCACGACCACTAATTTAACTTCTTTTGAGCAATTATTATGAGTAGAAAAGGCAAGGGCGTACTCAAAAAAACACTGCAAATTCAAAAAATGTCCATCGCTTATCTAAAAAATATTCTTCACATATTAAAAAAACCCATCATGCTTTATAATATTCATATATGCAGGAAAATTATATTCATATGTTGAAAAAAATGTAACTTTTAGATAAATCAAAGGAAAAAAGTAAATGTAAAAATTTGGATTTATAAGGAGTAAAAGTATAAAAGGGAAATATAACATCGAAGAAAAAAGATAGAAAACCGAAGCAAACATAAGGAAAATTGCAAAAACAAAAACATTTCAAAAACGGAAGTAAACCGGAAAAGGACGACTATCTGGCGCAATGAGCAGCCCCCAATAAACAAAAAAAAGAAGTCCGACGGAACGAGCGTTAGATAGGAATCGCCGAGAAAATGGTGGCCGCGTGCTCGCACGATCGAAACTGTCCGCCCAGTGCCCTCGCCGGAGAATTTACCAAGCCGCCACAAGCGCCTCCACCTGCGCACTTACGCGTGCCGGACATGGCAGCTATTGCATAGCCCCAGCCCCCAGGGCGCGACCCTCCTCGACATGGCATGATGCCCTGACGCCGACGTCGTGTTCGACGGAATGTCGCACCGCAGGGACCTCACAGGTTAACAAACTTCCCCGCCGGCAGGCATTGTACTACTTTACTTTGGCTTGCGCCCTCGCGGGAACCTCGGGGAGAGGTGAACCGCAACTCGTGTTTGTATTACGAGTTTCAGGGACAAAAGAGGCACCGTCCTGGATGGTTTCGACCTTCCCGTAAATGCTACTCCCTCCGTTCCCAAATAATTGTCTTTCTAGCTATCTCAAATGGACTACAACATACGGATGTATGTAGACATGTTTTAGAGTGTAGATTCACTCATTTTGCTCCGTATGTAGCCACTTGTTGAAATCTATAGAAAGACAATTATTTAGGAACGGAGGGAGTAGTACGTTGTTTTACAAAACTTAACATGTCCAGTATTCGATGCTGAAGCACTGTATTAGTCGTAGGCTGCTTAGACAGCTTGACCTATTCTGTATTCGATTCTGAAGTAGAAGTATATAACATAACGTTTTCTTCAAGCTTAGTCAACCCGTTCTGTATTGTTTTTCACCGATGTTTATTGGGCCTTTTCATGAAGCCAATAGCATGTTTATCCAACTAAGGTTACTACTAATTTTCTCTAGGCCCTACTTTTATCCATTTGGTTCACGCGATTGGTTTACCCTTTTTCAAGTACTCATCTAGGTTTATATACATATCTTGTACATGCTCAGCTTGTATCTTGTTAAGAGATCGGATCGCCAGATTTTTACCAGTAGTGAAGTACTACTATAAATTCTTTACATTTATTGCCATATTGGCTGTAGACTGTAGTACATATCTAGTTCTGTGTTCCATAATATTTTGGTCCGTGGACAGTGTTCCTTACTTTCTTTAGCTCTTTGTACTTGTGGTTGAGAGTTATCAATGAGGTCTGCTCATCCAAGATGGTACTGATTGACGAGTTAATTCGATCTTTTCTGGTCAAAGATTTGCCATTTCTCTCATTACACCTGCCTTTAAAGCTCTGACCTCTTAAAGGTAGTTGCACATTTTGAGGGAATCGCTTGGATTAGAAAGCATAAGTGTAGGAAAGATTCCTTTTAAAATGGAGGTAGGACTACAAATTGTTCGAAATTGATACAATAAATTATTATGATTATGTTCGGAGTTCCGACTAATATCTTGACGCTATGGGCTTATCAGACCTGCATTATTTGTTACCGGGCTTCATCGTATTGTGATACGGGTTAAGGCCCCGCTTGGAATCGGTGAAACTTTTTAGTCCGGAGGAGGATTTAGTTACACGTGTATTATACCGGCCGCAGCATGACTTCTGCCCGAAGAAAAATGACGCCTAGAGGCGTGTATCGTTTACGGGGGTATTCAGGGGCCAAACGATAATCCAAGCGGAGCCTAACTGTCCAAGACATCATGATTGGTCAACTCAAAAAGGAAAAGAAAAGAAAACATCATTATTGGGTGTTGTTGAACTGTTGATCCCGTTGAAACAACTTTACCGTTGCTGAATGCAATTTCTGATATACTCTCTCGGTTTCGAATTATAAGATGTTCTAACTTTTTCCTGAATCAGATGTACATAGAAGTGTTTAAGTGTGTTTGTTCACTCATACCAGTCCGTATGTAGTCCATGTTAAAATATCTAAAACATCTTATAATTCAGAACGGATGTAGTAATTCTCAAACAAGTGATTGTTATGTTTATTTATTATTAAAACAATTATACTATGCTGGTCACCTTTCCCTCAGGTAAAATTTAAAAGCGTTATTGCTGCTGTTGTTCTCACAAACTGTGAACAAATGTAGGTGATTAGCAACAGTACATATATATGAGGTTTGCAGCTAGGGAATTGCTAAGCATGATTCACGCAGTTCTCATGAAATTGAAGCAACCAAGAAAGAACATTAATGTGCTCTGCTTTGCGACTGTAGCTGATTTTATTGCATAAAGAGTGCATTCATGCAAGTTCTGACTGCCCTGGTGTCTTTTAATTGGTTTGCAATAGTTTCCTCTCGGGAACCTAAAGGCAATCTGATGAGGGATATCGATGACGAAATCATTGTCATGGAATTCCATATGGCCCATATCCACATATGGTTGGCATATATGTAATGCGAGTATTTCCTTGTCTGGGTCCGTCTTCATTATTGATATCTTGAACTGATCCTGTTTTGAGTACATTAAGATTGTGAGAGCGACTCTTCCAGTCAGTTGGATCTAATTCAGTGAGTGATAAATGCCATACAGTAACCACCAAATGTTGTAGTACCTCCGTTTCTAAATATAAGAAGTTTTGGCAGTAAACCCTGACAGCCTGAAGTGCACACCACTCTCATCTCCTGCAGACAGACTTTAAGCACAAGACGGTGTTGAATCCTGATTCCTGATTTATGAAACTATGCTCGTGTATATGTTTTGTCTTTAGCGTAAAATGTCATGCAAAATTTGTAGCAAGTAGAATACGGGAGACTAAATCATACTCCCTCTGATAACTTTTTGTACTGCAAGACATTTTTATAGTCCATGACACTGTCAAAAATGTCTTGCATTACGTTACGGAGGAACTACATAATAATGAGATTCTTACGCAATACATGTACCAGCAAGTATCCCAGTTTTTTGTTGCTAAAACAAGAAAAATACTTCGTAGCCCAAAACATAGGCTTTCTACTTTGCTATTACATTAATTTACTGATTTACCACTCTGCTACTGCAGTTGTCACAGAGTTGCTACGCCTAACACATTTATTCACAGATTTGCTACTTTGCTCGTACATTTATTCGTTGGTTTGCTAGTATATTTATAGTTTACTCACTAATTTACTCCTTGCTACTGAGTACATCAAGTATTTGCTACTGCTAGTAAATTTATGTAGTGTTTGGTTTGCTATTGCGTTTTTTTATTGAGTTGTGGTTTATAATAGATGTAGTAAGGCATGAATTAATCTCATTTTTCTGGTCCTCTAATATTGTTTACATGCTGCCACGAAGAATATTTCACGGGAAGCCCTTGGGGTCCCTGAAACCACTCGGGTTAGTGGTCCAAGGGGAAAGATCCCCAAATAAGGAAAAACAAATGACGGGGACGACTGTCCTGGTATTTTTCTTTTATTCCTTGGAGCTCCCAAACATATTATGATCTTCTAATTTTTCTGATACCAACAATATATTTTTGGAGTCCCGGTGTATTCCTATAATTTGTAGCAATTTCAGGGATTTTTAGCATTTTCAATCCTTTTTTAGGCTTCCTAATAATTTTCTGCTGAAATTAATTGCCTTTATGCAATTTTCTGGACTTTTAGAGGTTCCTGCGTAAATTTCTGGGTCCCTTAGGAGGTCCACTATAATTATTTCGGAGGTGGAAAGGCCTCTCTGCAATACCTCCCTCCGAAGCTTGTGGACTTTTCTACAAAAAATCTGAACCGGCTAAAATAGGAAATCTATTATTCTGCATGGATTGTATATGTGCCAATTTTGGGGGCCACGCAGGCCATGAAGGGGCCGTGTTGGAGTTGGCCCACCAGTTAAGGTGGCGAACCTATACACCAGGCGAACGGCCGAGATCAATCCACGTGAACCAGTCTAACAGTCAAGGCGTCGTCTTCCTCTCTGTACAAAAACCCTAGCGAAGGGCTCAGTCGTTCCCCATCCAACAGTGGCGACAACCCTCTCATCAGTTCCATTGCGCGTAATTGTCCCCGGCGGATCCGTCTGTTTTTTTGCCCTCGCCCACCTATAAAAGGAGACACAGAGGGCCATCAGAGGGCGTCTCCCTCCCTGCTTGCTCTGCGAGTTGGCAAGGCCGGCTAGTCAGTGGTGGTGGCGCCCGGTGGTCGCGGCGGTGACACACGGTTGCCGATAAGTGGCTCAATATTCCAGCCGGCTGTCTGATAGCCTGCAAGTGCTCATGGTTTAATTGTAGCCTTTTCAAAATAAGAGTATCGATCCCACATGAAGCACATGCAATGGTCTTGGTTTCTTGTAGAGAATTATCATGATGTGACTCCAAGTTAATGACAGTCCGATGCAAAGCAAATACGGAGGTGGAAATATTGCAGGTGAAAGGTGACTAAAAATAAAAGTTCAAGACTAAAATAAAAGAGACAGGGAGTAATGAAGCTTTTCTGAATCAATAAGGCGAAGGCGTTCTCAGGGAGTCTAGATTCCCCAACTAGTATGTATTTAACGTAACGTATAGTAAATCATAGTTCTATGTTCGAATTTCTAGTCCATTTTTCATGCTTCTAGGAGTTGGCGGAGCCTATACAGATACGTGCATACATGCAACAGCCACATATCACATATTCCACCACTATCCCTCCCCACATTCAGGTTTCCGGAATGGTGATTAAGGGTCTCCCATGTGGAGGTAGCTAAAAGCGGTCTCCTATAGTCCCCTATAAAATGGTCAGGCAAGGAGGGAGATAATCTTTGTTACCATAGTACCTCTTCAAACCCACCATCGCACCGATAATATAATCATTCGTCCATGAAGGCAAATGTTGAGTGGTCGACTTCACTTAACATGGAGAAGGCTATTTACATAAAGATGCAAAAAGGATGCCAAACCCTATCGGCATCCAACACCTAAACATGCTATGGTTCCTCCTTATCCCCACGAACTAGGGGGTATACTCGGACATGAAAACAACAAGCATCAAAGGATAAATCATGGTAGACATAGATGAATGATCCAATTAATACAAGTATGAATCCACTATGGTCTTCTATTACAAAGAAATGAAGGGGTTATGATGGTTGATGTCGTAGTCCTGTTCACGAAAAAGTACCCCCGCTTTGTATTACAAAGCAACCAACCAATACAACCAACGATAGGTGCTGGGGCGGAAGCAGCACAGACACGCCCAAAAGAAACGAAAGAGAAAACAAAAGGAACAAATGCCGACAACGGTGGATCGACAAAAATGAAGAAGCCTCGCGACCACTGCGCCCACCGTAGATCTCCCACCAAGCTCGTAGACTCCGAAACGCCGGTACAAATAAACACCTCCAAGAAAGGACACGATGATGATGACACTGCTGCCAAGGGTTTCCCCCGGTACTTGACGAGGAGAGAAGAAGGGTAGCCCTCAACGCCCTCCAGGAAGGTCCGGCGGCAACCTCAAGCGCCACCGCGTCGGTGTCGGCCAGGCCGACAGGAATTTCTCCCGATCCAACCATCACCTCGGGCACTCCGGAGCCCACCACCAAACCGACCACCACCTTGCGCCAACACGGTCTTGAAGCTTCTCACGCCGTCTCACCACCATCAACGACGGTAGCCGACCAGACGCAGGGGGGAGGAGGAGGGAAGGGAGGCCGAGGACGGACGCGCGGGAGCCGCCCCGGCCGCCTCCCGGGGAGGCGGCGCGAGGACAAAAGAGGGGGAGGGGAAGGAAGGGCGGGGGGAGGCGAGCCCGGATCCGGTCCGTGTACCGGCGAGGGCCGTTGGATCCCGCCGGAAACGAGCTGGGGAGGTGGCGGCGGCGAGGGTTACGGGGGAAGGGAGAGTCGCGGTCGTAGTCCTCTTGATGGAGATGATGGTGTAGCGAAGTCCTTCTATTAATTCCCCCTCCGGATCCCTTTTGGAGGCTAGGGTTCTTGGTTCTCGTGAAGTTTCTAATCTTTTTGTGCATCTTCTTCCCGATCCGAAGGTAGGGGGTAACATAGTTGACCAGGCGGTAGTGGCTGGTATGAGCGCTCATGCGTGTCCGCTTACTACTCTGGTAGGGCTAGTGTGTGAAGGGGGTGGGTTATATGCATTGTGTCCCATGGGCACCAACCAGCCAGGTCCGCGGCGGCAAGAATCTGGGCCTGGAAAGCCCAGGTAAAAGCGATACGTAGCGCTCGGGCATGCAGCGCGATGACCTGGACGTACGCAAACAAAGGCTCTGTTTGGATACTCTAACACAGTTAGAGTTAGAGTTATTTTCTAACCCACTCTAACTCAAATAAGCACCTTTCCACCGGGATAGTTGGGTTAGATGGAACTAACCCACTCTAACCCTACCTGTTTGGATACTTTTGGGTTATTTAAGTCCCCAACTAACCCAAACTAGCTCTAACCCCATGATCCAAACAGGGCCAAAGCCGTATAGCCAAGCCCCACACAACTCCACACGTCAATGTCGGCCATGCAACATGCCTACTCGGGCGCACGCGCGCGCCAGGTGAGCCCGGGTCCGCGAGGCATTGCATCAAAGCGAGGGGAAGGACCCGGGTCCGGATCCATGCGTGATAAAGACCGACAGCTTAGAAGGCTCAGACCTAACCAATTTCTTTGTTGCATCGGACCCATATGTGCAGCGGACTCGACTCAAGGGACGCACCTCGATGGATCGACAGTGGCGTTTATTGTCTCTGTTATTCCGCGCTTCTCTCCCATCGCCACCCAAACCAACGTGCCACCAAACCAACGTTCATGCCTGACCTCTCCGGCACCGAGGTCGTGTCTAAGTACGGCTAGTACGAACAAGTACTTGCCATGATCCATGGGTAGTTGTCCCTGTTTGTTAGCTTATCCGTTGCTTTTGATTATTTGTTCCCATATGCATTGTTATTCATGCTAATGCCCTTTGGGAATAATTTATAAAATGAACATTTATTAAATGTGCAGCCCCTAGCTTGCTTAACTTCCTGGGCGTAATGGGTCATCTAGTTCAAATTGAAACATGTATAGAGTTCATCCAAAAGGCACCACATCCATCAAGTTTGATCTAAAATCACCACAACATAGCATGTCTTATGTCGTGGATCGTGCCCTACCAAAGGCATGTTTTGGGCTCATCAACTCAAGCACTTTTGTGCTCATCACGTCCAAAGAAAACATCACCACGCCCATGGCACCACCACGACCTCCATGGACACCATCATCACTACCGCCCAGCCACCACTATCACCTCCATGGACACACTACCATCATCCTCACGGCCACCACCACCACCACCTCCATGGACACCACCACCATCACCCCCATGGCCACCACGATCACCCCCACGAGAGGCCTCCGATTGGGCTATGATCTCTAAACAAGTGAGCTCCCAATACTAACTTGCCATGGCATCCATCGTGCTTGGATCAAGGTTTTCGAGTCGATGAGTCGACGAGTCGCTCAGGGGGGGCGACTCTAGACTAGTCGTGACTAGTCTAGACTCATGGTCGACGAGTCGACATGCGATGAGTCGACGTGAGTTAAGCAGTAGGGAGCAGACCAACAGCAGCCAGCGGCAACCAAGGAAGGAGTCGCAGCAACCAACCAAGACCAAGCCATCGGAGATGGGAGGAGCAGCCCAAGAACAAGAAAGAACCGTGGAGAAGGGACGAGCAGCAAGCAGGGACAGCACCGCCGAGGGCTGGGTCGGGGAGGGCGCTGAACTGCTCGATCTAGGTTTCGAGACACTCCAATCTTCCTTCAATCTTGGCCCACAAGGCAATATTGGCCCAAGAAGGCCCAATGAAACCCTAGCCTGCCTAGCTCAATCTGGACCATCCATATTCTCTAATCTTCACCGTCCATCCACTCTCGTCTTATATCTCTCTCTCACTGCTCCCTTTCCAGCCCCAGCACAATTCGACAACCGCAATGGCCTTGCTGCAGCTCCTCCTCCATGGCTTCTCCGCCTTCGCCCATTCCTCTCCGCCTCCCCATCCTTCCCTCGAACCGCCCTCCTTCCCTGCTCCGTTTTCTCGCCCAGCTCCTCTTCCATGACAGATTGGTCGAGTCGTTCGACTCAAAAACATGACTAGTCTCGACTAGTCGGGACTAGTCGATCGAGTCGCTCGACTCATCCAATGATTCGAGTCGACAGGTTGAGTCGACCTTCATGTAACGACTCGTCGACTAGTCGACGACTAGTCGCGACTAGTCGTTCGACTCGAAAACAGAGGCTTGGATCCACAAACATGATAGCCCTCTCTTTGGCCTTCTTCTCTTTTGCAAGCCTTTCCTCCTCGAGTGCAATCCTCTGCTCCTCCCCTTCACCTTCCTATCTCCAGCCACGAACTTTACCTCCCTTCTCGTCCTCTAAGCACTTGAGGTTGTTTCACTTTGCTGTCTTATCATCTTTGCATTCGGCCACCAGTGATTTCTTGGTCTCAATCATAGCACAAAGCTCCTCTTTGTAGCCACCAACACCTGCATGATTATTCCTCTCTTTTGCAATCTTTTTAAAATCTGGCCTCTTGAAAGGTTATTCATCCTCCTCGTCAATGGCTTCAATGGATATGCTAATCCATGACCTCTTCGGTGCGGTGTCGAAGTTCCTTCGGATCCACTTCTCATTGCCAACTAGTTCCTTGTAGCAATGATGCAATGTGAAGGCCTTGCCACCGTTCTTCTTGTTGTGTTGCTTGTATAGGTCCTAGATGATAGGCCCAAACTCTGTGATTGGCACCCCACTGGGTGGTGCATTGTTGACTTGATCAATACAACCGGACCATCGATTGCATTTCTCTTGGATGGTCCCCCAACGATGTCCAACAGAGCCTTGAGTGTGGTTGGATGAGATGGTCACGGTGTTGGAATAGTAGTTTTCAATCCTACCCCACAACCTCTCCTTGGTTTGTTTTCTGCGAGCCGATGCATCAGGCGACACAGTTCATCCAAGCATGACACAAAGCAATGTCTTTGTCTTGTGAATAGTTTCGAGTCCTTGATCTCTTGTTGTTTGCTTGAATAAATTTACAGGATCTCCGACCTCCTCCTCTTCATCGGGATCTTTATCCTCCTCGGTCTCTTCTCCCTGAGCTAACCTCGAACCATCGTAGTCTAGATCGTCGTGGCCAAGCACGTGTGAATCATCCAACTATGACTTGAAGTAGGCCACATCCATCTCAGCAGCGGCTATGACGGTCGAACGAGGCGGACGAGGAGGCGAAAGAGGCAGAGGGGTGGCCGGACAGGCTAAGACCCACCAGACGAGGACGAGGCGTCGACGTAGATCACGATGCCTATTCGGTGAGCGCCTTCATTGCCTCCGCCGGCTTCCTCGAGCGCTTGCTGTTGGCCGGAGCAAGGGGAGGGCGACCTGTCGTCATTGCGGCCGCGGCACCGGCTTTATTGACAGCATGGCTGCCTGCACAAAGTTTTTTGTCGCCAACCGCTTCCTTGGCGCAGGCGGCAGCGTCGCGTCGGGGTGGTGGAGGAGCATTCTGGTTCCATTCCGGCCGGAATTGGGGGCTGAGGTGGCGAAGACGGCAAGCTTGGGCGGTGATGTCGGCTCGGGTGGGGGGGGGGGGGGCAAAACTGTGAGAATTTATCCTCAGAGCAATTTTTTTATAAATTTACAAATAAAAGTGTTATGTACATCCAAAAATAAAAGGATGAAAGAATAAAAATGGTCGTCTAACCATTTAAGCGTTCGGCTAGGTGCGGCTAGTGCTCAAATTTACTCTGGAGGTTTTTAAGGGATCGCCTAGAGATGCTTGACTCAAATGTTATCGGCCCATGTGGTCGTTAACCCTCACTCTGTTGCAATATCATTTGTCCCCTATTATCATTTATTTATCTCCTATTTATGTATGCAGAAGGTTGTGATGATTCCATTGCTATATTTTGTTAGGCTATCAGTGTTCTATTTAACAAATAATTTCGTAGCTTGCAACCTGTCTAATCACTTATCCTCTAAGATTGTATAGAATAGAGTATTTAGGAGCACAACATGGGTGAGCCATCTTGTATGGCCATCATGGATGAGTGCCGTTAGTTTGGACTCTGGGGGCTTTTGGAACTTATAATTAATCAGTTCAATCAGAATATGTAGATCCCTAACATATGTTAATTGTTATGTTTCTTTTTAGTATGGGTTCTAGGTACTCCCTCCGGTCCTTTTTACTCTGCATATTGGATTTGCCGAAAGTCAAACTTAGCTAAGTTTGACCAAATTTATATTAGAAATTATTAGCATCTATAATATCTAATAAATATAATATGAAAATATATTTCGAGATGAATCTAATGATATTGGTGTTGTTATGTAAATGTCAATAATTTTTTATATAAACTTGGTCAAAGTTGGATGAGATTGACTTCAGACAAACCTAATATGCAGAGTAAAAAGGACCGGAGGGAGTATCAGATAGAGTATGTAGGCAGCTTTGATAGTTGCTGTATTTCTTGGCTCTGGTGTCTTCGATCAAGCAGGGTTCCTGCGGAAGAAGCATACTATTCCATCAAAGATTTTCCTAGAGATCTCTAGCATTTCACTGTTACTATTATCTGTAGACACTACCAAGCTACCCCGAGTCAACCCTACAATGCTATAAATTCTGCTGTCAGGTCATACCGGCGGGAGTAAACTCTCCTTCGTAAGTACTCCTGTAAGAATTGAAATAAAGACGCAATAGGGTTATAAAAGCTTGCTCGTGTTTGGGTGAGATGTCATTTCACATCACAGAGGAATTCAATGGACTGCAGGATTCCATTGAGTACACAATGGGTACGGCCAAGCCGGCCTCGCCGCTCGGTTAAAGACACCATTTACCTAAAGTGGCGCATCTCCTATTTAAGATCCATTTACTCACATAACCAGTGGCACATTGATGCACTATACTTATTTTCGCTGGATGGAACCCTTCATGCAGCTGCTGCGCATCAGTAAAGGGCGTTCAAGATGTTGACACTGCGCACACAGCTATTGCCAATAGCATGGTGTTGGCAGCGTCGCCATGAATACACCCAGAGGGCGACCACGAAAATAAGAGTAAATTTGGCCTCACAAATGTGTCTAGTTTTCCACCTTATAGATTTCCCCTGTTTTCCTGTAGTACGTACTGAGGTTGGTATAAGCTCATAAAATATGATTTTGGAGTATGTATTTTTCAAAAACTAATTAACTTTATGATGTGCAAGATCACAAGAAGAGAGTAGGGTTGGAGGGATGTGGAAGGAAGTGAAGAGAAGAAGAGGACGGAGGGTCCTTGCTGTTGCATTAATAGCAAGTAAAGAGAAGCATTGACCTCTCCTCCTATGCTTGGAACCCCTCCTATATAAAGACCTTCGGGCCTTTCAAAGTCCTCAACCAAATACACATCGCAGCAGTTGCTCAACTCTTTCTCTCCTCTCCTCTTCACGGGATTCAGGTAGCAACTCTGCTTTTCCTTGTGTTCTTCCTCACGTAGGAGTATGTTATGCAGCAGTGCCTCTGTTCTGCCCACCTGAAGAGGAAATCTTGTTTTATTATCTAATATGCATATTCTTGTTTGTGCAGTGTGATTGTCTGTGAGTCATGGACCGCAGCAATGGCAACGGCGGCGTGAGGAACGGCGGGAGGCTGGAGCTGCAGCTGAACCTGTCGCCGCCGGTGGGGATGGAGGTGGACGGCCATGACGACAGCGGGTCGTCGTCGCCGAGCTCCTGCGTGTCGTCAGACGGCAGCCCTGGTAGCAAGTCGCCGATGGTGATCGGGGCCTGCACCCGGTGCCTCATGTACTGCATGGTGGCCAAGAAGGATTACCCCACCTGCATCAACTGCAAGCAGCCCTGCCTCGTGGACCTGCTCCAGAACGGCGGCGCCGGCGCGGGCGCCTCCGGGGACGGCGACAAGAAGCGCGGCAAGGGCAAGTGAAGAAAAATCAACGGTGGTGCGGGCGCGTGCCTGTCCAGTGGATGCTCACACGGATGGTTAGCTCGATCAGGCGATGCGCGAATCTTGAGGCTGGAGGAGTGAGTGACCGCCGTCGGATCATCCACTGGACAGGGTTGGGTCTCTGAGTAGCAGGCTACTTACTTAGCTTAAGTAGTTACTTTCCTTTGTGTTGCTGGGTTGGTCAGTTTAATTAGCGTTATGGCAAGTTTACGATTGGTGTTGTAGTAGCAGTGGTCCTCTAAGTTTGTAATCCCCTGTTTGCTGAAGAAATGCAAGACCTAACTAACGGTATGCAGCAGCTAAGCTAGCGATGGTTGTTTCCAATAATTTGTAGTCAACTGTGCTTCCTCCATGTTTTTTCTGGTTTTTGTTCAATGATGACTTAATTAGGTAGGATGCAAGCGGCGGCCCGCTTATCCCGCCCGCGAAACGCATCAATTACTAGCTGCCAAGTTAACACTAATTTTGTAGTACCGCGAAACCCGTCCCCGCTTGCATCCTGAGGTGCGAGGGTTCGAACCAAGTATTTGAGCCTTGCTTGCATACGATTTGCATAGCTCTGTTCGTCGTCCAGTAATACTTCAGGTGTCGTGAGCACTATCCGATCGAGAACCTACGGCTCAGATCGACTGTCGGACTGCTGAAACACAGCAGCATCGATCTCTGCAAAATACAGGTACCGGTGCTCACTGCAGGGACTGACACACAGACTGGAAGAAATTAATTGATAAACAAGGGCATCATTACACAATTATATAGTACGACGGGCAAATCTCTGGGCGCGGGAGCTGCACTTCAAGTGCGTCTGCACGGAGGTCGGATGCATGTCTCGGAAGAAATAGATCCGCTGCCTTGCACAAGCAAACCCATGGCTTTCTCAAGGCACGGCCTGATCAAAAGGGAGATTATATAAGGAACAAAACTAAGATATCCTAAAACCTCTCGATCGGGCAGAAAGAAAATTCCTTGAGATCTTTTTGGTGTTGCTGTCGTTGAAGGTATGCTAGTTCGGTTGAAGACTTGAATTCGGCACGTAGAGATAGTAACAAATCCACATGAATGCATGCAGTTGGGGCATTGCATGCAGTAATGGCATGCGGTGCAATGCAATGCAATTCAAGTGCAACTTAGCTCCTCGTTGCGTCACGCAGGGCCGGATTGATTTCGCTAGCTAAGGAGGAGGAGGAGGAGGAGTACGTACTCCTTGGCTAGCTCGATTTATTTCAGCATCTCTAGCTGGGCTGCACGCCTGCACCCCATCGTCTGCGATTTCTGCGTGCTTACAAATGCACCATAATGTCCCAGTGGACGGACACACACATGCATCGTCTGCATGCATATGCACTTCCTCCCCCCGCATGCGCGCGCCTAGCTATAGCCATCTGCGGTTTAAAGCCACCTGCAGAGTTATTGTGTAATGGCTTCTCCTCTGCTGCCTGCCCCTCACTGGAGACGTCTCCATAATTAATCACACCACTGTAAAAGACTGCCCAATCAATGGTGTATGTGTATAGCAGTCTGCAGACGTACCGCAAAAACCCGTCACAGGGGTAGAGCCTACAATCTGTTTTAGGTATAGGAGATAGAATAAGCTGGGAAGAATTGCTGGAAATATTAGCACGTTTTGAACTAACCTAATCCACAAATAGACAATAAGCATGGCAATCACAATGCAACGCATACCGATATCTAAGCATATGAACATGTACAGTACATAAAAGCGAAAAATCTACGACTAGCACATGAACGAGCAAATAGAGGATGAACGAGCCATACCCTCCAGCTGGCCAGGCCAACGCGGCGGCGGCAGCGGCAGCCTCAGCATCGTCCGAGGCCTCCTTCTTGGCTGCTTCGTCGTCAGTCATGGAGCCGATGCAGAGGAAGTAGTGGAAGCAGAGGCGAATGGAGACGAGGACAGATCGGGAGGAGTCGCGTCGAGACGCTCCTCAAAAATCTTATTGTCGCTCTCCCGGGCAGAATCTCGAACGACAGGGTTCTAGAGGCACATGCTCTCCCGATGAACCGTGCACGCGGTCGTCGGGATGGGATCGCCGGAAGCAGCATAATGAAAGGAAAAGTAGATGGCGGCTAGGGTTACGCAGGGAGTGAGTGAGCGACTTAGGTTTCACTCCACAGGCCAACGCCTCCTTATAGGCCGTCGGGTAGGAAGTTGTGGGCCTGGGCTTGGGCCCACCACTATAAAAAAAATACACTTCCGTGATGATACGTGTTTGTCACAATAAGTTACGTTTTCTGTCATGCATGTACATTCATCACGATTTTATGACAGAATCAAGATAGTCATATCTGTACTGTCGTAGAAGTGTTCCATGACATTACCAAAACCTATAATACATAAATAGTTGATCCCCACTAAGTCTAATTCTCTCAACATGCAGCCCCCACATTATCAAATATGCCACGTCATCATCCACTAGAACTATTTTGTAGCACATGCATACCACAATTTAATTGTTCCATCTCCAATAGTCCAACGTACATGCATACTCTTTGTTCACATATAATTACTTTTGAAAATAATAGCTTTCGATTTAGATCATTTCATTCATATAGAATGTATCCAAAATTAATTTTTAAAATCCCGCAGCAACGCGCGGGGAAATCACCTAGTTATCATCAGAAAGTGTCCACTTCCATGACAATAAATCCCGCGTCATAGAAGTGCTTTCGTCAAGGGTACCGACACATGGCATCCACCGTAACGACTCGCTGTTAAGCTATCGAGTCCGGTTTTGGATCCGATAACCCGTTAACAGCCCGGACCAATGACGATTTTCCACATGTAAAATTCTCATTGACCGGAGGAAACACGTGCCTGCTCCTCGGTGGGCCAGATGTCGCCCGTCCATTGGAGGAGATATGCCTATGATACGTCGACACGTGGCAGGGCCCAACAGAGTCCTGTATAGGTTAAATGGGCCGGCCCAACTAAAGGCCCACAAGATTTTGCGGACCATAATGGACCGGCCCAACTAAAGGCCCACAAGATTTTGCGGACCCTAATGGGCCGGCCCAGCTAAAGGCCCACAAGATTTTGCCAACTATAATGGGCCGGCCCAGCTAAAGGCCCACAAACACTAGTAGGCCGGCCCATTCACAGGCTACCATGTTTTGGGCCAAATACCGGCCCATATTTGATCCGGTCCATTAACAGCCTGCCACGTTCCGGGCCTAATAAAGGCCCATATGAGATTCAACCCGTTAAAAGCCTAGCACGTTCTGGGCCAAATTACGGCCCAGATAAGATCCGGCCTTTTAAGAGGCTTTGGGCCAAATTATGGCCCATATCAGATTCGGCCCGTGAACTGGTCGCTATACTTTTGGGCCCACTTGCTAAAGGCCCATTTAGTAATTAGGCATGATATTAGTTTCGGCCTGTTAAAGGCCCGTTTAACATTTCGGCCATATATTTATTTCGGCCTATTAAAAGCTCGTCATATAGTTGGGCCTAACTACGACCCGGTTTGCATCCGGCCTACTCACAGCCGATA